>VXAA01006405.1:1255683-1464293 GCA_013399115.1 Anseranas semipalmata
CCCCCCCTTTTCTTCCCGTCCTCTTACCCACCTCTCACAATTTCTGCTTGCTGAGTGTCTTAAGGATGGCTCTGTGCTGGCTCTAAGCCACCTTTGTGTCCTCCCGTTTCTGGACCATTTCAAGGCTTTTAGTGTAATTTAAATACTCAGAGCACCAGAAGTTCAGGTAACTATCTTGCTGCTTGCGCTGTCGTTTCTACGGTGCTGCAGCAGCAGCAGCATCTCCGCAGCACTGCCGTGATCCCTGAAACTGGGACCGGGCTCCTTAAGGCAGCCCCCGAGCTATTCCCTGCAGTCGAGTGTTGGCAGAGTCCTTCCTCAGCATAAAATCGGACTTTTAAGGACTCTGTATGACACCTGCCAACGCCAAAGCAGTGGAAAGAGGCTGGATTCAGCCTTCCATATATTTGTGAACTCTACTTACGCCAGTCGCCCCAAAAAGCCACTTTGGTAGCACTGCACTCCCCCAGCCGTTTTGTCTTTCCATGCAGCTGGTTTATTTCAGCATGCAGATCATTCTGATTGCTCTTCTTTGAACTTCCTCTAGTTCCCTCATTATTATTTTTTTGGCACTGACAGCTCAGGAGCTCGGTGAGTATTTGCAGAGTATTCCCACGAGTCCTTTCTGGACACAGTCTCTCTCTCCTTTGTGACAGACCACATTTGCAGGCTTTCTTTTTCCCTGCCATATTGCATTGTCAATGTCTGATTCACTGCCCACTCTGACCCTGAGGTCTCCTTGGGCATTATTCATTCCTGGATGTGTCTCATTCTAGTTAGCTTTAATAAGGCTGCTTTAGGCTTTTTTTTTTTTTTTTCTTTTTTTGGCATTATTTCCTCAGACAGGACAGGGCTGTTTATGTCCTAGATGGACTTCTGTATTTTTGTCAAGAAGGAAAGATTAGTACGGGAGTTGTTGTGTTCTCCAAAGCATGTGCTTGGGTTTTTTGTCTTCTCATTAATTATATGAATTTGTGGTTGACAATTTTAAGTCCATAGCTGTGTGGAGAAGACTTGTTTTCATTTTTGAGGGACATTGTCAAGGTGATGCCCTTCCTCTTCAACCCTCTTCAGTTGACAGCTATAACGACATTAGGATTCCCAGACTGGATCAGGTCATTAGGCCATGAAGTGTCCTGTACCTGACACATTAGCTGAGTGAAATGCTCAGCTAGGCATGTGAAAATTAATCAAAATCAGCATTGGTTGAAATCTACTGCCCTGTCATGAGGTGGAGAGTTTAAGAAGATTCAAAGAAGGGCTGGATGGCTATGTGTCTGGCTAAGAGTGGTCAGAGTTGTTACACTTAACGCTTGCAAAAAAAAACTGGAAACTAGATAAAACTCTTTGTTTTCAGCTCTTGAACCAATCTAATATTTCGAAATCAGGATGAGTAGTCCATGTAAAGCATATCATACCACACCCATCTTCTCTGTGGCTGTTTTCTGAAGCAACTGTTCCTGCCCATGGGCAGACATAGCACTGAGTTAGCCAGAATGAGGATCCAAAGTGGCGACTTCTGCCTCTGCGGTCTCTGTGGAATGCCCAGACTCTGCAGACTGTGATCGAAATGTCCGTGAATCTCAGCCATCAGTGAAAAAAAAAAAAAGAAATAACGGGATACAGCATGAGCTAGGAATATGTGATGTTTTCCTCTAAGATATTCAGGAGAAATCCCATTTTTAAATAATGGAAGATTTTTACATGGGGTTTAGGAACTAGGAAGAAACTTCCTGGAGCTGGTGAAAAGCTGCCTACAGTTCGCTACAAGCTGCAGTATCTGTGAAACAATCTGAAGGTCTCATCTCACTTTGTAAATTCTCACATGAACAAGACGCTTCAGAGTTTTCACAGCCCTATTTATTTTCCAGAAACATGGAGGGATCTTACTCTGATCTTGTAAAGGGGAAACCTCAATGTATCAGAACTTCTCCTCACTCTTTTCAGCTTTTTTTTTTTTTTTTCAGAAGACCACAGAAAACTTTCCAAAAATAAGTACAAGTACAATTTTACTTCACAGCAAGAGAAGGGAAGAAAATTGTGTTGAACCTGGTAAGCAATCAGCTGATGCCAAAAATTTCAGGGTATAATAAATTATTAACTTGGTGTCACATCATTACAGATGCTATTCGTGGTCACCATGCAAATCTTTAAAAATCCACAGTTTAACACTTCTGACCTTCTGTGATAATAAATTCCACAGGTGAATCATATAGACCATAAATGTGTCTTTTTTTGTTTGTTTGTTCTCTTTACATTTATAGCCTTTTAATTTCATGGTCAGATTTATATTAAGGATCAAGAAAATAATGAGCTCCTGGATAGCTTAAGCCATATTTTTTTCATTTATTCTTGCTACTAGAATCCAAATTGTTTTCACTTTTTGTCTTCCCAAGCTTGAGTGCTACACATTTGCTAAGCCTTTATACCCAGTCCTGTAGATCTATGTGCAGCAATCAAGGATTAGCCAGACAATTGTAAGAAGCCAAGATAACATGTTGTAATTTACCATTCCTCAAGCCACGCATGCTTCTCACAGCACTGAACCTGACCCTGTGTGTGTTTCTAATCCTAATCCGTTGCAAATACAAAGGAAAGAGGATAGTTTCAGCCAGTTTCCTGTCCTCTTCTGTCCATACCTATGGTCTGGTGGACCGCTGGAGAAATAATGGTTTGCTAGATGGATCCCAGTGGTTGCACACAACCCCCTGTTGCATATTTGTTCTCCTTCTCTGAATAGTTTTGTTCTTGTTGATATCCTTCTTCCAGTCAGGCTCCCAAAACAGAAGAAAGAGGTTATTCCAGCAAATCTGAATTCCTCATTCTAATTTGAGTTTATTGGATTTTTTACCCCTTTCAAAAAGCAGTGAAGAACAGTAGGTGATGGCTTGATTTGTGGCTTCATAAGCTGTATGAGGAAGTACTCCTCTTCTGCCTATGCCACAGATATTTTACAACGAAAGAGCTTCTGCTCGTAAGGTACAAAAGAACAAAGAAACAAAATTTGCATCAGCCCTTGTTGTTTTGGTGGAAAGATTATGAAATCCGCCTGGTTCCTTGTCACTCGCTCTCTAAACCTCTCAGCTGCCTCCCAAGTAGGGAACTTGGAACTCCAAGTTCTTTGAGTGCTTAAGTTTCATGGCTTCTTGAGCATCTGTCTTTCACAATTTCAGTAGTGAAAGTCAGGAAATGTATGGAATTAGAAGATAATAACAATTTTGGTTTCTCCTTTGCTTTCTCCTCTTAACAATCTGGAACTTCGGGTTGAAGTTTTAATTGAAGATGAAAGTTTATTTTAAAATGTGTTCTGGAAATACAATTTTCTACCATGCTATCTATTTCTCTGCTGCTCTGTGCACCTCTGAATTGTTCAGAACAGCATCATTTTTCTTTAAGAAGTGGCTATTACTTCCAAATCGAATAATCCTGACCATCATGGCCTTACCCCAGTTGTTTCTCTGGTGTCTAGTCCATGACTCTTTTGCCTGTGGATGGTAAAAACAAGCTCTATCTCAATGAAACTCATTCTGAAATAGATATTTTCAAAGCTGTCACACACCTCTGATTTTCTTGCCTCTCCTAATTCCAGTGGTACTGAAATATCACAAGAACAGCTGTTGTTATGTTGCTTATGGAGTCAGTAATTACAGAATTGTGTTGTGAAAGCAACAAGCTAAAGAATGGCAGATACATTTCATATACATCTGATTTAGTTATGTTCAGCTGGACTGAATCTTTGAACTTCAGGGTTCAGCCCTCACTCATTGTAAACTACAAGGAAACTCTGCTTTTAAATGTGATGGTAAGGAGTCCTTCACCTCTGCATTACCAACATGTCTGACTGATCATTCCTGACAGAAGCATAAAAATGTGAGCATAGACAAATAAGACATGTAAATAGCAGCTAATGCATTGGGAGTTTCGTTGCCTCAACATGTTATAATGGCTCTAATCAGCACTCCCACAAGCAGTTAGCACTTCCACTTGCCATAGAAGAGGCCTCAAAGGACAGAGACATCTTCCATTTGAAACATCATGGCAATAAATACATCGCAAACTGCATGGTGTTTAAAACCAAAAGCTTGCATGATTAGGGTAAGTGAGGAGCCAACACACATCTGCATGCATGGGCTGGTAGCAAATGGAAAATCAGATTGCATCCCTTCAGCTGAACAAACGTTACACAATGAGATCAGTTCATGAGCACATTTCACTGTAGGTCATTTGGGCGCACTCCGAATCTTGGCGGCTTCCCTGTAACTGATAAGAAATGTTATCAGTGATCCTCTGATGCTGCTGTTGTAGGAGGTGTTAGTCATGGGCGCTAGTCAGAATCTGTAGACGTTACTCCTTTCCACATGCAATGATACCGCGGTAAAATTAGAAGCCAATGCTGTTTTGCCAGCTCTGTCAAAGTTCTGGGTGCTTTGGGAATATTTTAAAAAATGCATGTAAGTATTTTTCAAGAAATGCTGCATTTTCTGAAAACAAACAAACAAACAAACCTCCCTTTAATTTGTTGTGGAACTCACAGAACTCTTCTGCAGGGCTGCATTTGCTATAAAAGTGCTCCACTTGGGTTATGAATGCTATTATTTATTTGTGTGAAGCTCGTATTCTTGGCAGTCCCCTGTCTGTTTATATCCATCAATTCTCTTCTTTTAGGGATCAAACTTTCTGTGTAAGTTACCGTGGTTTAACCAGTTTCTCCTCACTGCCAGAGCCACAGTAACTGCCTGTGTGTACTCTCAGAAGGTAGAGAACACCACGTAATTTGACTTTGTCGTTCCCGTTCACTGTGGACTAGGCTAAAAAGAATTATCTTCCATTTGCTCCTGGCTAAGTGTGCCTATATGAACAGTGACTATGCTTCAGCTGATGTAGGCTACTCGCTGTGCAGTAATAACTTGCTTGTGAGTCTGCCATGAACATACTTTATATTGTAATAACCTCTGGAGAGTTGACTGTCTTTGCAGTCTGTGCTTGCACAGCACCTAGAACAATGGGACAAAAAGCACTAAAAAGGTGATGCAAATAATTAATACATCAAAATCACATTGTATTTTTCAGTAGTACACACACGCTCACATCCACTCATAGACTTCCTGGCCCAAAGGGTTTGTCACCTAAATAGAGCTGAAAGGCAAATGCTGAAAAGGAAAATGTAGAAATGTAGTGAGTTAAGCTTCACGCAGCAGGTCAGTTTAGATCTGGGGATGAAATCCAAACCTGATTCCTGCTCCACTCCAGCTCACACCAGTGTCTTATCCTCTTATTCACAGTGCCTGCCACATCTGGTTCCTACCAAAGGTTTTAGTCCAGGCATATCTTTCTCACTTCTTAGATAAGTATTGCTGAGAACCACAGGTCATTCCTTCCTCCCAGCTAATCATTTCCTCCTTCTCAGGATTATGACTTACTCCAAATCTTCATCTCTCCTGATAACACTATTCCATTCGTATACCTGTTTGTGTGTGAGGTTAGTTCATCCACACAAGCAATACTGGATCAGTTTGGAGTAGTTTTCTAAAAAGTTGTGCTTTTCTTTCCAGCTCCTCTACTTTTTGATTTATATAACCTTGCGTGGCTGCAGTCACCTGTGGGGTTACACTGGGGCTGAATTCTGCACCACACACTTTATACTAAGGTTTTAAATCCACGTGATATTTTTCTTAACAAAGTCACTTATGTCATTTTTCCCTCTTCTACCCGGGGTCTAGTCAATCCTGCCTCTGTCCCAATTCACCTCTCTCCAGACTTTTGTCACCAAAACCACCTGTGGGATGTGCTGTATGATCCGTCACAGAAACTGATGTCATTGGAAACCTAACTTTGGCTACAGTCATTTTCAACTTAGATCATTTGAGTCAGCTGTTGCACTGGAAAATCTGAGGGAATCGTGAACTACTGCATGTCTATACGTACACGTACATACATGCACACATGCATATATACATATATACGTACATGCCTACATGTGTATATGTGGGAGAGCAGGGGTTGGGGAACTTCTGAAATGACAATGTCATTGGAAAAAAAGTAATGTCAAATTACACATTAAAAGGTACATTCCCTTTTCAGGAGAAATTATGTAGCAGCATAGTAATGAAAATGATGAAAAGTCCCCAAGATACTTCTCTAGAATAGCTAGTTATATACAGAATTTGCAAAATGAGCCAGAGTTTTGTATGAGCATTTACATGAGCTAATCAGCAAATCTGCTGCCACCTTTCCTGCTTGCCAAGTGATATTGTCATCCCAAAGAAAACAAACACCCTTTACACCACAGCTTTGTGGGTCCTATGCATGCCCCTTTATATAAGTGCTATAACTTGGTGTACCTGATGCTTGGCTGAAGGCAAGGGGCTAGCAAAATTCTTAACAATGAAGTCTGTGGGGGCTATTTTATTATTCTCCACAATATGTCTTTCTTCTGCTTCCTTCTTTTTTGGAATTCCTCTCATCTGCTTCCTCACAAGAGCCTTCATCTGAATGGACATTGCAGCTTCTTGTGCCTAGCTTCGAGCTGCCAGGTGGGCCGGTCATTAGAGACCTCATTGTGATCCCAGTTTTTGGAGTCCCGTGACCTGTATATTTTAACAAATTTCTTGTCCTTACCTCTTGTGGGTGTAAAAGTCTTGCTCCTGTAAGAGGGTGGCACTACTCTGAGTCTGCATCTTAAGAAGGTAGGAATATTTTGAATTTAAGTGGATGTCCACATTTCAGATGAACGTGTGATTGCAGCTGAAAGACCAGGAATGCCTGTGCTGTGTTTGTAAATACACATACCTTCCTTAGGAGGCTGCAGCCTTCTGAAAATTTCCAATGCTGGTTGCCGGTACCCCCTCCTCCCAATCCTTTGGGGTTGCATACATGGTTGCCCAGTCATCCTGCGTTCTCTCTCCCCACAAGCCCTGCTCCTTTCAGGGAACTTGTAGGAACCAGGAGCCAAGCCCTTGACAGAATATTTTATGACTCTTTTCATACAGAACTGCACAACTACACCTATGGGCGACATTTGGACTACAATCCCTAAGGATGTGGTAGCTCACTGCAGGTTGCCATGAAGTGCAACAAAAATATTGAAACTGCAACAAAAATATTGAAACTGCATAATGCAGCTGGCTTCTCAGCCTGGTATTAATAGAATTTTGGGTCTTTTTTCCTTAAATGAAGAGAAACATTCACTCTGCTGTAAAGGATTTGCAGTCAGGAGGAGAAGTGGTAACCTTTTATTTTGCATTTAATGAGAATAGCCCCCACTAGAAAAGAACATATTGTCAGGACCTTTTTATTTACTTTCTCAATTAGTAGCAAACTGTGATAGTAATTCACAAGGGAATTAACACTCTGTTTTCTGCATTTCACTGTCTCCTCTGCCTGTAGCTATTTTAGGAAGTGCAACGCTGTGGGATATACCTAGTTCCTGTTAATAGGTACTGTACTAAAAGGAGAGAGCTAAACATCTTCTAGCTGATCCTCCTTCTAATCTCTTATTCAGTGGGCCTGCTAGCAGGGTGGGAAACATTTCAGTAGGAATTAGAGCGATGCAAGTGGGCCTTTGTAAGAACGGACCATCTTATAGTTGAGTGAAAACGAGTAGACTAGCAAGCACCCATGATAAAGCAGAGGAAGGCAGCAGCTGCTCTTGGATTCCTGGCAAGCATGAGCTGTCCACACTCAAGGGACGATAAGTTTATCTGTGGCTGAAATGTTGGTTTATTGACTGGGGTTGTAGCTCTGCAAGTTAATTAGAAACAGGCTGAACTTTGGGCACCTGAGTAGTCCCCCCAAGGCTGGGATGACTGGTTTGCATCTTTGAGCCAGGGGTTGAGGTGCTATGGGGATCAGCACTGCAGTAAGCCCCCTGCGCACCATGGAGAGTTAAAAAATCCTGTTTACATGTTCTCCTTGAATCGGGTGAAGAAATATTTCCTGAACCCACAGGCTTTTTTTTTCACACTTGAAATACTGTATAGCCCATTTGAATATTTTTGTAGTGCTTAACATTAGCATCTCTCACACAGTTTACATTACTTTGACTTATGGAGGTCCCACTGTGGAGGATTTGGAAAAACTAAAGTTCTGTATTAGTAAGCCCGTGACAGAAAAAGAGGCAATTATCTCTTACTTTAAAAGCTCCAAAGTGTAATTCTTGCAATTAATTCCTGCAAGGTTCAGAGAATCTAGGCTGGATTTGGTTTGTGGTAGATATTTACATTCTCCTTGGATCGGCTATATATTTATATATAAGAACACTGATTTCAATAACAATCTTGTATTTAAACTTGCAAGTCAAATAGACCCTATGGGGCATCTGATGTAAATTAGTGAACTGTTGTTAGAGGTCCAGCTGAGTATCTGGTGTTATGGTTTAAAATAGGTTTCTTGGCATGTCTTTGACACAAACGTATAAATAAATAAATAAACAAGGGGAAAAAAAGCTCATAAAGCTCTTTCCTTTTAGAATTAATTCCCTTTTCTGTTTTCTCTCATATGACTGGCTATGTATTAGCTAAACAACACGATAGGGAAAATACCCAGCTATTCAGAGATACAAAAACAACCTAATACAGCACACACCCAATAGGAACTTCACCCATAGGAACTGCTGGGGTGGGGCGTTAGGAAAGAGCTATAATTTATAATTGGCTACTGTTCATCAGACAAAAAAGAGAAATTCTGAGTTCAAAAGGGACTTCAAAATGTGAACCTGTCAGAGCCTCTGCCTTGTGTTTGCTTTGGATAGTGCATTAACATCTCTAGCAAAGCTTATGTTATTTTGAGTGATGGAGGTCCTACTGTGTAGGGCTGGGGAAAAAAAATAAAGTTCTATATTAGTGAGCATGTGACTGGAGAAAAAGGCAATTATCTCTTTCTTTAAGAGCTACAAAGTACAGTGGTGGTAGCTTCTGACAAGAGTAAACTAGATGTGCACAGCTTAAAGGCAAATTGAGGACGTACAGATGAAAAGTTCAGCCCTCTCTTCCTTCCCCCCTCCTTTCCTTACCCACCCTTATGATCTCTTTGCTACGGTTTGAGAGAAAATCTGGGGCACTTGTTTCTTTTATTTCTTCCAGATTGTTATTTTATCTTCATTTTTGGTAGAGCAGTAATGATATCCAGTGGCTGCTTAGATGAATCTCTGATAGATATTCCTTAGGGATATTCCAGAAAAATGCATCCCGGCCAGGACTTATTTCCTAAGTCACAGCATGAATCTGAAACCTGTACAGTCTGCCAACAGTAATCAGCTCCTGTCACTGGTCAGGTTTCCATTATTTTTTCCCTGGCGCTCTTCTTCAACCCTTCTATTTTCTCCACCCCCACCAGCAATTAAAGGCTGCAATGACTCTCTTATGTGCGTTAGGAGGACAGAACACACACAGGAGCCTTTTCTTACCTTTGCATTTTATCTCCAGAACATTACAGCTTTTTTTCTCCCTTTGCACTCACTAGTTTATGCTGCCTTGGTTTGGGATTTACGAGAGTCTTCCATTTCCTTCCTCGGGTGCTTCACAAGGGGAAAACTGGCTGTGCATTTCTCCCCTTTGAAATCTGCAAGGAGTAGAAGCATAATCAATAGAAAAAGAGAGGATCAGGAATACTATAGTGAAAAGACAGGTGAGCTCTATTCAGGGATCCGAAACCTTGCAATGAAAAATGACATGTACAAAGGCTCCACATCAATTAAGGAGGCGAATGCTGCTGCTGTACTCGGTAGTTGCTTCTAAAGTGCAAAGTAATCTCTCCGAAGTGCAGGCTGTGTTGTGAACTGATCTAAGAGCTAGACAGGGGGGCTGTTCTGCTACTTCTGAGCCACCCAGGTGAATTTGGACCGTGCTGGTAGCCACCAGGACTGCTCTGCAACTGGGAACGGACCGTAGCAGAAGCCGCGCCAGGCACGTCATGAAATCTCCCTGCAAAATCTCCGAGCTGCGGTGTTCCCTTTTATGGGAAAGTTGCTCTTAGGGTGGCAGAGCACATCAGCTCTCCCTCCCAAAGAAGCCCCTTCCAGTTGAACTCTACTGGTTGCATCAGCTGCCTATTAGAAAGCAGCCAGTTGCCGCTTTCACTCCATAGGCAGATTTCTGAAGAAAAATGCCGTTACAGCTGGCCTAAAATCATTTCCCCGACTTGCATGACAGTTTATCTATTACTGTAGCAGTACTGAGAGCTCTCGTGGACGAGCTTACATGATGTGGAGCAAATGCTGCCAGCTTTTCCCATGTGCCCTGCGAGCAGAGTGGGTCACCATGCTGACCCCACCACCATGTTTTGAGCTCTCTGGCAACTCCTCGCTGTCATAGTTGATGTATATGGTGTATATTTGCAGCATTGCTCCCAGAGGTATAAGTATCTTAGGAACAGTGCTCTGTCACACTGGCACTTCTCACTGCACGGTCTTTGTCTTAAAATAGTCAGAGCAGGCTGAGAGATGTTTGTTTACAGTAAAACAAAAGCTTTAGGTGAAGCAAATTATCCTTGTGGTATTTAATTTGTGATTCAGGCTCATCTCTGACTCTTCCTGCTTCTCTGCAATTAAAAGAACCTGTAAGTGCAGATAAGCATTTAACCTAGTCAGGTTTGGATGCCAAACTTCTCTTGATTTTCAGTGGCATTTGGGTGCTAAACTGTTCTTTCTTCCTTTAAAAGGAACCCCAGGATTATTTTTTTTCTTTGTGCCTAGTATTTGTGTTATAGGCATCTGGTAAATTTTGTACAATTCTCCCACCAGCATTGCAATAACAACTCTGTGTGATATTGGCACTCCGTAGCAAAAGAGCCACACTCATACATGTAAAATTTTTAGCAGATCCTACCTAACTAGCATATTTGCAGGGTACCATGTCATGATCAAAAACTGGTGTTATCATCTCTGTAGGAAAGCCCCAGTGAGGTCACATTGCATTACCCCTGCTGAGGATTTTCTCTCTTATGTCTCCTGCTTGGGGCTAGAAAGACTGTAAGCTGGGTGTTCAGTGTCCCAAAGAATTAGCCAAAACTCCAGACTTAAAAGCAGTTATTTCTGCTTATTTTAATCAACTTTTACCAGTTTGGTTCATCATCATTTCAACAAAAGAATTGTTTATCCCATTTTTCATGTTAGATCTCAAATTAGTATCTTCCAGTGGTGGCACAGAAACTAACTGGAATAATAAATGTACTCATATTTGCTGATACATACTAGCACACCACAGTTCACGTACAGCACACATGAATAGTATTTAATAAAAGTTTGCCTAATGGGACATATACTAATATGATACTTTTCTTGCCTTTGGATCTGACTATACTGATGTGATTTCTCATGTTATATCTTAGTCTTTCTAGGCCTTTATACTGCTGAGTAAGCAGAGGAGGTAAGGTCACTCTTTTCTGCTATCACTGTCATTAGCAGCAACTGCTGCAGTTGCAACAGAAATAATACTATTCTCATTTGTTCTCTCCCCTGATACCATACAGAAGCTCTTCTGAATGTTAACAAAAGGCTCAAAGTGCCCGTCTGGTATGTACAGAAGGGCCTCTGTCATCCCATTTCCTCCTTAATATTGAAAGTCTCTGCCAGAATCATAAGCCCAGCATGGTGGCAGTCGTCTTGTGCAGTGACTCCATTTATTTTGTTCATGTGAAGCTTTGAAGTCAGATCCTCATTGTCTTTTAATCAGGACAAACTCATCGACTTTCTAGACTTCACCTTCAAACACTGAGTTATCCAAGATGTGGGATCAAAGACACGGCGTGGAGCAGGCAAAAGCTGAAAAATAGAAATCCGTTGTTTCCTAATGGTATGTTTGGTTGACTAGAAAGTTGAGAAATAGACAAATACTTTTTTTTTTTTTTCCTCCTGAGTGATTTGTCCCCTGCTACTGTGCAGGTTGTAGATACACTGCTAGCCATCCACACTACTGACACATCATTGTGGTCAACTAGGACGTGTTCTTGGGCTGCAAGACACACTTGCATTATTGGCTTGCTAATCACAGAAAAAAATTGTCATGACTACTTTGTAGCAGAGAAAAAGTCTTTTTCTTTCTGTCCTGTATTATCTTACCATGATCTCTTTTCAGATATATGTGCTTTCTCTGGAACAGACTCACTGGTAAAGAGCAACTCCATCCCATTGCTTTGTATCTATTAATCCCTACTGATATCGTATAGATGCCCTCAAATCTAAAAAAAATACCCTCAAACCCAGCCCCCCTCTGTAAATATAGATGCCATATTTCTGCCTTTATTCACAATTTTTATTATAGTTTGAAAGACTGTAACTTGCATCAGCTATCACCAACCCTGTTTTCAAAGAAGATCAGGGCTCTGCCCTCATAATATGCCCATGGGAAGCTACCTTTGTATTTGCTTTTTTTCATCTCCACCTATGAATTGAAACAAAGTTCAACTGTACCAACATATTTTGCTAATATTGGTATTCATGAGTGGAATTAGTTATTCTCCTAAAAGGCCTACATATCTACCAAGTAACAAGACATGGACAATCTCTGTAGTTATGGAAATAGGCCTCTTCCAAAACATTGAGTCTCAAAGACCCTCAGCTGAGAAACACTTCTGTCATCTGCCAGGACAGCTCCGTCTTCTCTTCTGCTCTGCCACTTCAAGTGCGAGGCACATCAAGGGCATTTCACTTCTGCAACAAACTTTTAATGAATCCCAAGGCTTTTCCAGATCCATGGGGTAGGGACCGGTTCAGGCCATCCCTAGTAGCAGAGGTATAGGAACAGAGGGTGAAGTTGCAATTAAAAGAGCAAACCTTGCTGTTGAGAAGATGCAACTCCACATACTTCTGCAGGGCATGGGAGTGGAGACAAGGTTACCCAGGTCCCTTCCCCACTCATGGTGCAGCAGCAAGGGTTTCTCCACAGTGAAAACTGGAACTAGCAATGCTTCTCTGACAGGAGCGGCATCTGCTCAAAAAGCACAATGCAAAATACTCCAGCATTCTCTTCTGGCTGCCGCCTATTCATGGAAAATGTAGAAATCATAGAATCATAGAATCATAGAATATCCCCAGTTGGAAGGGACCCACGAGGATCATTGAGTCCAACTCCTGGCTCCACACAGGTCTACCCAAAAATCAGAATTCAGACCCCATGTCTGAGAGCATAGTCCAAACGCTTCTTGAACTCCAGCAGGCTCGGTGCTGTGACCACTGCCCTGGGGAGCCTGTTCCAGTGCCCCACCACCCTCTCGGTGAAGAGCCTTTTCCTAACACCCAGCCTGACCCTCCCCTGTCACAGCTCCATGCTGTTCCCTCGGGTCCTGTCGCTGTCACCAGAGAGCAGAGATCAGCGCCTGCCCCTCCGCTCCCCTCGTGAGGAAGCTGCAGGCCGCCATGAGGCCTCCCCTCAGCCTCCTCTTCTCTGGGCTGAGCAAACCAAGGGACCTCAGCTGCTCCTCGTGTGTCTTCCCCTCTAGGCCCTTCACCATCTTGGTAGCCCTTCTCTGGACACTCTCCAATAGTTTCACGTCCTTTTTATACTGTGGTGCCCAAAACTGCACACAGTGCTCAAGGTGAGAAATGCTGCCCCTGTTCCCCTGCTCCGGGGTCTCTGAGGAATCAGGCTGTAGGCTGCCAATTGGATTATAGTGCAGAGTACGTTGAACAGTGCAATATCTTTTTTTATACAGATCTATCATTTCCAAACATAAATTTAAGTGGAGAGGTTAAGGACTGCTAAAAGAGGTGATTTGAACGTTATCAACTGAAGTAAAAGGAAGTGTGTGCTAAGCAGGGATCTCAATTGTGAAAAAAGAAAATTAATCTATCTGTTGAATTATTTGTATGAGTAATATCACCATGATATCTGAGCACTTTGCAGGTATTATGAATTTTCTCTGTTCACGGTAGCTTCATCAGAAAAAGTTCATGCTCTGTTCTAAAGTGGGAGCAACATCAAGCTCACTAGAGGTGTGCAGCGCTTCTGCCACTGAACTATGTACAAATTTTGCCTTTTGTGGGAGTTGGCTGTTACCCCCAATATTATGAGCTGACAGCTGCATATGAGTAGGGAACAGAGCAATGAAAAGAGAATGAAAATAATCTGCCAGCATTTGTAATATTTTTCATTCCTCTTCTTAACTGTCACTGCAACTGTGCCTCAGAGCCTTTTTGCCCCGTAGGATCAGCACCTGGGTTACAAAAGCTGGGATGTAAAGTGTTTGCTTTATGTTAGGTCACAGTCCTACATGAAGAGATTTATAGGGTCAGAGGAAACCCTTGGCAGAGAGAGCAGGAGGTTGCTTCTTTCCTGTGAGCAACTGAGCCTATTTAGGGCGAGGAGACTCTGGAGAATGTGGTGGGTACAAGGGGCTGGGACATCCCAGGAGCAGGGGACAAGCATGGAGCCAGGCCTCAGAGGTGGCTGAAAGGAAAAGGCATTCCCTGGGGATCAGAGAGCATGATCTGTATCTCTGTACTGCTGGACTGGAAGCAAGCCTGGAGTCACAGACCTTTCTTTAAGGTTGCAGCAAATGCGATGGGGATTTGATTACAGCCCTCTTTTATTTCTTTTCTGCCTCACCAATTGTTTTGGTAAGTGCACTTGACAAGTTCAAATTTATACCAGGTTTCCTGTATCTTAGAAAGTTGTTTGGCTCAGTTTATTCTCTAACCAAAATAAAGTTTCAAGCTTACAGGGCATTTTGATTCCGGGGGGAGTTCACCTCCAGTTAAAGGTGTAGGTGGAGCACCCTCAAAGCTCTTGCTGATAGAAGTTCCTTCCTCTTTTTTACAAACTGCAGGTATTTAAAAAGAACTTTTTACATCAACTGCAGTAGTATGGCTAAAAATAGCAGAAGAGAAAAAAATTTCTAAGGAAACTGCATAGGTGTGATACAAGTTTGTGAACACTGTGTTGTAAAGATAATATCTGCTTCCAGATAAATGGTACTGTGCAAACTGTGGTAGTTCTGTACCTGTCTGTCTGTTTTTAGTGATTCACATACTGCAGGACTTTCAGCCAGGAAGCAATTTCATTTCTGTTTGTGTGCTTTTTCCTTACATTATGTGTTCAAGTACTTTGAGTCAAGCAAATTCCGGGTGCCAAAATATTATGCATCAGAAATGAGAGAAGGTGAGAAGTGTTTGTACAGTACTTGCTTTCTCACTGCTCCCAGTGGTTTCAAATGCAGAAATAGAAAGTGGCTGAAGGGGAGAGGGAAAAGGCGCTAGTGGTAAGGGTGTGAGGATGCAGTGAGCTGCTCCACAGTGCCACCGGAGGTTAGAAGCCACCACCGGTGGTTCTGCAACACCGCTGCAGGTATGCAGATCCTGAGTGTATGCAGGTGTGTTTAATATAGACTGTTGCCACCTGGGTCAAACTGAGCTGACTATCCAGAGCCCAAAGCAGCTGGAAAGCATACTGTGCTGAAGTGTATCCTGCTGTGTTTTTCCAGCTCGTCATATGCAGGCTGGCCCACATGAGGGTACGTGTGCCACACTCACACGCCTCAGTATCAACACAGACCCAAACTCCACGAGAAGGACTGAGACTAGGAGGCACCACGATGCTGCCTCAGATCCGGGAATCTTAACTGCTGTTTCTTAGCTAGTAGTTATTGTCTCTTTAAACAAAGATATGTGGTCATTTCCCTGTTCTGGAAAGCAGTTGGTTCATGAGCACTGGGAGCAAGCCTTCTTCCCTAGGAAGGGTGATTTGAGGTTGGAGGACTGTATCTAATGATTAGTCCACAGACTTTCAGTGGTCCTTTCAGTAGCAGGATCTCTTCCTTACCCTGTCATCTTTTTTCAAAAGACAAAAGGACAAAAAGCCTCTGTCCTTTTGTCAAGTTCTTCCAGATGTGGCCAATGAGTTCAAAAGTTATGGTCAGGACAAGGTCTTAGAGAGATGAATATCCACACACACAGCAAAATCGATTTTGAAAGCAGATTTGAAAACAAAACCACAGTAAAAAAGAAAAGGCTGCCTTGGTTTGTGTAACATAGTAGTAGTTGCCTAAACATGTGATCCATCTGGGCAACAGCTTTACTTAAATAGGATTTTATGAAATTTTATGGAGATAAAGTTCCTTTATCTCTGATTGGTATGATAAATGAGGCACACATTTTAAATTTCCAGAAACTGTGATTCCCAGATGTACAAATTCACCTGGCAGTCAGAATAGCTATTGGAAATCCCACCAAAGGCTTGTCCCTTTTCCAATCCAATCCAATCTCCAGGCGAGAACCCAAGCTGTTCAACACTTTGGGCACTGAGCTTTGTGAGCCCAAGAATTGAGCCTGTGCCGGCTCCAAATAAGCAGTCTGTTGCTGCTGTTGTTTTACATGGTCAGCTTGAACTCTACATTGCGCTCTCCAAGCCCCACGGCTGCTCATTTTAGTGGTACCAGTGCTGACTCAGGAAGAGTGGGGCTGAAGCAGTCCTGCCTTACGCTTCTTCATAACAAAGCAGGTAAGCTCTCAGGCAGGAGGAGCAGGTGTAAAGCAGCTTAATCCGCTGATCAACAGTGGCCACCAAACTGTACACTGTTAAGAAATTATGGGAACATCCCAGCCAAATCTAAGGAAGGTTTCTAGCAAAAAGGCTCCCAAAGGCTCTCGTGAGTGCTGTGAAATTGTACTTGTACCAAGGACTGGCCTGGGGTGGTCTGACTAAAGCTGACATGTAATGAATCTGGCCTGATTTATGTGAATAATTTGAGTAATAACTTCTTCCAACTGACGAGGAAGGCTCTTGCAAGAATGATTATGTCATAATTTATCAATGAAATGGGCTACCAGCATGCAGAGTCAGCAGGATCTTTTCCTTAGCCTGGGTAACAGATACTGTTACCTCTTGCTTGGTCAGAGGTGAGATACTGCTCTTTTGGCCTCATTAAGCTTACCGGAGAGCCTGTGGGTTATTTAGTTAAGCTTAAATAAAACTCTACTGGAAATACATTGCTGCTTTGGGACTTACCATTTTTCTCACAGTTAGGTCCATTTCTACGAAACTCAGTCAGGTTCCCAGGTACCCTTCCAGGCATTTTTTAATATGAAAAACCATGAAGGAATTAGCCGAAGTTGACCATAGTTTTTTGTTTTAGTCCATGTACTAGAAGTTTATCTATCTGCTTCTCTTTGGTCTCTACAATTTTTCATTAGGGCAAAATATAACATAGTTATTCATTTGGTACCACATTTTTTAAACTATTACCCCACTTATATTTATGCAAACTCTAGTTTGAAGTGTTTTGGTATCATCTTGGTATAAATTTAAATGTTTCATGTAAAGATGCCAATTTTTCATTAGCCTTTATGAGGATTTTTTTATGTTGCTGGAGAGTATGCTATAATTTTGTCATATAAGCATTTGCCATATCTTAGAGCACTGAAGTTGTCAGGGATGCAAAGCTAATTAGTTCAATAGTGCCCCATTCATCAATGCTGAAAGCTGCAAAGGCCATGACCATAAGAAGGTGCTCAGCTTCCCCGCCTGCCTGGGAAACTCAAATTCCAAACACAGTATCTTCAAATTGCTGTTCCTGCAGTCTGATATTGAAATCATCTCCATTGTTGCATCGTTTGCAATTTCAGCTAACTACTGAGATGTTAGAAGGTAATCTGTTCTCAGAGACTTAAATAAGTCCCGAAAGAGAAAAGGTTTGCTTTCTGCTAGTAGAATTTGTAAGTCTCTTTGTGTCTATCTGGTTGCTTCCCAGGACTGACTATGGCTTTATTTGGCTCATATAGTCCAATAAATGTTCAAGCTGTTAATTTCTCCTTGACCAATGAACCGTTTGTGGCCATAGCTCCCATGATCCCAAAGACACCCATTGGTACTGTAGTTCCAAAGACAAAGAGTAATTTAGAGGTTTTGATTTTGTTTTGTTTGTTTGTTTTTTACTTCAACCCAAGAAAAGTGCTAAAATGGGAATAATATGTAGTCATGAGTACTTTCCTATTCTGTATGGTGGTGGGAAGGAATGGTCTCCATATTTTCTATAGCTCTGATAATTAAGAGATGGTGGGATTGTGCCAGTAAGCACTGTATAAAGCCTGACCACTGGCAATCTTTAAGGACATATTCAAGAGATGAAAGGAAAACAGTGGATGGAAGGAAGACAAACCCAATATTATAGATGGCATTCAGCTGTATTGTGGAGTGTTGCAGGAGGAGTTTCTTTCTTGCATTTAGGATGCAGATTGCACAGCCAGAAGAAACACTTTTGTGAGACATTTATTCTGACTCATTAGTCGTGCAGACCATAGGACTTTCCTAATCGTCTTAATTATCACCTGAGCTTGCCAAATATGTGTGTATATATATATATATATATATATGTATATATCTTAAGACATCCCATCCTTACTGAAACATTTCCAGTGATGGAGATTCTACCCGGTAACACTTCTAACACTCTGGTGGTTAATTACCCTCACTGTTAAAAACGTCTGCCTTACGGCTGGCTTGAATTTTGTCTAGTTCTGACTTTCAGACTTTGGCTTTTCTTATGCTTTGTTTGCTAAGTTGAGATAATGAAGAGACATTTATAAAGAGTCCTCAGGTAGTGCTGCCCTGCCTTTGATCAAATCACACCTCAATCTCCTTGTCATTAGCCTAAGAAATGTCACCATAGGGCATGTGTTTCAGTGCATTTAATCATCCAAGCAGCTCTTCTCATAACCTTTGTCAATCTATTATCATCCCCCCTGTAGTGTGGACATCAGAACAGGACAGTATTCTGTCTGTAGGCTCACACCATGCAAAATACCCATATCCTATACCTTAATCTCAGTTGGGATTCTTCTGCTCATTTACCCAAAGGCAGCATAAAGAATTGAATTAATTTAACAGAGGCTTTTGTCAGAGTTGGATCCTGGAAACTGTTAATGTCTATTGTGCAGCTTGCACAGAGTAGCTAGACATCCCATGAGGCATTTCATTGTTTGTATTTTGCAGTGGCCAGTGCCATGGCTAGTATTTGCTTTTCAACGCTCCTGAAACAATTCTGTACAGGAATATTTGTTCCTTTTCTAGCTGGTCATGTGTTCCTGCTCTACTGAGCAATTCTTGTGCAGTTGTACATTTAAGTATGTTAGTTACAGTTATCCTAAGTCAGTCTACTTGCAGAAGCTCGCAGGTGCTCTCCCTGTTCCCCCCTCAGTGCCATTAATCTCAAGGTCTACTTCAAGCTGGAGATGTTGTCCCCTTTCTGCCCTTCAGAAACACCAGCGATCTATGTTTTCTTTGTTTTATAGCTTTATCCTACAAGGCCTTCATTTCTTTGGAATTTTTTCCTTCTTTGCCTTTGTCTTACCAGCTTTAACCTGAAGGTGAGATATTAATTCCTCTGACTCAGTAATTTACTTCTTAAGTCCATGTTTGTGTGTTTTGGAATAAGGGATGCAGGTATAGAACGATGGCTCTTATGCATTTAAGCTTTGTCTGACCACCAGCCAGTCATCTCATCCACTCCTGAAGTCAGTGGAGCTCTGAGACAAGGTAGCGCTTCTTTTAAAGCAGTGAAGTTTTCTAGGGGTGACATCTACTCTGCCCAGGGGTGTTTGAGCCCCTTTTCTCTGGGAGGAGGATCATGAGAGAAGTCCTTTCTCTTTTTGTGGTAGGCCTGAGGGCTACAAGGCATGTGGGCCTGGGTCTTTCTGCATCTAGAGGGCTCTGCAGCATCATCTGGGTAGGGACTGTTAATGTCTTAATGAAGAAGAAAGATTATATATATTAGGCTGAAGGAGGTTTGACGAGGCAATTTCATTGCACCTGTAACTTGACTTTCTTCCTCTGCTTTCCATTTCGAGTTTTACAAAGTTTCTTTGAACTATGGTGGTGCCCTTGGGGAGTATAAAATTGGTCTGGAAATCTCTATGCCTTTTTTTTTGGAGAGATTTCTAGTTCTTTCTCTTCCAGCTGAGCATAACAGCAGCTTTTGTCTTCGTATTTTGGCATCTTCACTTCTAGTCCCAGCTGGAAGTGGGAAATACACTAGCAAATGAAATTGAACAATAACAAGGACAAAAAGGGGAAAAAATAATAAAATAAAAAGAGTCACAGAGGGTTCATATGTTGTGCTGTGTGTCTTCCTCCTGAGGTGGGTCTTGATCCTGCCAACTGTTCCCCCGTAAGAAAGTTTATGCCTGTGGGTACTCCTGCTGAGTTCAAAGTTACTCACATGAATAATTGATTGCAGGGTCTGGGACATAGTTTGCAATTCTTTTTTTCAAGATAATTTCATTATTATCAGATCTCGTCTTGCTCTGAACATTATTGGGTTAGGGACAAGTAGGTCAAATGGATACCTGATTTTTTGTTGCAGGAAGAGCAAGCAACTGGCAACCTGAAACAGTGATTTAATAATAATAATGAGAAAAAAAAGGCACTGTCACTCTTTTGTTGGGATAGGTTTTTATCAGAGTGGTGAGCTTTGAACAGCTTGTTCAACAAGAGTTCGAGTCCCAGGGGGAGGAGAAGAGCTCAGAAAAGCTTTACGTTTTACAAATGTTTAAGCGGTATTATTCATGGCATAATGCACTACTCTGGTGTGTGCTTCAGAGCTCTGCTGCTGTATCTTCTGCCATATAATTTTCCAGCAGTCATACATTCCCAAATTTATATTAAATCAGTGTAACATATAGCAATTAAGTAATAGACGAAGTGGATACTAGCTGTTTCAGCACAAAGGATTTTATTTGGGTCTTATTTGGATATATCTTTAGCAGCTGATGTACCACATCGATACAATAATACCAACTCACTGAAGGGAAAGAGGAAAAAAATAAAAAAGCAGAGTTGTAGAGGATGTGAGAAGGAAGAAAAGAACAAAGAGGAGTTTTCTCCAATCAAATGCAAATGGAAATGACCCTAAAGATTCTGGGAACACAGGCTTTCTCCTGACAATGAACATTTTCATGCAGTGAAATTCATTTCTGAGACTCATTAGCAAATGCTGTGATCTTGCTTATTTTCTATAGCAGTGTCTAGTTATTTCAAATTGATTAGGAAACCTCCAAATTGATGTGAGAGAGTGAATCATGAGCTATTCCAGGTATTTCTGTAATTGGTTATCACGCTTATTTACAAATGTTTGAGTACAACTAGTTTGTTCTGAACTTGATTTTCCCTGCCTTTCAGTTGCTGCTTGGTGTGTTAGTTAAAAAAAAAAAAAAACAAAAAAGAAAGTAAAGAGAAATTAAACTTCCAGGATGCTTTTGTTTTAAAAGAGCTGAAGATTTACAGAATGATGGATTAATTTAAGATGTACTATCAATAATGATTTAAAAACAAAAGAACTAGACTATCTGTCTATTGATCACCTATCCATCTCAAGGGCATCTGTCACTGTCAGTGTTAGCAGTCTGTTTTGGGTCTAATTAAAGTTCCTTCCACATGGCAACTTGTATTTGCCACTTACTGGTTAAGGTCTTGTTTGCGGAAAACAAAAGTCCTGGATCTCTTCACAGTTACACTGACATGATATGCAGAAACTGGAAGATGCAGCAACCCGCAATGCTTGTGAGAACTTCATAAAAATAGGAATGGCTATCAGGTTTATGGCATGTCAGGAAAAAAAGTCCGTATCTTGAAGGGGAACAGGAGGCGCTTTGAAGAATGGTGTTGCCTGTCGGTGTGGGCATCTGTTTGTTTTGCAAGACTACAGCTGCCATCGACAGCGCTCATATACAGAGAAACAAGGAAAGCACCACGATGACAGAGGATGCTTGTGATGACACAAAATCATTGTTTGTCACAGTCTGGAGCAAGTTGCTTGATTAATAAGTGTATGTCCTTAACTGTTTGCAGTATCCCTGTCAACTGGACACAAAGCCCCATCTCCTTCTCCAGAGGGGACAACACAACAGGGAACTAGCAGTTACGGGCTTTCATCTGTATCACTAAAGCTGTGCAGCTTGTGATGAACTTCACATTCTAAAAAATGAGAAAATATTTATCACCCAGCTCTGTCGGGAGACTAAATATTGCTAATGAGGAGACTGTGTACCAAATGTTGCTTCCAAAACTTGCTCAGTTCTGTTTTGCTCAGTCATAGCTTTAGGCATCATCACCTGTTCTACTGAGCAGGGTAGTGCTGTGCCATGAAAGCTTTTCATTTTCATTCCTGCAGCACTGACTGGTAGGCAGAAAGGATCTTTGAAGAATGAATAAGATTTAACGACCCAATAGCACAAATGTAGTTAACTTCATCCAAAATACCTTGTAACACCTGCATCATCACAAACACTTCTGGGTGCTTGGATGTCCTCTCACTGAAAAAGTCATCTAACCAAACTGTGTGTGTTTGGGTTGTAATTCTTCGGTCAAAACGAGCACCATGATATTATTCTTTTGGGGGGAAACTCTCCCCTGTGCCTTCCTGAAAGTTCGTTACAAGGGGCCAGGCAAATGAGAAGCTGATTTTGTCTTGCAGGTCACATCTCTGTTGTTTTCAGTAGGCTCCAGGACCTTACCTCAGGTTCCTTATTTGGGGGCAGGATATAGAAGAATAGTGTCCAAGGTCCAAAGCTTATCTTTTGTCTTGTGGCAATCACTACTTACTTACTACTTACTCATTACTACTTACTCTGTGGTGCCAAGACTTTCTGGTGTAACCTCATAGGGAGTTGACTAATTTCTAGCAAAGAGTAATCATCCCCATTTACGCATTTCCCAAGTTTGTAAGAAATCAAATGTCAGCGAAATCAGAAGAGACCCTAAATGTTTTTCTATTTGATAGCTGGTATTATATGAAAGGAATGTGGGACTTCTGAATTAAAGGGGAAAAAAAAATCTGTTTTAGTTCATGCAGGCTTTTTTTCGTTGTTGAGAGTGTGAAGTAGAGAGGAGAAACTGTTAGCTTTTACATGGGATATTGATGTAGTCACGCCAGCGTTACTTGCTTGCGGACTAGAGAGAACCATAAACCTTTTAAAAATCAAAACTTTAATTTAAGTCTTAGCTAAATGAAAATTTTCATGCATGCTTTTGAAGAATAAAAGGCAAGCTCTGAAGGCTTTTTCTCTCTGTAGCACAACTATCGGTTCTTGCTGTCCAAAGTATTCTCTATCAGCACTTCAGTTAAGCCTCTGTGCGTCTGCTGGCACTAACATTTTTCTTTAGATTTCCCAGCATTTGCACAGCACTGATTCACCTCTCTTGGTGATAACAACAGTCGGAGGGGCTAACGGGGACTAGCTGCTGGCATTTTAATCTTGCTCAGAGCCAGCAACAGTGAAAATCCTGTCACTGCCTGGTCTGTGCTTATCCTCCCTGTGGTGAGGCTGTGCTGTTGGTAGAGCTACAGAAGTTTTGGGACACTGCTCATGTTGTGAAAGCCTGTTGGCCCTATGACAAAGGGAGAGACCTTCATTTGACAGGTAAAAATGCTTACAAGAGAACACAGGTATAGCTGAGGGAATAAGCAGACCCTGAAGTAGCCTGAACGGGGATACAGGAGAGGCTCCTACTTATTCCAGCAAAGAATATATCTGCAAATTCTCAACTTTGATATTTGTTTTGAGAGCTGAATAGGTATTTAAATGAGATAATTTGGCCCTGCAGATTTACTGGAGCATAAGCTAACTATTTGTCACCTTTCTTATTCAAAAAAAAAAAAAAACAAAAAACAAAAAACAAAACAAAATAATAAAAAAAAAACAATTTCCATGGAGATAAAAAGAAAAAAAACGCTTCAGAACTCTTACACGAAGATACTTTGCTGAGATTAGTGAAGACTAAAGCACACAATGTGGTAAGAATAGATTTGCTGGAGTCTGCTCTCTTCTCAGTGGGGGCCTATTCTCTTCTTTCCCTCACTATGCATACCCCCCATAAATGTTAATGGGAGCTATTCACAGACAAGAAGAGGCCCAGAGACTCCAACATATGCAATTCCCATTCATGATAATAAGCAGGGAGGTTTGATTCTCTCTGTGCCAGCCTTAGGTCTCTCTGAGAACTTGTGCAAATAAGCTGTGGGTATGGACACCCAAATAAGTTTCCACAGAGGAAGCAAAGCCGTGAATTTGCAGTGTTTCAGCAGCTCCATGGTAACATTTTTGCATGCATACTCTTACCCCATGGTAATTGCAATCTGAAGTATTTCATCCTTCTGTGAAAGAAGGGAAGGTATAAGACACAATGCATTAATCACAGGTTTAAGAATATGGAGAAGGGAGAGTGAGGTACTGCGGATTTACATTTTAGCTTGCCCTGCAAAAAGCTCTTTGGGTGTTCCTGAGCTGAGGAGAGGCCTGGGCAGCCTTTGGTAAGCCATTGAGATGGAAGGAGGGTCTTGGTGAAGGGGGTGATTAGGTGAAGGGGAGGCCCATTTTTGGGAAGCGTGCGATTTAGCAGATTGTGGGTATCAAAATCCTTGTTACAGACAGTCTAGTGGCAGGAAAATAAGAGTGCCAGCACCGTGACACGTGATAGTCACTGATGTGGACGCTGTGACTGTAGGGTCTTGGAGAACTGAGCTTTTTCAATTCATCTTTCCATGAGAGGGGAGTCAGAGGACCACGGATGCCATCTGGAAGGGATGTCGGCTGATAGAAACCATGGTGATCATGGGGCCCTGGGCAGCTGCACACGCGGCACATGCCTTTGGCTGGCCCTGAATACCAACACATTTAAGCTGTTGATGGAAATTAATAGGAGTCAACCGCAGGGATCAGGGGAGGTGAAATCCCTCTGCCTGTGTGTGCAGAGTGCTCTGACACTGGATTTGTGGGAGAAGCACTACACATTAAGCGTGGCTCTTGTTAGGAGAGAAGATGTCACAGCAGCTCCAGCAGCAATTTGAGCAGCAGGAGACTGGGATATACTCCTAGCTCTGCCAAGGTTTTGCTCCATTACCTCAGGCAAGTTGCTGAAAACTGTCATCGATTTTGGGTCCCTGGGTTTTTGGATGCCTAGCTCAAATAATCTGGGGTCTGACTTTCAGAGGTGTTTAGCTACTGCAGTTTTTACTGACCATGACTGATACCTAGGGCTTGGCACATCTGACACGTAAAGCTTAGCTGGCTCGCCTGAGGTATTCTGAGCCCACTCTAAAAATTTTGTCATGATCTTAGTGTCTGAGCTTGCAATACAAAATCAATTGCGATGGTGATATCTACCAAACGCTGGTGTCCTGATCGGAAAGATAAATAACATTAAAGCTTTGCATTGGAGATGCTATAAGTGTAAAGCATTAATTTCTTGTTTACAGTGTTTAGGTAATTTTTTCAACAAGAAAGACAGCCCACTTAGAGGCAGAATTTCATTTGGTGAAGTATCTTGCTGATGTCCTGTTACAATTATTAATAACATTGCAAATGGCACAGGGGAGAGAAAAGGATGGGAAGCCAAATGTCATTAATAATAGCTGCAATATTCCTAGTGTTAACAAATTATCAGCTGTATAAATTTTTAATTAATAGGAGTATGAACAGCAATTTGACTGTCAACAGGCATCAGTATTGATGTGTGCGAGTGAAGCGTGGCAAGGCAAAGATCAAAGGGGGAAGATAACTGAAACCACGCAGCTGTGAAAGACAAGTCAGCGTTTTCTGAACAAACTTCTGAGCGCATCACGACTTCAAGTGCAGGCCTCTAATGAGAAGAAAGATGAGTCTAGGTGAAGGTAGAGAACCTTTTCATGGTGAAGATGAATTCATTTTGTTCGGAGTGGTAGGGATTTTCCTGTATTTTAGCTGAGCTGGCTGTTAATTGCAACAGTGAAGAGGCATGTTAGAAGTTGGGAGGGAATATGGAAAAAGAGTAGTAGTACTGGTTAGAGACAACAAGAAGGCTTCTATTAATGAGAGCCACAACAAGATACCCAGTGAGCAGGTAGGATACTGGAGTGTACGCTTCTTGCTGGTCCTTTCTATAAATTTTAGGAGTTTCTAACAAGCTGCTTAAGAAAAAAATAAGCCTGTTGCCTAGGTCAAAGCCTGATATAAAGCACCAGAGCCCAGAACAATATTATTTGGTTTAAAAGAGATTAGACAGTTTAAACTTACAAAAATTTCAGTAACAATGTTAAACCTTCCTTTCCAGCCCAACCTGGCAGTTTCAGTTTTCTTTTTCTGTAACTTTCAAAGTGGCTTTGATTTGGAAGCTTAGAACTCTTATCTGATCTGTAGTATGCAGCATTTTTCTCCCCTTTTCTGCATTCTTATGTTATGAATCCACTGAAACAATTTTGTCTTTGGGTGTCCTAAAGAAAAATAGTTGTTGGGTTTTTTTGCCTTATTTTTTTTTTCTTATTTTTTACCAGAAAATTATTCAGACTTACAAATTAGAGAAGACACTTCAGTGTATGTATCTAAAAATACCGTTTCCCCCATTTTTTTTCAGCATGGAAACTTTGGAAGGTTTGCTTTTGTTGCTTTCTGTTTGGTTGGTTGGTTTTGTTTGTATGTTTGTTTGTTTTTCCGGGAGTGTATATTTGTCTTTATTAGTGGTAGCTATTTATGAATCTATGAAAGATTTAACATTAAAGTGTACAGACAAAATAAATGCACCAATTATAGATAAAAAATATTAATACTACAGTAACTCTTTCTGGCTTAGTAGATTATGCCAGTTTTTTTTCTGTTATATCATTAATAATCTAAAGATTAAGGTTTTTTTTTTTTTTCACTTTTCATTTGAGGAGATCAAAATGCTTTAAAGACATTAGCTAATTCTCCTACTAATCCTGGGAGATTGGACAGTGTTATGATAATCCCTTCACAGATGAATAAATGGAGATAAGGAGGAGGCTATGTGACTTTTCAAAGTCACAGATATAATCAGTGGCAGAGCTGGAAATATAACCTTGGGGTTCTGATTACTATTTTTCTTGTACAGTCATAGAAATATGTAAGTATACATATTTTCTACATTGCTGACAATACACAATGAAAACATCAGTCATGTTTATAATAATAATGATTTTATTTATTTAGTGCCTCCCTGCCAAAACAGTCAGGGTGCTTGTACAAGACAATTAAAATGCAATTACTGTAATAAATAAACAACAATAATTAAAACATCATAAAATAAACAGTATCAAAGGCAATCAAAAACACTAAGTAGCCAAAGTTAACACAATTAATAATGGATCTGAGTGACTCATTTGAAACAAATTGCGTATTTAGTGATTCTTTTTGTTTTGTAAAAAGATCTTTTATTGCAAGATTATTATTTTTTTCAGCCAAATTTTTATATCCAGGCCTCAAATGGATTTTTTTTTTTTTTAATTTTTAATTTTTAAATATATTCCTATTTGCAGTTTTAGGATAGTGCTAAATGATGACTGGTCAGCTAAATCACATGAGTTACATGAATCACATTACCTAAATAACTATTGCAGTTCACTGAATGGATTAGCTGTACATAAACACTTGCACTTCAAGCCAGTCAGTAGGAATGACAAATTCCTACTAAATTCCTTCCTAAATTTCCTAGGTGAAATTTAAACCACTTTGATGTGGCCTATTCTCCTTGACCTACATTCAAAGTACATTTAAATTGAAAGGATAGATGCTTGTTTTTCATTATCGACTTCATTATACTTTAGCTTAAACTCTACCAGGCTATCTGCAGCAGCTTTTAGTGTACGTGTGTTTGATAGCACTACTCAATTTTAGGGTTGACCAACCCTTTCCCTAGTCATTTAGCAGCAGTCAGTGAACATTGCAATGATTTCCATTCATCATCTTTTAGCAAGAGACCACATTTTTGTAGTGTCCATAGGGCTCATCTGGTTTGGAGAAAGAAGCTTGCTAGAAACGTTTCATTTAGACCATGTTAAAGCAGTTTTAGAAGTCTCAAAGACTCAAAGACTTTAAGCTTTGAAATTCGCAGGGGATGCAGCCTTTGTGTCTGGCATGAGGTCTACCATCTTGTTGACACCAAATTGAAATCCAGACTTGTTACAAAGCTGTGGTTTGTGTAAACTAGTTTGAGAGCTGGGTGGGGGTAAAGAAAAAAAGTTTTTCAGCTGGGCTGTAAAACTGGGACTGGGGCTGGGGGTGGTGAAAAAGACCTTGGGCATGGGTGGGAGGCAGACAGAGCTGCTTGGGTAGGGAGGGTAGGATGCAGATCTGGTGGGGCTCAGAGAAGAAGGTGAGACAGAAGGTGGGACAAATCTGACCAGGAGAGTGAAGGAAACAGGTAAGTCAAGAGACCAAGGCAAGGAAGACAGAGGTGGGAGTCCACCCAAACAGCATGTGTGTCATTGGGCGACCAAGGCCTGTCAGGGTCCCAGACCAAGGCTGGGAACAGGAAGGTTGGGTACGGTGTAGCAAGGTGCTGGGTCTGGAAATCCAAGGGGACCTGAGGCTGCACATCCAGCGTGTCTGAGACTTGGTGGGCAAGGAGGTTGAGAGGGGAGTGAGAACCCTCTTGTGTACAGAGTAGCTAATGAGTACGGTGACTGACTGAGGAGCCAAGGGCAAGGAAAAGACAAGATCAGGCTTCTGGTGATTGGCTTAATGAGAAAAGAAACCAAGCTTATGAGGAGTAGCTACAAGTGTCTGACCTGCGACGGCACACTCCCTCGCTGAGCTGTGTATTTTATGAACAGATCTGAGCAGATATCTTGAGCCCAAGATCCCTGAATGTCACTGCTCTGCTCCAGAGCCATCTGCCAAAATGGGGTGTTACATCCCCCTTCAGCATCTGTCTGCCGGGAGGACAGCAATCCATTAATGCAACCAGCCGCTCCGTTAGCTCAGTGGCAAAATCTGTGTGTTGGCAGTAAAGCTTTGGACTCTGCTGATGACCTGCGTGTGTTTTAGGAAGATGCCAGATAATGAAATCTGTGTCTCTGTGTGTTTTGTTTTTCTTTTCTTTATTTCTTTATTTATTTGTATTTAGATAAACCTAGAAGACTGCATACACAAAATGATACTAAATGCTTTTCTATTAAACCTGTGAAGAATGGTACTCAATCATTAGGAAATGGCAGAATTTAAACCTTTTATATATGGGGTAAGCATTTTTACCAGTTCCATATTCATAAAATGAACATAATACTATCATTTAGGTTTAGGTCTCCTTTGTGTTATGTCTCACCATAACATCATGCTCCGATTTCATCTCTTCCCTACTTCTTGCACTTCTACACCCCATTGCATCCTGCACATGCTCCATGTCAGATCTGTCTCCTTTCTCCCCTTTCTCCCCAGTCTTCAGATGGGACAGCTGTATCCCCCCATGCTGTTAGGATACCAGCAGGAGGGGCACCAAGAGCACGGGAAAGACAACCCTGTTTTCAGTACTCATATCTGAACCGGCACAGTGATTACAGAGGAAAACCATACCTATAACCCTTGGCTTGAACACGCTCTGCTAAAGAGTACAGGCGCCACTTCCTCAAACACAAGAGCTGTGAGAATCTCCAGCATCCCCGTGAAGACAGGCTCTTTGGGGAATTCAGCTGCTAAAATCAAAGAAGCCTCTTGTAGATATGCACAAACAGCAATTATTCAAAGGCTTTTAACTTGGCTACGTTTGGACTGATTTTCATACAGGGCAAAAGCACAACCCTGATTCATTCCTTTCTCTCCCCAGACAAATTTCTAATCTTTGCCTAATGCTCAACTGCAGGAGAGCATTCCAAAGAAAGAATTGTCATGAAGAGGATAATGTATTTTCTCATTAGCCTTTTTCTTGGAAATGACTGAAAAGCATTGGCTGAAAATTTCCAGGAAAAGATAGAAATAACTGCACAGATAATTGGCAAGTAAAATTTCTGCCAAACAAGTTAAATTGGGTAAAGTTAGAAAGCAGCTGAACATGGGCTCATAGGATGATATGTAAGTAGGCAATATTAATGAGTATAATAAATGGTACCAGCTTCCCTCACCTATTAGAGAAGTGCACACATATCTCTATGGATCAGTGGAGCACAATGCAGGGATTTCCAAGCTGGCTGTGGACCAAGCTGGTAATTTCACCTAGTGCTCTAGGGATGAATCACTTCTGGTCCTGAAAGTGGGTTAGCTGCATGTCCACAGCACTGCGCGTCCTGGTCAGGCATATTGGCTCGGGCTCAGTGCTGTATGAACACCGATGCTTTCTGCTATGAGTGGTACCAGCCTAGTTATCGCGTGATGTACATGTGCCCTAAGTGATTCTTCTGAAGTCTCGTGAGACATGTGCGGCAGAGCTGAGAAATTAAGCCAGTTCTCCCGAGCCCCGGTTTAGTTCATTAACTACAGAAGCTAAATCAGCTCCCTCCAGAGCGGAGACTAGAACTATACGCTCAGCACCATAGCAGATTAGCTTTCTTCTTAGAGTCAAATCTGACCCATCTGATGTGAACTCTTAACCACCTTGGTATATGTATCTGCTCTTCTTCAGCGGGGCATCACAGAGGGTTGTGCCAGGCTGGGGGGAATAAAGGGTACCTCGTGCACCTTGAACTGCTTTGACATATCTCCCAGCCCACCCAGAAGCTCTTTCAGGCTGTCCATAGGGAAATGCTAGCAAAGACTTGATGCCAAATGCTGTGTCCTGGGAGGCAAGTAATCCAAGCTCTGCAAGCCCATGCTGTAGGACCCCCAGGCTCTTCCTTTAGTGTTACCTTAATCTAATTTTCTTTTGTATTTAATAAAAATCTATGGGTCTTGGGTTTTTTATTTCCTTTCAAGAAGCAACAGAGAAAAGCTCTCCTATTTGATCCTGCTGATGTTCACTTTCCAACACCTGCCACCAGCACTGCTTGGACACGTCCCTTTTATTTCCCATTCTCTTTTAAGTGTCTAGGCGACTTTGATATATTTCTGTCTCTGTCTGTAATGGCAACAGCATAGGGTGTTATTCTCAACCTGGGCTTGGCATGATGAGCCTTTTATTTCATTAAAGTCACATTCCTTTCCAGAAACTGTAGCCTGAGTTGGAGTTGTTTTGCTCGGACTAAGGATGAGTGTACCAAGGACAGCAGTGTAAAGTACAAGCATCTATAAATGCATCTTTGATTGGATTTTACCCGTCCTCTTTAAAATTCATATATGATAATCAAAATGGTGAGTGGGGAGGGAGCATTAAATCCTCTTCAGTTTACTGCCCTCATGTAAAATCTCAAAATAAGGACTGTAACCAGCAGAATTCCAGCATTTATATTTCATGAGAGAATTGTCCTTGTGTAAATATTGGTTTCTTTACTGCATGCACTTCCATCTCTTTTTAAAAACTCCCAGCTCAACAGCATCTGACAGCATTACATGTCTCTTTCTGGAGGCAGCAATGAAAATGTGCTGATAATTTGAGCCCTGGGAAGAAGTTTGTTCCCCCGTGAATTTCACCACAGTCACACTGCTCTGCCATTGTATTAGCTCTCTGCTGCAGTACAAGAATAGCAGCTCTCTCCGCATTATAACAGCACCTCTCTGAGATCACATCTTACTTTCAAATAATCACCCATTCCCCAATGGCTGGAAATTAATGATGGCTGAACCCATCAGCGCTAGGCTTATGCTGGTTACACAGTCCAGATCCCAAAAAGCCTTTTTGCAGGGAATGACTCTGGATAAACTCTTGCAGGCTTATTTCGAGAATCTGAACAGCTCCTTATCCTCTCCCTCCCAATGCCACTGGCCACCCACGGATCAAAGTATGCTTCCAGTTTACCTCAGTCTGTGGAATTAGAGCTGGGGATTACAGAGTGTATGAGTTACCATTTGTGTAGCATTAATCATGAGAGGAATTATTTTTCTGTCTTGCCCTAAAGACCCCTAAATCCTCCGCATTCTGCTGCTTTCTCTCTGCAGATCTAACAAACGTAGAAAAGTTTCCTGTCACAGGTAGTGCCTCTGAAAATGCACTAGAAATAGCTGGCCAGATGCCACTCCCTACACTACTGAGGGATTTTGATGACCAGGAGAGCAACATGTGAACACATCTTTTTCCCGTCCCTTAAGGAATATGGATGGCTAAACTCAAATCCCAGGACCATCTGCTACTTGGGAAAAAGTAAGGCCTGCATCTGATTTCTGTAACTCAGCTGAGTTTGTGATTTGTCGGCCAAACTGATGGCTTTTGTCCTTCCCACAAGTAGAACTTTGGTATCCAGACTCCTCCTTCTGGGAGTTTAGTTTCTGGATATAAGCTTGGTTAACTTCAGCCTAAAAAGCACTTTGATTACTGAATAATATTTACCAGTATTATTACTGATTATTTCCACTGAATTTTCAGTAAATTATTACCAATGTCTTTCCATCTTCCAATTATATTTTGAGAGAGACTTTTTCTGTACATAGGGTTTCAGGCTTGTACGTGTAATAACACAGTGAACACAGACTATGGGACAGAAGCAGTTTTGGGGTATACCTCTTTAATTTGGTGCACTGCACTGCAAAACTATAAATTCAACCTGATCATTGCATTTTTCTGGAGTGTAGATAAACCCCGAACCATAGTTCTTGCATAGTAATTATATTGCACATAGTTATTTGCATGGTTTGTTTGGTACACAAATATACAAACACACATATATATTTGGTACACAAATATACAAACATATACATAGAGTTTTTTTTTAATCTTTTTTTTTTTTCTTTTTTATCTATTTATCCCATGTTGCTGATGAATTATATGGTGGATGAATGCCTTTATTCCAGCTGGGGAAAGATGTAGCATATGGTCAGCTCACAAGGCTCTGGAAATGACTCTTTGGCACCTGTCACAAAGTGATCTCAGATCTGTGTAAATGGTTCCTTCTACTCTGGAGATTAAGTACCAGATGCTGTCCTTTGCAAATAAAAACTAAACAACAAGTTAGCTGAGCACACTAGCCAATCTGCTGTGAGTGCAAGAGAACTTGAACTCTACTGTGCCTCTTTGACAAGCAGAAATCTCCTAGTGAGGACAATTCTGAGAGGAGGAAAAGGCCTAAGAAAGTGTTTCCAGGACTGATTTTCCAAACCATATTTTTCTCTATGTTTAAACAAGATCTGAGTTGGAAATTAAAGGATTACTTGCAAAAGTAGGTATCATTCTTGGTTCAAAACAATGAAGTTTCTCCCTCGTATTTTTCTGTCTGAAATTATACTAAGGAAAGCAGACGTTTTCATTTCAAGGAAGTTTTTAGCGTCTTAATCTGTATTTGCTATAAGCCCTGCAGAGCATATGGCCTGATCCTTATTTTTCTCAGTTTAAGAAAATGAAGGCTGAAATTCTGAGAGCTTTCACTATGTCTGGTAATAAGCCCAATTATTTAGCTGCCTACGGTGATATTCAAACTTCAGGGGCCCAAGTTAATGTGTGTTTGGATTGTCGTTCCCGTGGGACCTGTACTAGGGTGTTCTTATGCTTTGGCTGGTGGACTTGGAAGGACCACTGTGTGGTTGGGCTTGGGTCATATGCTGTGGGAGTATGTGCCACGCTGACCTGCACTAGCAGGGAAACCATGCTTTCTTGGTTTTCTTGGCAAGTGAGACACTTTCAAGCACCACCAATGATTTTTTTTTTTTTTTTGCTACCCACCGTACTCCTTTGTTCTGTCTGTACTTGTGAGAGCAGCTCCAAGTGAGAAAAGTCCTGCCAGGTGGGAAGAGGTAACCAGCCCCTGCTGTCTTGTACATCGTCAATCATCTGTTTCTCTGTCTTGAGCATCAACAAAAGAATATCCCAGCCCCCTGGAGAAAACGTAATGGAAGGCTGATGTGTTTACTCGGAGAAACAGGACTGCTGAAAGCAATACTCTCTGGAAGACACTAGCTGAGAACTGCGTGGTTTAGGAAGAAAACTCTGGAGAAATTAATAACAAATGTAAACATGGAAAAATTTCACTGGTGAAACAGGGGAAGAGAGGTGGGGTGGGGAAAGTATGGTTGTAAGGAGGATCATGGACGCAAGGTGGGATGGGAGAAGTGAAGAGCTGAGGCTCTGGACTGGTTGTGGGTCCTGTTGCCTGGCGTACTGACGAGCTGTGCTCTGACACCACAGTCAGCACATCTTTCCTTGCACTGCCTTACTTTTCCCTTTAATTATGTAGGGACAGAGGCTATTCCTTTTTTTTTCCACAGGGTAGTGAAGCAGTTCAGATGGACGATGTTATGTGTCATGTATAATCACTAAGATATTATTACTAGACAAGGAGACAGGTCAAACCAAAAAAGCGCTTGTTCTGCTCACTCTCTAGCACCCTTGAAAAATGTCATTTGAGCTACACAGAACTTGGCAGCGGTGCCAAAGAATAACCCACACGCTTGTTCCCACGCGGATTGCCCTGGACAGCATGGCTAAGCATGTCAGGCAGCAGGAAGGTGGGCCAAGCACTTCTGATGGGGCGCGGTGTTCCCTGCCTCAGGCTATCAAGGGCCTGGGGAGGCGCTCCCGCTGCGGCCTCTGATGGCTGCCGGGGCCTGTAAGAGCCCCAGCACCAGTCACTGAAGAATCTGCCCTTGGCTGTTTCTGAGCTGCTGCCCCACACCGTCCCCTCAGTTTCGGGTTGTGGGGCAGGAGGCAGCGTGTCCGGAGCAGGAGCGCTGAGGGAGCAGCAGTAGCGAGCGGTAGTGGGGAGGGCGTGCAATGCAGCCCGCAGTGAGGCCATGCCTCCCTGGTGGTCCCACTGGCTTATACGGGGAGAAATCCGAGCTCCTGGGATAGGGATTGTGAAAGGGGGATCTCTTAGCCGTTATTCCTCTGTTCATCATCACCATCACTATTTTGACTACCACTTTGCCAAGGCTGTAAGCTTGACGCCCTGACTCCCCCGAGGCTCGTAGCAGACGCTCAGCTTTTGTCCACCCAGCGCCGTAATGCCCTGTTTTCCACCTCACATCAGAGGAAGGAGGGGAGGTTTCAAACACTGGATGTAAATTGAACCAGCAGTGTGGTATGCCTAACCTTTTGCACTGTGGTTTTGTACAAGGCTAGGTAATGGTTATGCTGCAAATGTCAGCGTGTGAGTGCAGGGGCAGGAGCGATCGCAGGCCAGCCTTTTAGCGGCTGTCTGTCAGTGGCTGCAAGCTGTGCTACGGCACTGCAGGTGCGGCTGGGAAGAGCCTTGGTAGGAAACATGCATGCGCCGTACAGTATTGGATCCTTCTGTGCAAAAAGGTGTGTAAATTGGTACCGATGCGTCCGTGCACCTTGTCAGTCAAGCAGAGCAATCTGGAGCACGAGGACATAAAATCTGTGCATTTTATGTTCCAGCAAAACCCAATACAGACTATAATTTTCTCCTTGTCATTGTGCCCTGCAGGCAGGAAACATACTTTGCTCAAGTACCTGGATTTATCTCTCTGTCACATTGCTTTCTTGTATACACAGTTCATGAAGGGCATTCTTCTTCATAGTCCCTAGCTACTGGTGGGCCAAGGAGGCTGAATAAACTGAGGTCTGATAATTAGCTGACTTGATGCTGCGGTGCACAGCTATTTTCTTTCCCATCATCAGGAGGTGGAACATCCTGATTTCTGTCCTCAGAGCTATACTGTGCATTCTGCACTTACACGAGGCTCAACACAACTTTATCTTGCTTGGTCTCCCCACCGCCAGCCCATTGCTAAGGCAGAACTGTGAACTGGCTCTTCTACAGCACTGCCTAGAGAGAAGCTGGGGTTACAGCAGTGTGCTAAACATTGGCCCAGTACCAAAAGCTGCAGTTTCCTTTTTGTAGCTTAGAACAAATCTGTCTTCTTGGTATCTGTCTATACTGCATGAAACCAATTGCCTTGTGTTTAGGCTTACTTGAGTTTACCTTTGGGCCAGCTTGCTTTGGTACCAACAGAGAGGCTTGCAGGGTAGCGGAGAGCTCAGGGCTGCTCCGACCGTGCAGCCAAACCAGCCGAGTGGCTCAGCGCTGCCGGGGAGCTCCTCCTCCTTCACCCTTCACTTCAGCGTGGCGTTAGGGCCGCTAACTTCGGTTTTCCAAAAATCAGATGTCTAATCTAAGGAACTCATCAGCGGAGCGTGTCAGACAGCCCATTCGTAGCCAAACACTGATGTCCAAAATAGACAGGGAGAACCCCCTGCTGGAGCTGCTTAACTCTCTCTGTCGACTATAGAGGGACCCTAGGCTAGCTCTCTGAAGAGCCAAAGTTAGGTGAGATTAATCCCACCCTGAGAGATGTGCAACTTCAGCAGCGCAAAGCCGTCTGCAGCTCACATTTGGTTGTAAAACTTTGCCTTAATATGCGCATTATAACTGCTTCCATGGGCTGGAAATGCATGGGCATATTTACAGCCACTTCCATGCGGAATTGTGTCCCCAGAATCTGATTAAAGTAGCAAACGGAAGGCAACAGCAAAAAAAAGCCCTACTATTTACTTCATGGAGATATAAATTATGTTAGAATGTTATGGGATTTTTTGTTGTATTTGATACAATTTGACTAGCTTGTAAATGATACAGTTCTAGACTGAAAAACACAAGTTGTTTTATTCATCGCAGGCTCCTAAATATATTATTTGCTACTGGGAAATAGAATTATTAGTTTTAAATGTCGTTAGTCCCAAAAGCCACATATTATTATTTTTCTTTCCTTTTTTTTTTCCTAAGAAGCTAAAAGAAAACAATCATGGTTCCCTCACTCACACAAGCTTACATTAAACTTCAGAACTGAGAGGCTATTATAGATCTTGATTGCTTTTCAGAACTAAAGGAGTGTATAAAATGTTGGTTATTTTTTCCCTGAGGACTCTAATTAATTATACAAATGTTAATGAAAACAGAAGAATGAGGAGAGTATGTGTAAGTACTGTCTTCCTATGCTTTTTCTTTCTGATTTTGAGACAGCCTTCAATTAGTGAATGAAAATTTCTTATCACTCTTGCATCTTTTTTTTTTTTTTTCCAGTGCCTTTAAGATTAACATTCTTCTGTGTTGTGGTGACATATTAAAATGCAAAGGTTTGTAATGTGTATCTCGGTGTGGCTGGAGTGTGAAATTGGCATGGGGCTGGGTAGAGACGAAGGAAAAGGGAGAGCAGTGTCATTGTAGTTTGCGTGAAGAACCTGTGCCAGTTTCTCCGTTTTGTGTTGGGTTCTGGGGTGGGGATGCAGAGAGTCTAAGAAGGCGCTGATCCTTAGAGATTCAGATTAGAACTGGATGTGGTTGTACAAAAGATTTTGAAGTTACAGTGACTGGAAGGCTCTATTCTAGTATTACCGTATAAGTGGAAGGTCTCTCACAGGCAAAAAGTGAAGTTTTGAAGTTAAAATCAACTACCTTTTAAGGACTTCAGTGGGATTTAATTAATAGCCTGTTGAAGGTATGCTGCTTTGTGATGGTAACTGTTTCATCGAGAAGCAAGAGCAGACCTAGCAGCCTTTAATCCATATAACTCCTCTTAATGCTAACTCTAATGATCTTCAAAGGAAGGGCAAAAGAAAATGATAGACAGCGTGTCTTCATGTTAACTCTCCCCACTGCCAGCCCGGATGCATTTACAATGAGGCTGCTTCTTAAGCGTAGCACTATTCCCTTGCTCCCCCAAAACGTATGACTCTTTTGCATCTCTGGGGGTGGAGGGATTTGCCCTGGGGCCGTGTGCCTTTGTTTGCATAACGCATTCCCCGTGTGTTTATTAACATACTGTTAAACTATGTTCTCAGCATGAGCAGGCATCCTTTCAGGCCATTGCCTGGGTCCAGGCTTGCTCACGCAGCAGATATAATCACTGGAACGGAGCTGACTTCTCGCTGGGAATGTGACTCCACTCACAGCAAGGGAGCAAATAGGAAATGACTCGGGGCCAGTCTCACTAAGCCGGAAAAATGAATTAGACACACTCCTCAACAGAATCTGTAAACATTACATCCAGGGAAGAAAGAGAAAAGGTTAGAGCAAGAGGTTGCTTGCCATTCCCACTTTGGAGCTGAAATATGTCTATGGATACATTATACCTCCTTGTGATGTGAGGTTTGTCTTTCGGTTGTGTCACGGAGAAAAGAATCCATTCATTGAGCAATGCTTCCGTTCTTCACATACAGTTCAAATTTTGAGAGAAGAAGGTTGTGTTGGAGGTTAATCTCAACATTTCTCTGTGAAAAACTTTAAAAAAAATTTGGAAGTGAAATTGTGGAAATTGCTATGACCTTTGAGACACCGTCCTTTACAACAAGCAGTAAAAAAATTGGGCTGCTCAGGCTTACCTCAAGTTTACAGGAACATAAATTGCGACAATTGAACTGCAAGCTTTATGTTCTTAAATCACATCATTATTTTTCAGGATATTGGAAGGGAAGGTAGAAAATAGCAGATTTCCATCCATCTCAGGAAATAATAACAGTCTTACTGATTGCCTTCAGTATTTTGATGCAGTATATTAGGTCATTTTTAACCCCCTCATTTTAAAAAAGGCTTCTTTTAAAAAACATCTGCTATTCAGGATAAATCATGACATTGACAATTTACTTGTCTGATAAGGTGAATCTAACACACAGGTTTATTTTGGCCTGGACTCTAACACACAAAGGCACAGATAGCAGAGGTAAACCTAGAGAAGCCCATGGAGTTATGGAATTATGTTGACTTATACCAGTGGAGAATCTAATCAAAACACTTCAGTATCATAAAGTAAAAACTAGAATTTGGTTTAGAATAAAAGTGAGGAAAACTTTATTATGAAAAAAAAAAACCAACAACTGTAGGAGTCAAACAATAGGAAGAATAAAAATTGTGTCAAATTTGAAGAGCTCCTGCTAAAACCACCTTGCCATTTTAACTCAGTTACTGGTTTAAAAACAGAGAGACTGACCCCAGCATCACAGGGAAGAGCAGTCCTTTCCAATACATCATTAATGCTGCGATACTGCAGGTGAATGATTGCAAGTTGTTTTTTAACATTTGTCTCTTTTTTTGGGGGGGGGGACGGGGGGAAGAGGAGGAGTAGAAAAAGGAAACTTTGTGCATTTTGCACTAATAAAAATCTATTAACCCGGTGGCTAATAGATTCCCATTGAACTGAATTAAAAGTAGCAAATACAAGTACCACTACTTGCAAACTGCCCCCATACGCATGAGGTCTCTGCACCACCTGGGCAGTGGATTTAAGTAGGGACTAAGTGGTACCAGCTGGCCTTCATTCCCAGGTGCTTATGGGGCCTCATTCCTTAATGGGTCAGAGAGCATAAAGGGTCCTCTGGAGAAGTGCTGGCTTGGGCTTGTCTTCCTTATGTGCTACTTGTGGTGAGTAACGTGCTTTCTTCATCTTATTCTGCAAGATGTATTTGCTAATTTAATATGAGAAAGGGAGAGTGAGGTGCTAATAAATAATGCTGCATAGATAGCAAATGATAATACAAACAATAGAAAGCATAGAAGGAAAGAGTATGTTCCCTAGAGGAGAATTTATTGAATGCTGGGATGTAACAATAAGAAGCTATGTTCACAAATCTCTAAAGGCAGCTTTGCAACAGCACGGAGCAACTTAATTCCAGCCTAAATTTCCAGTGGAGTGTGCTTTTGTGTAACTGGCTTCTCTGGCCCCATAAGGCTACTGCAAGGTATGTGACAAGGGAAGAGCTGTAGCCCGGGTGCCCCATTCCTTTGTGAGTCATGGAGGTGGTTTCGAAGCCTCCCCTCGAGTTACAGCAAGCACAGCTCAGAGGTAGCCCCAGAGTACAGGGCAAAGCTTGTTCTCTTTGTTGTCTTTGTTTTCTTGATGTGGGAAGAGAGGAGAGAAAGCCCAAATAATGAATCCATGCATAAAAACAGGTCATGCTACAAAGCAAGTTGGCTTCTGGTACTGATTTTGTTTTGACTAAGTGTCTTTTCCTGAGTAAACATCTCTGAAGTGGTGTTCAAGGCACACATGAGTCAGGCTGTCTGTACAGATGATCTCTGCGCAAGATAAAATCCTTAAGGTGTAGAATTTGCCTCATTTTCCGTTCTCATTCCTTATGAATTCTTGTATGCCCTGAGTTACTACAAAGTCTAAATACCTTATGGTCTTTAATGTGTTTCTGTTCCCAGTGCTAGCATGACACCAATACAGTAACACCTAAGGGGCAAATACTGCATCTGAAATCTCTGATGGACTCTCGGAGTTAGGGTGCTTGCTGCCTTCAGATTCTCCTAGCGCTGGCCATCTCTCCTTCCTTTCAGCCAGAGGAGTGCAGTTTCTGCTTCTCACCTATATTTCTGCTGGAAGAGAACAAAAATGAAAGAGAGGAAATGGTGGTGGTGAACGATCCCTCTTCCCCATTCTTAAAGTTCAGTGCTTGTAGGGAGCAAGAGAGAGCTGAAGAGGATTCAAAACCTCATCTCCCAGGAGTCCGACTTAGCTAAAAAAATCCAAATTATTTGGCTTTGAGGAACTATCCACTTCTATTGAAAATGTTTCCTGTTGGAGAGAGGGAAAAAGAGGGAGTATGATGCTAACTAATTGACTAGAAGTGGGTTGTAATTTCTCTGTTGTGGCAGTATACAGAAACACTTCTGTGAGTAGGAACTGGACTCTCTCCCTGCTCTTGGCTGAGCACCCTAGGCACTGGATTACACATTAATGTGGGAGGGGTCTAGAGAAGGGCAGGAGAGGACTGCTCAGGATGCTGGTTTAGGATTAGAAATGCTCCTCTTCACTTAAGTCTCTTTTGCAAGGCTAAGTGATTTGCCTGCCATACAGAAGCTCGTGGTGAAGCAGAGGCCTGAGCCTAGTTTTCCAAAGTCTAGGCTGACAGTTTAACTACCTCTTCTGGACTCACCATCTGAGTGTACCCACTCTTCCTCTCATCAGTTTTTGGCCTAATTTACAAAGATAGGTTCCTCTAAGCTGTAGATAGCCTGCAGATGTGTTACAGCTTTGTACTGCAGCATGTGTCTTTACAGCAATAAAGTTCTCAGGCAAAGAATTGTTGATTTCTTTTTTGCAGACTAAATCTGATTGATAATATCAAAATGAGAACCTATCAACCTTACCATATGAGAAGAATAATGTGGTCAGCTTCAGATATCTTTATAATCAGATGCCTTTGCTAAGGACAAATCCTAGCAAGAGGAGAGCACAGGTGGTGCATGCTTCAATCCCAGGTTCCACATGGGTATCCCTTACAAAAGGGCAAATTGCCTTGCAGAGCTTCAGTAAGGGGTGGCACATCTTTTTTGTATGTCTCATTAACCATAATCATCCTATCTTCAAAGTTATACAGTATGAAATGCCTGAGCTCTGTTTCTGTAGAGAAAATAACTGTAGACAATCTGAGGTGAAAAAGAAAAGTGAAGTAATGTCTTTGACACGTTTACTTCTGAAATCTGCATGCTGGCAGAAACACCAAAACTATAGTAAAGGCAAAAATCTTTCATTTCTGTTCATTTCCATTTGCAAGGGCCAGTGAGGTGTTCTGTGTTTTGAATGGAGCTGAAATGAACAATGTACATTATTTGTTTAACAATAGCTGTATATGTGGTGTGCCCTGCCTTTTTCTCTGCATGTTGGTGCTACTTACCTGAACTTGCAGACCTGGCAAAAACTGTTATGTTTTGAGAACTGTAGCTAAAGAGCAAGGAAAAAAGTAAGGGGAGGAAAAGAAGGAAATGGTTTGGTTTTCTGTTTAAATTTCTGGCAATGCAGTGAAGAATTTTAAAGCAGTTTCACTATGAAAAGTGGCTGTAAAAAGCCTCATTTTGAGGATTTGTTTGTTATCACAATAATTTCTGTATTGACTCTGTGTACTACTTGAGCAAAATCAATGTGTACATACAATATAAAATATTGATTAACCTTGTAAATATATCCTGGCATCTGAGGCTCAGACTGGTGGATTACTTTCTTTATTACCACCAGCAGCAGTAATGGTTCTGTAGATTAGCAGTTGCTTCAGATATACCAGATCCAAAACTATCTGCAGCTGTAAGAGACAAAATGAAATTAAACTTTATAATATGCGTGACAATTTACACTGTCTTAGCTTGATTGTCTCTGCAGCACTAATGGATATTAAAAAAATAATTAAATAGAACATTACAACACAGGAATCAGAAGATAGAAATACCCTCACGGAAAGGCAGTTAGCCACTAAATGCTTAAATAATTTTGGAAAAGAAGTTGTAGGGTGTTGAGTCACTTCATTTTGGTTTTGAAGCCGTTTGCTATTAGACTGTTTTCAGATTAATTTGCATGTGAAGTTGGCGATGAAGCATGGCACCTGAAGGCCAGCTGGGAATATGTCCCTTGCAACTCAGGATTTCAGAACATTTCCACCACCAAGTTCCCTTGTTTCTGCAGGAGATTGCATCTCACCTACAGTAGTATCTCTTTGATAATGTCAGGAATTATTTAGTGTGGTTTTAGTTTGAGATATGATCTCTAAAACAATCTTTTTTTCATTGCCATTTAATTCCAAAGAATGATTGAGAGCAATTCAGAGAAGTTTATCTATTACTACATTAACTCTTGCTTAGTCTCTGAGGAGACAAGCCATCTCTCTTTTGACATGGAGGAACACAAGAAAATGTGCTGGTATTTTTAGTTAACAGACTTTATATGCAAATAGGAAAAGAAACAAATAATTGTGTAAGTAGTGTGATAAATAGATAACAAATTAACACTGTGTATGTAGGGGTATGATACCTGATTTGAACATTGCTATATAATTGGTCAAATTGATTTTCTTTTTCAAGGTTTTCAGGCTTGTCCTTAAACTGGGAGCTTCAGTACTAAACACAAAGCTCAGTCAGACAGTTATGTGCAGCTGACACTGACTGTACTGGGAGAGTCTGAATTCTCAAGTCCCAATTCATCTAACATCCACATTGGTCATGTGCAAGTGTATGCTCAGTGTAGGGTTTTCTGAAGTGTTTTTGAGGAGGAGAGCTCAAGTATGCTTACCTCAAGGTCTCCTCTAGGTAAACCAGGAAGGTCCCTCAGGGATGAGGCTGAGAACAAAACAGCCCAGTCCCGAGCAGCCAGCAATTGTCCCCGTGCTGGCTCTTCCCAGGCCTCAGTCACCCTTAATATTTCAATGTAGGCACAGCTCCTGAATCTCAAAAGACTCCAGTCCTCACTTCTCTGCACTTCTCTGTGAGGCTGAGGTGCATTTTTCCCTCCTTGTTTGAGAGGAACAGTTCAGGCAGCCTCTGTAAGTAATGTTTTTCTAACTCCTTGCTTCCATACCACAAAAACATACAGACTTTTCTTGTTATGCCTCCTCTAGACAACTTGCGTGTGACTACCAATGTCTTGTAGAATAGATGCTCTTTATTCTAAACACTTGTTCACATCTGTTCACAAAACATCATCTTTGCTTGTCTTATTTTTCAAATAGTGGAAATGTTGTCATTTCTAGCAGGCTGGTCTACCTGCTCACTTTTTTGGTGCTCTTCATTATCATGGCTCGCATCTATGTGATGTACCTTTAGGACAAGATTCTCTACCTCAGCAGCAATATCTTGTCACAACACTGCAGCCCAGATGGGTTTACCTCTGCACCACCTTGTTGGCCTTTTTGTGTAGCTGTAGCCACCTCCACGGGGCATTTGTCACTATCTGTGAGTCAGTATAGAGATGGAGTACTGGCCATTCTTCTTGTTCAGCAATATCTGGAGCCAGCTGGATGGCCTTCACTTCTGCAAACTGATTCAGTTTACTTTTTCTTTTGACACTTTCTGTGACTTGTCATGGGGGACTCCATATAGCAGCTTTCCACCTCTGATGGTTTTCCAGCATATGACAGGACCCATCAGTAACCAGAGCATATTAATTCTTGTTTTCTGGTAATTTATTATACAGTGGGACTTCTTTGGCATAAGCCACCTCTTCAGATGGTGCTCAGGAATCTCTGCTTTCTGGCCAGTCCATGATATCTTCTGGGATTTTGGGTGGTTGGCATTTCTCAGTCAAGCCCATTGCATGTTTTGTGCTACTCGCTTGATGTAGCATTGGTCAAACTGCAAAAGCTGAAAGCAGCCATTAAGAAGTTCTAAAATTTTGTGTACAGCAAGAAAGGGAGTAGGTAAGGGTACTAATAAGAAAATGTCAAGAACAGGAAAGTCAACAGTGCAACCTGCAACAGCAAGTAACTTGCCAGCAACAGCTAAAGGGGTAAAGCAACCATAGATTTGATCAGAATCTGCTATACTGAATTTATAGTTATCTTGAGCCCCATGTTGATTGCCAAAAAGGATTTTTGTGGATTGACTGTAGCTGGCCAGTAAGGCCCTACCCAGTTGCTTACTTACTTCCTGCAGCAGGATGGGAGGCAGAATTGGATAGACAAAAGCAAGTAAAAGCTTGCAGGTCAAGATAAAGACAACTGAATAAGTAAAGGGGTGTGTGTGTGTGTGTGTGTGTGAACAAGCGATGCGAAAGCACTCACTCCCCACCAGCAGACCGGTACCAAACCAGTCTCTAAACCATGGCAACTTGGGAAAACTCTCTCCTGCCCTTGTTCTTGTAGCTGAGCATGATGCTATATGGAATGGAATATCCCTTTTGTCAATTTGGCTCAGCCGTCCTGGCTGTGAATTGCTGGGGACAGAGTGGGAAATGGAGAAGGCCTTGACACTATGTGAGCCCTGATCAACAATGGCAAAAAATCATGTGTTTTGGTCACAAATATCAAACATGGTACTGCATGGGCTGCTATGAAGAAGGTTAACTCCATCCCAGCCTGACCCAGTACAGGCTAGCAATATCTTGTGGAATAATTGTTCTTTACCCTAAATACTTGTTCACATCCCTTCTCAAAACAACACCACCTTTTCTGACAACCTGTCTTTTATTTTTCAAATTGGTAAGCCCAAGCTTCTGTAGAGGTTAACTGTTTCCCGTTTTGCAAGAAACAGCACATCTGTGACACATGCAGAAGAAACCTAGACAAAGCTATGCATTTGTTGTATTACATGTGGTTAGAGACTCCAGCTGCAGATCATGACTATTGTGTGAGGTGCTGTACGAACATGAGATCAAAACATGGTTTCTGGCCATGACAGCAGTTACCATTTCCATACCAGAGCTGACAACAAAGCTGTCTGAATCCAAGCATCTGGTGAGACAACGTCAGTGTGATAGGCAGCAATTTCAACATACCAGGAGCTGGACTGCTTTTAACAGGCAGGCCTGCAAAAATAGGGCGGATCTAACTAGAGAGCAGGATTTTGTTCTCTGGATGTGTGGTGGAGCAGGGATGGGGAGCTCAGTTTCACTAAGTGGTCAAGGGAAGTCTGCCTTGACCCTGAATATGCTTGTGGAAAAAGGCGGCGCTGGTTCTTTCGGAGCTCTAAGGATGCGATTCACTTCTGGTGTGATAGTGTGGCTCAACTTCAAAGTGCTTCTCCTTGCAGGTGAGCACATTTCAGAAAGTCCTTAAATGCAGCACAATCAGGATCCTTCCAAAAAATTTAAAATCTGTGATTGGTGTAGTAAACATCTGAGTTTCCCCTGTAGTCAAATTGTATTTCAATTTTAGTGAAACAAAAATCCTTCTCTGCTAAGTATGTACAAACTACATATATGGTCTATTTTGTCTTTAGACAATTTTCAAACTGGTATTTGGGGTTTTTAAGTCCCTAATGATAGCTTTGGAGGCAAGTCTCCTAACACAACACTGGAATGGAAATCATGACCTTGTGGGGAGGGGCTTGTCTTGTACTGTTAAGGGTGTATTTGTTTTTCTGAAGATGTGCCTTTTGCCTTGAAAAGGAATCATTTGAAACCCAAGAATGGCTTTCAGAAGCAAAAGACAAAGATGTTGGGAAACACAATGTCAGCAGATCTAATGCCTCCAGACCTAATAATTCCAAGGTGTTTCTCTGCCTTGAATTCCCCTGATATTTCAGCTTTTCCTAATATATTTCTGAACCAAGATATAAATATAATGTCTCTGAACTTGACTGCAAAGATTTATTGCCAGCTAAAAAAGAAAGAGATCAGACAAACAAGTGGTTTTTGATGGGCATTAAAAGCTTGGTTGTTCTTTCTCTTCTGAAATATTATGACATTCTCATAAAACCCCTTTTCCCTTTAATGCCAAAGCAAGGCTCCTGTTAATAATGCAACACTGGCACCAGCCACCTCTAATCACAAGAAATGAGCTGGCCCAAGCAAAATTCTACTTGAGGGATTTCTTCAAGCAAATTTGTCCCTCACCCCTCCATGCTAGCTGAAGATTAGGAATGTGATAGTACCTTAACATAATGCACTGCTGCCACATGTGTTTTTCTTCTGTGAAACAAAGGAATTTTTTTATTTGTAAACTAGAATAGCACACCTTGAATAGTGCTATGGAAACATTGTCAAGGTAGCCTTTCCTGAAGCAAGCTATTTATTAAAAGGGTTTTCTACACCACTACTTCTTAAAAAGGGGGTGAAAAAAGTATATACAGCATAAGTGTGTGATAGTTCTCTTCACTGCAAATTTTGATAGATTAAGGAGATGTACTATCTTGATCTCATCACTGTGTGGGTCTGGGCTGGATAATGTTTTCAGATGTCTTTCCTCCGTTTGTTTCTCTCCCCTTGTGTTAGTGTGAGTGTCCCAAGCCACATTTCAAATGTTGCTGTTCCTCTTTTATGCTTCATGTTGAAAGTACGTGTAACTTGCTTTCAGCTGCTCCCCTAATCTCACCGTGAGCTTTGGGTGTGAGCCTGCACTTCTGAACTGGAAAGGGTAGGGACTGCAAATGATCAGTTACCTCTCTTAGGTGGTCTGCTTTTAGCCTTACAGTTGAGGTCAGGAATGAAGGTGCAGCTTAGAATCATAGAGTGGTTTGGGTTGGATGGGACCTTAAAGACCACCTAATTCCAACCCCCTGTGATGGGCAAGGACACCTCCCACTAGACCAGGTTGCCCAAAGCCCCATCCAGCCTGGCCTTGAACACTTCCAGGGATGGGGCATCCACAGCTTCTCTGGACAACTTGTTCCAGTGCCTCACCACCCTCACAGTGAAGAATTTCTTCCTCACATCTAATCTAAATCTCCCCTCTTTTAGTTTAAAACCATTCCCCCTTGTCTTATCATTATCTGCCTGAGTAAAAAGTTGCTCTCCATCTTTTTTATAAGCCCCCTTTAATTACTGAAAGGCTGCAATAAGGTGTCCCCGGAGCCTTCTTTTCTTCAGGCTGAACATCCCAACCTCAATCTCTCTCTTCATAGGAGAGGTGCTCCATCCCTCTGATCATCTTCATGGCCCTCCTCTGGACCTGCTCTAACAGACCCACATCCTTCTTGTGCTGGGGGCCCCAGACCTGGATGCAGCACTCCAGGTGGGGCCTCACGAGGGCAGAGCAGAGGGGGACAATCACCTCCCTTGACCTGCTGGCCAATCCTTTGTTGATGCAGCTCAGGATACAGTTGGCCTTCTGGGCTGCAAGCACACACTGCTGGCTTGTGTCAAGCTTTTCATCCACCAGAATCCCCAAGTCCTTCTCTGCAGGGCTGCTCTCTGAGTTATCCAGCCAGTCTGTCCTCACATCTGGGATGGCCCTAACCCAGTGCAGCACCTTGCACTTGGACTTGTTGAACCTCATTAGCTTCACATGGGCCCACTTCTCAGGCTTGTCCAGGTCCCCATGGATGGCATCCCTTCCTTCTGTTGTATCAACTGCACCACTCAGTTTGGTGTCATCTGCAAACTTGCTGAGGGAGCACTTGATCCCCCTGTCATTGGTAGATATTCAACAGTATTGGTCTCAAGACAGACCCCTAAGGGACATGATTCGTCACTGGCCTCTACCTGGACATAAAGCCATTGACCACCACCCTCTGGGTGCAGCCTTCAAGCCAATTCCTTGTCCATCAAATGGTCCACCCTTCAAATCCATCTTTCTCCAATTTAGAGATCAGGATGTCGTGTGGGACCATGTCGAAGGCCTTACAGAAGTCCAGGTAGATGGCATCAGTTGGTCTTCCCTTAGCACGTGCGTTTCAAAAAGTTCTGAGGGTAGATGGGTGGGAGAGCTGTATGTAGTTGCTGGGCCAAATTTCTGCTTCAGCACTCAGTGCTGCCATGTGTCCTACCAGGTGTGTAGGAACGGGATCACTCTTGTCACCCTATGTGACAGGAGTGCAGGCCAGTTCTGTAGGTGTTCCAAAAATGGTTATGTAGGCTCTTATTCTGGGAACTGAGGAGAGGTGAAAGGAGGCAGGCACTGCAAAAACAGGAAATTTAACTAGGGCTCCCTAAAGCAAATGGCTTGTTTAAATGTAATGTTCCTTAGGATGCTATCTTACCCCATTTCTGAGGCTTGAAACTTGCTGGTTTTGCTGTTATCTGTGTGCCTCAGTTTTGTGGCTGATAATGGGATAACTTTTACAAGTGAATGGTGAACTAACCTATTGATGCTCCATTGACTACATGCTTTGCCCTCAGCAGAGCTGGTAATGAATGGCCCAACAGGTTCATTACATGAGGGTTCGTATTATTTACAGGTACTGCTAGGTAACAGCTACACAGGGCTCTGCTTCTGGGGCTGAAGAGGCAGGAGAAGCCTTGTTCAGGGTAGCTGATAGCTCTTGTGTGGCTGTGGTGAGGGCTGGAAGCTGACAGGTGGGCTGGAAGTGTATTAGAAGAGCCAGTATGAATAAGGGACAGGAGGGGAAATGCATGCCAGTAGCAACCTCCATAAGGGAGAGAAGCTCTTTTGCACTGTCTTGTTCTTGACTACATGGAGGGGAAACGGCACAGAAAGGTGCAGATTGAGTGAAGGACATATGAGGAGTGTATTGGGTGGGAAATGGGATGTTCTGTCTGTAGGTCTGCCTGTGTAGTACTCAGCACATCTGACTGCGTCGTGTCTTACACCTATGTGTTGGAGGAGGACTTTTCAACTGGTCCATTTCACAAGGAGCCATTAATATCCAGTAGTATGAGAAATACAGTGGTTTATAGTTTTAATCACAAATTTATAGTAATTGTGCTTCACTGTTTCTTCAGGGAAACAGATGTAGGCCCTGTGGTAATTTCATATTTCATAATGCAGACTTAGCTAACATGCAAATAATGCTGAAAATTGTTGGCCTCTTGAATTCAATGACAGAAATCCTTGTGCAACTCCATGCCAGTACCTAACTCTCTGAGGGATCTTTGAAAAATCTCAGCAGCAGGTATTCCAGCTGCTAGTCCTTCCGCTGCAGTGTGCAGTGGTGCATTGAATCATCTTCATGGGAAAATCTGATTAAGAAATGTGGTCACTTAATTAGGGAGTGAATGATCTTTTCTTTTTGTTTTTTTTATTAAAGGGAGATGAAACTACCTTCAGTCTTAGTTTTCAGATGTGAATTGGTCTACAAGAATCCATAGAGCTGTGCTGCTTGATTTTCATCAGCAGAGACTCTAGCCTCCCAAGTGCAAGACCACCTGTGGGGGGGGGAATACTGCTGGGTGTTCCAGGAGAGTGATTAAGACGTGATCCTGGATCACTAAATTCAGGGGGAGTTTTGCCATTTGACTTGAATCAGATCAGGATCAGAAGCTCTTCACCAGAATGTGAGGCTCTGAACAAGGGCATTCTGAAAATGTAGCTTTCACTCCATGACTGAAACTGTTGGCATGACAGTTGGGAGAACTAAGAGTACTACTTCTGCAGCATTACATACATCAATAATTAAATGAAAAAGGCAGTTCAGACCTTTTGCTTAGAAAATGAAGGAAGAAAAAAGGAAATATATGTTTTTTATTTGCTGGTAATGTATAGGATTGCTTGCCAGTAGTTCTGATAAATTCAGAAGTAGAAGCCTGGAATAACAGGTTATTAATATTTTATTTCTTCTGCACCTGGAGAAACCCACTGTACTGGGCCCTGTAAAAATGCATACCATGGAACACTCCTTTGCCCTGAACAGTTCTCAGCTGGAAAGGGGGTAAGAGGAAAAAAAAAAAAAAAAAAAGACAGTAGGAAAAGAGAAACCTAAATACACTCGGAGGCTTTCTGCTTTTACAATTGCTGTAACAAGATAAAGTGAATTTTTGACATTTATGACAGCACTAGGTTCAAGTGCTTGGATTATTAAAGAGCTGCTATTCTTCTAAAAAATCTGTGTGTTGTGTGAGGGCTGCCTAATACATGAGATCTCATCCTACTCTTTTTAGAGAGGAAGGACCAGGGGAATAGAGAAGGGATAAAGTCCCTATTACCTTCAAAGGACAGAAATACTTCATTTAAATAAAGGCAAAATCCCCTTGTTCTGTCCATCAACAGTACTTGTCCTGTTTGGGCTGTCCAAGATCTCTGTGGTCATGTTCTCCAGCTGGAAAGCTTGTAGAGGACCGTATATGAAATGACTTCATTAATTTGTAGAGACATTACATTGTTTCTGATGGTTAGATGCAGAGACTTTGGTGAAATTCAAATATTATGTGAATGGCTCTATTCATCAGTGTGGTTGCGTCACTATATTGAGGTGTGAACAGTCCTCAAGAGTAAACAGTATTCACCTATCTTGCACTGGTGTGACACCATAGATTTCAGGGAAGTAGGGCTTGAGCTCAAGATTATTGACTGTAGGTTAAATCACTTCAGAGCTAATGGTTATATCATTACTGGAACAGGAGAGGCAAAACTGAGAAAAGAAAATGAGTGGGGGCTTAATACACCATTTAGTGAAGAGTAAGCAGAATCAAACAGGGACTTAACAATATTGGTGGATGATATTATTAAATTTGTAATGAGAAATCTTAGAAAATATATTAGCTGACATGGCCAAGGACAGCCTCTGTAGAACTTGAAAGCAGTGAAGGTAGCTTGGTGATTCTTGGAACAGCCAACAACTGAGTAGAGTTAGGGGACTGGGAAATGCTTTTTTAAATTAGAGAGTCCTGTAGGAAGGCCAGAAAATTGATCATGCAGGATTTTAATTACTGAGATATCGATTAAAATAATAACTATGCACAAATTAAGAAAGGGTACATAGTGCAGGACTGCTTCCTTAAGCTGTTTGTGAGCTTGCACAGTCATATGCACTCTTGCATCCAGCCCTAGGGAACTGAGCCAACTATGATAAATGAGGTGGAGAGAATCTGTGGAGCACCCTGGTGTCAGGATAAGAAGAATGGGGAACGCTTAAGGAAGAAGCACGGAGTTTTTCTGAGGTTAGCGAAGGCTAATATTGAGGAAGTGTGCCCAAGGAATTTCTTCTGATTATGGAAATCTCCATCTGTACAACTGAAAAATAACTGATTTCCTCAGAGAGACTGTAATTAAAATGTGTCCTGGTTAAGTCTACACAGGTTAAAGGCTGATGGGGGTAAAGTCGGTATGAAATTTGCATAAAGTATTAAGCAGCTACTTTCTTAAACTACAGCATAATCAGTGTAGTTAGGAGCAGGCTAGGGTGATGCACAGAAATGAAGACTATGCAATTAAATTCCTTAATTTATCTAAGTCATCATTTTCACATGCTGTTTTTCCTTTACCCATTCACCTTTTTAGATCATGCTTTTAGATCCAGGAATGTTTTGTTTGCTCAACAGGATAGGTGAAGGTGGTTATAACAGGGTATGTTGAAGATATGTAACAGTATTATAGATGGTGCTGTGTAGTCCATGGATATCTTCTTTCACAAATAAGTTTGCTTTATTTCCTGATTTCTGTCATGTGCTAATATAGAGGTGTTGGAGGAGCAAGGTGAATTACAGAGAAATAAGAAAATCTTGGCTTTACTGCCCACTAGCAATAATAGCTAGCCAGGCTTGAAGTGGGGAAGCAAGCCAGGTCCTTTTAGCATAAAAAGTATCTTGCTCCTTAAGGGGCATATGAAAGATTCCTACTTACAACAGCTCTTGAAGGCAAGAAGTTGTATTTTCTGGCACAAGGGAACAGACATCTTATTAGAGGCATTTATTTTTTTGTGGGAAGAGGAAGGAAAAAAAAGACTTTTCTCCACTGTATTCATAGTGCAGGAGGGACCAGAGAAAGGAGTTCTGAGTAAAATGAAGCGGATTAGAAAGAGCTAGGACAGGTAGGTTCAGTAATGGCTTTATTCTCTTTTACATAATGAAAGAATGGAAATAAGCTTTATTTAGAGAACCTTTTTGTTAAGTCGTTGGAATAATCAGATAATTTGCAGCAAAGCATGAAATGGTCTGGCCTGCTTCAAATAAACAAGCCACAGCTATACAATGCAAGCAACATACAAGCCTGTGTCTAGTAAAAAACAAAGTTTGAGTTATTGATGTCTTTGTTCTAGGGGATTCTTTTTTATAAATACATTAGGTCTTCTAACCAGTGAAATGTGATGAATGGGAAGGTGCAAGACAGGAGCTATGCATTATATTTTAAAAATGCTATTTAGCTGAAAGACTTGAGAACAGAATAGAGCGTTTTATATAGCACCTGTATTTGTGGCAGAACTGTAATCTAATTCATTTTTAAGGAAATATTAGGATATTTTGGATTAGGATATTATAAGGAAATAAGGATATTTTGGTTGGCTTTGGCAAATAATTTGGTTAATGTAAAGATAATATCCCTCAATAATGGTTGTAGGGTGAGTGAGAGACCGAGGAGGAAGGCTGTCCTCTTGAATGTCGCACTGTGATGTGGAAGATGCTGTTTTAGTTCTGTTGTCTGCTAAATGGATTTGAACTCAGACTTCTCTCTCTGTGAAGTGCTCTCCTTACTATGTTTCCATATGGGCTGCTGTTACTCTCTCCTATCAAAACGATGTAAATTTATATAACTGAGCATGTTGTTTTTTGTTGCCCGGGTGGTGAGGTAGGGGTGCAAAATGCAACCTTGAAGGGGAGATGTGATCACTTCTTAGTGACTGTTAATTGATGCTTCTTCCACTGTATGTTTTCTGATTTCATGACTGGCTGGTGTTGCCCCCCTCTTTCCTATAACCTCCCTCCCCCACGTTCTCCATTCTCTGTACTTCCCTGCTTTCCATCACCTAGTGGCAGTGGATATGCTGGGACTACCCATCTGTAATGGGGGCCACCTTCACTTACAGCTCCAGTACTAGCTTGTTCCCCAGATCTAGGCTGCTGATGACAAGGGCTGCTTCTGTATTTCATCTCTTAGCCCTGTGATGCCAGGTGAAGGTTTGTTCCACTCTTCCACTCCTGAAAATTGGAAAGGAACAGAGGAAATTGCTTTAAGAGAGTGGATAGATGTATAAGGTGGGGGAGAAATGCTAAAGTGAACTAGAGAAAAACATCTAGTGGGTTTGGATCATCTTTTTCCTATAAAAATCTATTTCTGCCCATCAGTTATTTTTGTTCTACAGCAAATATAAACCAGAATTACTTTTCTGAAGGCAGGGTAGGGCTGGCGATTTCAACCAGCTGAGGATCTGCTCTGTTTTCTAACCAACTAAATGCTAACTTAGTGCAGATGGACTGACTAAATCGACACCCGTCAGCTTTCAATGTGAAGCTCTGCTGTGGCAGATAATGGCTAGAAGTTTTTTTGCTGGCTGCTGTAAGTGAAAGGGAGTTCTCCTGATCTCTTAAACCTAGCAGAGATTCACAGAAGCAGCAGAGTTCAAAGTTATGAAGCCTTTCTAATATCTAGCAACCATGCACTTTTTTTCCTTAAAGACATTTGCCTAATTTTTATGTAAATAGCCACAGCCTGGTGGCCAATCTAATCCAACAGCATTACTGCTGGCAAACAAGGGATTAAGAAGAAAATGCTGTATTGAAATTGAAGCCGTAGGGCCTGATAGAGCCAGGTTACCATTAAATTCTATAGATACTGTATCCTTCTTGCCAGCTCTATTGCACTTTAATCCAGTGCTCAGGGTTTTCTGTAACTAAAAAGTACTTCTTTAATCCTTTTTTCACACACTGTAATGCAAACCTTGATGCTGAATAATCCACCGAGGTTTGCGCGTTTGTTAGATCTCTGCTTCATTAAATTACTAAATTTTACTGGCAGCAGAGCAGGGTGGCAAAATGTCAATATGGCTTTGCAAAGCCAGCGGTTGCTCATTTCTAAAGATGAATATGATCTCTATTAATGCCTGTTTACTATATTTCAGCACCAACCTTTATAAAGTGATGGAGGGATGGGAGGAACTCCAGGGCAGGCTTTCAAAGTACAGTAATGTATTTTTTCTCAATCAACATTTGATTGAACCAAGAAACCAAAGGCTATGGGTTTACAAGGGCATTGATTTTGAACTCTGTTGCTAGACATTTTGTTTTGTTTGGTTTGCACTGTGTTAGTGATATCATATGGTCTTTGAACATTCAGCAGTATTGTGGCATTTGATACTGCAAACATGTGCCAAGAGAAACAGAAGCCCAACATGAAACAGTGGGATCAAAGTTGCATATGTTTTCTAGTGGCTGATAAAACATCTTCCCCCAGCCATCTGAATGTCTGATCTGCAGACACTAATCTCGGGAATTTTTGGTGATGTTCCTGGTCCCTGATCGGTGTTATATTTCATGTATGTTGTGCTGGGACTTTCTTGGGTTAAGGAGGAAGGGAACTATTATTCAGTGTAATATAATGTCAGTGGCAGTGTCAAGGATCCGGATATTTAGGTTCAGCCCTGAGGGGCATTGGCATAATTCTAACATTGAATGTAGATCATCTGAATTCTTGACTCAAAGCTTTTGCCACTTTCTCCTCAGTGAAATGCCCTACGGTTCATACCCATTCTTTCAGTGAGATAGGCTCTTGGTCATGTCAATGGGACTTTTACTTAAGAAAGGAAAATACTTTTGTCCTTAGGGCAAACAGGCCCCACAACAAATTCCACTGAACAAAACTGCATGCTGGGAAGTACAAAAGAGAAGTGTTGTTAAGCAACCAGTTAAAACCAATATGGGACCAAACACCCCATGTTGGTACAAGATTCTTCCATCTCTAGAATTACTAAAGGAAGTCTAATTTTTAACCGTGCTTGAGAGGTACTGGAGACAAGAATTAAGTCACACTTCATTTTGATTCCTCAGGAATGTCTTTGTTTAATTTGATACAACTGATCTGAGTTGTAAAGAGGCAGAACCCATACCTGAATGGGACAAAAGAAGTTTCAACAGAAACCTGAAACAGGCTCTGTTTTATGGTTTTTGACCCTATGGCTCCTAAGAGGAGTGAATCATACTCTGGTGAGAAATGACCTAACCTGATCTCTTCTTTGGCTGGAATTGCAGAACTGGAAAGGAATACAGTGAATGCAAAATACAATCTTTCACTCTTTACAATGTTTCTAAGCATATATAAATTTTTTTGAGCATCTTAAATTTATTCCCATTTGCCAGCACCCCAGCTCTGTTGCTTGGTGAGAGCTACTGGACTGACCTACTGTTTGCAAATGCCAATGCATAAGTAAAGAACAAAATGTAGAGTTGGGGAAATGTACAGAAAACTGTGCAAATTTGCATCAGCTGTGCTGAGCTATTTTAGACAGTTCTGTAAACTATGTTGGTGGGATAGACACCAGGAATTACAACTATGTGTAAAAAGGAGTTTCTGCTAGAAGGAAAATTGGGCAAATACACTCTCAACATGAAGATGATGATTTTTAATAGCGATATATGATGGATTGTAGATACCTAGTGAGTCAGGCTGCTTAAGGCATGATATACAGAAAATGAAACAATAATAGGGGGACAGATTAGGGATAGATTATGTGACCTAAATTATGTATAATTCATTTTATCTTGGGAGGAGATATGAACTAGATGACTTCTTGAAGTCCAAACTATTTGTCTTCTGTGAGTCTCTGAATTTCCATTTATTTCAATGCTTTTTATGGGGAAGGATAGAAAAGTGCTTTAACTGCAAACTTTTTGACTGTGCATATCATGTTACCTCTGTTAAGGTAACTTAATTCTTTCACTGGAGACAACATCTATTGTCTGTTCTTGTTGGTAGTTTAAGAAGTTGAATGTTCATAAAACCATACCAGACATAGGAATGAGTTACCAAGATATGTAAATGACATAAGTGAGTTTACATGGGATATTACCAGTGCATACATTTGGTAGTAGATTGTTGTGACTATATATACTGAAAATATTTCAACTTGAATGAGGCACGATTAATGTAGTCCTGCTCCTGTACAGTGCAATACAAACAGTATTCCTATGCCAGCACATTGCTCTCGTTGTACTTTGTGAAATGTGGAAGAGACTGATAAATTATGAGGATGTTGCTACTTGAGACTGGTAACTTATCCATGTGAGTCCCTCTGTTTCCGAAGTGGATCCCATTTGAAGCCACATGGGATTTTTCTGCACTGGGTTTTTCTTTTTCCAAAATCAAGAGGGCAGTTCACCAGAAAACTAAACAATGGTGCATCAAGTAAAGAGGGGAACTCTCTTGTGCAAGCTTAATGCTTTTAAGTGTCAGTACAAAACAGTGTTACTATGTTCAATACTGTTTAAGCAGTGTATGCTTCCACTAAGCACCATACTGTTCATTTCTAAAAGAAAACATGGTCTCTGCGCCAAAAAGAATATGAAAGGCTTTATAGCTGAGACGGTGAATTTAATGCCACAGAAATGAGGATTCAGCCTGGCATGCGACAAATAAAAATACCTGCAGTTTTGCTAGTTGGGGTAAAAATCCATAAGGGAGATGAGTCCATATGCTTCAAGGACATAAGCCAGTCACTGACTGCCTGAAATCAGCAAGAGATTGCCCACAGTGGGATAGTCGTGCCTAATTGTCCTGGTTGAAAGGCTTTTATTCTTTCTTTTGGAAGTGCTTAGTCCTGTTTACTCTCTGAGATGGGACAGAAGTTTGTGCTGACCACAGATCTCATCCTCTCTAGCAACTTCTGTGTGGGAGTCGTATCTGCTAAAACAATGACACTGTGTTTTCACAGCATGTCAGCTTATATATGTTTGGACTGTGGGGGCTGAGAAGTACCTCAAGTGATTCAGACAAGATTGGACTGGGAGGTGCAAAAATAGCCAGGGCTGGGAATAGCCCTAACAAGCAGCAGTTTCTGGGTATGGAGTCATGGGGCACAAGCTAATGTGGGGGAGGACACGGGATTTTTAGTTTGTCCTATGTTTTCCTCCCATTTAGTCATGCATGTGTGCAACTCCTAGTAATCTAAGTGCTGGACCAGGTTGCCCAGAGACATGGGGGAATCTCCATGCTTCGAGATACTTGGATATTGCCAGGTATGCAGTGCCGGGCCACTTGCTGTAGGTGACCCTGCTTGAGTAGGGGTGTTGGGCAAGACCTCTGGTGGTCCTTTCATACTTCAACCAGTCTGTGATACTGTAATCCTGTGCCTACATTCAGCCCAGTACAGCAATAAAAGGGAAAATGTGGCATGTGGAAGAAATGCAGAGCTGGCTTTCATTTACAGCTTCTCAAATTTAAAAATTATCACCAGGCATTTCAAAACAATATGTTCTAATACTAGGATGGTGTATAGCAGTAAAATTGACCTTGAGTAAAGGGGTATTTGGCTAATCACATGCTCCCAGGACTATAAAAGACAACTGGGGAACCTGGGTCTGCTTCCCAATCTAATCATAGCCCGTGGGAGGGTAATCAGTGCAAGACCAAAATCAGCAGTAGGGTATTTTTCCCTTCATGCTGGCTCAGTTTTGGTGGCTGATCATTAAATGTGCAAAGAGGCAGGATCACGTGTGTTCCCTCATTCTGTGTTTTTGCTTCTAGTGGCCTGCATTGCTTTACAACTGTTCCCTTTTGGGGGCTGCCCCTGTGATGGGGGAAGGCATCTTAGCTCCTCTGCTCGCATCCCTGTCTCCCTGCTTGGCAGAAGGCATGATCCTGCTCTAAAACAGAGTCTTGTGTCGGACATAAATGTTTGCTCCCACTCTTTTATGCACTGGTTATTAAACTCTGTACTGCCTGGTCTTGGCAGTGTGGACTTGAATCTATTCAAAAAAGAGGATGAAGTGATACCAGCCCAAGACAGTCCAGGATGTTTTCCTGGGAGTCATGAATGGAAGGGACTCCAAAAGCAAATGGTATCATGGCAAAAAAAACAAACAAATAAACCACAAATATGTGCTTACTCTATTGTTTTATTACCATTTTTGACCACCAGGAGAGACAAGGTGCTGCTTTGACATGGTACTGACCATTTTCAGTTACATTCTTAATGTTCCACAAAATGCTAGGGTACAAAGAAAAATGGTGTTTGGTTCAGCAGTAATGCTTCCTAGCTGTGGTGATCAGCACTAGACAATTCATTTTTTTGTTTAAAAAACAAATTGAAAAGATTTGTGAAATCTGAGGCAATTTCGTGTTATGTTTGTAGCTGTAGGAGATGCTCCCCCTTTTCCAGGGCAGAGGGGAATACATGGGGTCTGCTCTTGATTTCTCTTGTGCTGGTGTCAACTAGGAGGAAAGTATTGCCCGTAAATCTTAGGTAAAGCTTTGATCAGTGGAAGGAAATTATGCATGTTTACTGCTGTCCAGGTTTATTTCTAAACATAAGGCTAAGTACATGAATTAGCACTGAGGTCTAAATTTGCTCCACTTAATACATGTGTAGGGATGCCATATACATATATATGTATGGACTCTTAGATATACTGCATGTTTATGTACTGTATAAACATGTATGTGTGCATATATTTCTACAGTCACATATACACACCCCATATGTGTATATGTTTAAAGCAATAATATTTTGTCATTGCCTAGCATATGCAGTGGTTAAAAACACATCCATCAATACAGTTATTTGACTTTTTCAGGGCTGCCACAGAACCTCTTCCTTGGGTGGGAGGAATAATGAGGGAGAAAGAGGTGCTATTCATAGAAAATGGATCACTGAAATGAAGTTTTATGAAACATTTTTCCCACTTCTCATTAAACTTCTACTTTAAAATATACATATTTTTGCCCCGAAAAAAGGTACATATTCTAAAAGTCCTTTCCAAGCTTCTTAAATGCTACTTTTCCTTATTCCACTCTTCAAAGAGCAGCAGCCACGCTATCCCTCTTTTCAACTTCAAACTGTGCTGCTCTGTTGGTCCAGCACAGCGAGGGTGCTTTGAACCAGAGAAGAGAATCTAGGCTTTTTTTGGGACCTCAAGTAGCACTTTTTGAGAGCTACAACTAGCATTTCTTTTTCACCCACCTCAACTTTCCTGACTTTCATAAAAATAAAATAATCATATATTTACATGTCTGGTTCCGTAGGGTCTGGCAGAGATACCCTTCGTTCTTGCTTTCCAAGATGTTTTGGATCCTGTTATTTGGGCCTTCAGACAGATTGATATGGATGAAACTGCACAGGCTGCTAACTTTGTGTGAGGCAAGCGTGAATTGGCTTTGCTTTCCTCTCAGGGGTAACTTTATCCTGCACAGAAGGAAAAGATTCAGCGAATGTCAAAGGAAGGAGCCACAAGTCTCTTGCTGACTAGACAACCAGACCCCTGAACTTGGTGGCTTTTATTCTTGGTGGCCTACCTTGGCGGCAGCAATGTGAACTGTGAGTCCCATCAGGGCACAGTGTGAATTTGATGAAAGTTGAGCTCTATGGGTGCTTCCTGCCCTGTACTTGCACTTCCCCCAGGTGATTTGATCGCGAGTCATCAGTGGCTGGAATCTGGGTACTTGCCTAAATAAGGCCTTAAAGGATGTATGAGATGGAGTGGAAAGCAGAGGAAGCATGGTGCTGCTTTTCCTCTGACTATAAATAGCCAGGTCATTAGCACAAATGTTGTGGCTGTCTAGCATCAGCATTTCTAACTGATTTGTGGAACATCAAGTGCTCCAAAGAGCACTCTTCTTATTTCTTTGTGCTAGAAATTCACCTGTGCCAGCTCAGTGTGAAATGTGGGACACATTGCAGGTAATGTTGATGCCACTGTTTTAGTTTTGGTTATTTGAAGCAGCTGGTGGTCAGGGGCTTGGCCAGCAGAGAAGCCTTTGCACTGCCCCACTTGGACAAGAGTCCTGGTGGCAGCAGTGAGTGCTGGGGAGAAACCCCTGCTGAGTTCTCATGTGTCCCATCGGAGGCTTATAGCCTGAACTGCTGGGAGAGCAGATCGAATGAGGTCCTGCTTTGTGTAAGCCTGAATGCCTGAAATCAGCCTAAATGAGAGGAGAATTGCAGTGCCCCCATGACTTGTGAAAACAGCTGTGGGAAAGAAAGGGACTTCAAAGGTACACCAAGGGAATGCCCATAAATGCAAAATCTTCTAAGAAAGAGACAATTATGAAGCAAACAGCACCTTCCTTTTCCTTGGAACTGCATCTTTTCATCTGGATTTCTCTTGGCAATTAAATATTTCCTGATCTGTAAACAGCTCTGGGTTTGTTACACACTTTTTAGGCAGTAATGTGTCCAAATATCCTGTGGTAAGAGCTTTGCTTGTGGAAATTAGTTCAATAAGGCTTTCCCTTCCACATTGTCCCCCTCCCCCTGACAGATGCACAGGCTGAGCAGAGGCTTGCTGCTTTTCTGTAGTAATGTGGATTTGGAGTTGTTAATAAATAAAGCAGGTTTACAACTAACATCAAAGGTTTACCAGATTATACTCAAAGGAAGATGAGGTTTTCAAGGGCTTGGGTAAACAAAAAGGTTGAGATCCTCAATTATCTTTAAAAGCTCTTTAATACAAGCCTCAGTAGGCTTAAACGAACAGAGGAACAAACATGTCCGTGCTGTGTGCTACCCACAGCACTACTGGGTTGCTTACTGTAATGCAGTTCAAGGCCACATAAGGAATGAGAGATAAAGCAAATAGGTTTGCCTGTAGAATGAGATCATTAAGAAAAGGTGATGGTTTTATTTGATGTAGTAAGAGGTGGAGGGAAAACTAACTGTAGTTTAACAGGCATAGCGGATTTTGAGACATATATGGCAATTATTAGTCATGCTATTTGAATCTAAAAGGGTAGAGGTTCAAAGGACTGCTTAGAAAAGCTCAGGCTGGGAAGAGGAAGCTATTAAATCAGCTGTCCTCCTGTGAGTGTTGGGGATTTTTTCCCCTTTCCTGAAATTCTTAGGATACTTCTTGAAGATGATGAAATTTCACAGGTGTGGCAGGAAGGATAAGATTCATATGTATTACTGTTGTAGAGATTTCTAGTCCTCTCTAAAAAGCCAAATGTACCTGCTGTTGTTATGGTTGGATTGACAATAGGACATATGTACAACCTGCTTCTATGAGATTAAGATAGTTTAAACAAAACAACAAGGAATGTGTCATAGGTATTCATGAAGTGAATTTCTAATCATCTATCCACTGTTGGGCTGAGTAATACAAAGAGGAGCCATTAGAGATGAATTCAAAAAAAAAACCCAAACCCTGGATTTAACCTAGGATCACATGTTGCTCATAGTTGAGTTGAAAACAAAGATTGAAAATGTCTGTTCATCAAGTTCTGAGTCCTTCATCTGGTTTGTGTTTGAAAGAGTAACTAGGAATTTCTTGTTTTTTAATGCATCTTTCATATTTCATGAGTTAAGAATACCCAAGGACATCTTTTATTCCTGTGTCAATAGAACAAGTGCATGTTAGGTGCTAGCTTAGTATATATAATCATACAAAATTTAAAAAGTATATAAAGCCGTGTACTGTTCAAGATACACTGCTCTACTGTCATAGAATAGTTACAGGTAAACAGGTGTAAGCACCTATGTGGACTGTTATTACAGGCTATAAAGAAGTTTTTAATAAAAATAGAATGGTTTTCACTGGTGCTGCCTTGATTGTATGTGAGGTCAGTGGAATTCAGTATAAATTGAAAGTGGAATTGTGTAAGCACTAGATACAAAACAATTGCCATGAAGAAAAAAATCAAGTTTTTCCTTTTCCAAGTATCTCAGAGATGTGTGATTACTAACTTATTTCACTTATCTTCGAGCAACCTTTAAGAACAACTTTACTATATTGCATTTACTTTCATATTATTTTTTTTCACTTTAATTTGTTACATTCATTTTGTTGGTCATCATATTGCTGCCTGTCTTCCAAGTTAGTGGTATGAGATACCTCGTCATGTTCGACTGTGATGGAACTGATTTGACCTGTTCAGCGACTTTACATTTTGTACTAGTTCATGGTATACTTATTGCTATTGTTGGTGTTTTATATTACCTTCTAATAGTTTTGATAGTTCTGAAAGGATATTTTGAGAAAATTTTATAAAAACAACAACATTTAAGTATAGAGGAAAATGTCTCTGAGGGTCAGGGGGTGAAATAGAAGGTAGAATATATGACTACTAAATCTTTAAAGTGATGACTTGGCACCTTTCAAGTATATGGACTTGCAGCCACAGTTTCTCCCAGATTTTATTTTCAATTTGTTCAACTGATGTGAGTAGTGTTCCATCATTACATCTGTGTGAGAGCACAAAGCCTCAGAAGGTTGTACACCATGCAAAATGGAACGTGCAGCTGAATGTAATGAAATATACCATCTTCTGAGATGTTTTATAGAGCTAGATGTTGGCCAGCTTCTATTGTGTACTGCCATCCTGCATATTAGCCTGAAATCATTTTTTCCTATAGATTTGTTTTCATTTGTATGGCAATAGTTTTTGTTTACATTCAGGTGATCTTCATAGATTCTACCTTGTAGTAACAGTTTAGTAAGAGCTCTGTTATGGAGGTCTCTGGAGCTTTGGAGGTAATAAATGTATTTGTCTTGATTCCCTATCTTGCATCTTAAGAAAACATGGGACTACACAATTTTTGGCCTCATACTGGATTGCAGTACTGTTTTCTGTTGAGATGCTGAAATGCTAAATGTTTCACCTGGAGGGGAACTGTGGTGCTTATGAGACTTACAAGAATATGCTGTATACTCTTTGTAGGTATTTACAGAACATGATCACCCACGCCATCTTCTTGCCTTCTATCTTTTGCTCTTCTTGCACTGACCACTAGCAAAGCTCTGTATGCAATGAATATGTAAAATGTAAGCTGCTGTCTGCTTCATCCAACACACAATCTGCTTTACCAGGCTGTTCTCACTCCTTTGCCATTATTTCATTGTTGCTATGGTGAATTAGGAAAATGCTGGCTATTAATTTGATGCTGAATGAGGCATGTTCTTATCTCAATGAGTGGGGATTTACCCACATAACTCCTAATAATGTGGAGGTATAGACTCTTGTTTCCCATACTGAAAGCTCTGCAGCTTCCAGCTGTCTTTGAAACCGCTGTTGAGAGATCCTGTATCACTGTCATGCCAACCAAATGGAAGGTTTTTTACTTAATGAAGAGAAATAATTCAGAGACCTGCCCACCTGGAAAAGGGGTGAAAAATAGCTCAGTTTATATTTTCATGGTCATTAGTGTTCCATACAAATTACTAATGAGAAATGAACTAAAATTACACAATAAGCAGGTAAACTGGCTGCAGTTTGGTTTCCATATGACCCTACTCCCATCGGATTTCTGTTGTTGAATCAGTGAAGTAAGGCTAAAACCCCCACTAGACTCTTTTCTGCTTCTCATGGACCAGTCTTGAAAGTACTGAGTTTCATGTCAGTTGTGTGCTAATGAGGACAGCATGCAAGCGGTGAGCGAATGTGAGGACTCTCACAATTTATGCAGAAAACCAATCCTACCACATTAACTTCCTCCACGTGTACCCCTATTTTGTGAAGAATAGCTCAGTTATTTCTGCAGCTCTCTTGCTTGCTGCTTTTTCTCACAAGACTCTGGGTCTGCAGAGAGGAGACAACCAGATAGATGGAGATGGATGAATGCAGTGCCCCTTCCTGGGAGAAGGAAATCATGAAGAGATGAAGTAGCCTAAGACCATCTTGTATTTTCAGTGAAGCTCTGCCTATGAAAGGTAGAATATTGCTGGGCCAGTGGAGCCCAGCTGTATTAGAAATTGGTTTGGGGATACTGTTGGGGAACGCAAGCTAGGTAGAAGGTGACTTTGCATCCATACATTTTTGTATAATTTGGGTGATCTGATGGTGGAAGCTACGTTCGGCAGCCCTGTCCCAGGACTCTGACATGGTTTTCCACTTAATTTCCAAGGGCAGATCCCTATGGAACAGAGCGACAATCACAGCAATCCTCTTGCAAGAGAGGGAATGACCTATCCAAGAAGAAAGATAAAGATTTTTCTGTCACAGTGGCTACAACCGGTTAGGAGCTGTGCACTTCAAGTGCAAGCTGTGATGAACTGAGTGTTGTTTTTTAATAATAATGACCACTATTAGGAGTTAGTCAAAACAGAAAGTTTTAACTTTAACAAAGTTAAAACAAAGATGGTGTATGTTTCTACGCAAGTCCAGTGTGTAAACTGGGTTTAATTATCTCTGGCAACATGACTGTTGCCCAAGTTAGCAGGAGGTGTAGGGAGTATCTACCTACCTTGTTCTGACACAATGGATATCTTGCATTGTAATAGAGATGGTGCAGATACTTTAAGTTACAGAGCAGAGTGTGCCACAGAGACAGATGTCACCCTTTAGGAAAAGAGAAGCTTCAGACATGCCTTTTCTTATAATTGAAAAGCATTGTCAGGTTGGCAGCTTCTGGGACACGGTTTAAATGACAAATACTCATGCTAGTTGAAAATGAACCCTGCTCAGCTGACATTGGCAATGTTTTGTTATTTCCCTTTTTCTCATTTCTAAAAGGCTAGTAGATCATTTCTGTTCATTAGACTTGATAGAAATTAGGTGTGGAAAACTCCCTCGGGCCCCTTTTCATCTCAGAGCTGTCCCAGGTGCTCTGCCTCAGAGCCCCTTAGTAACACAGACTACACAGGATGCAAATACAGCATGGAAAGGTAAAAGCAAAAAAAAAAAAAAAAAAGCAAGCTTTACCTGAGGAATGCAGACATCCTCTTTTGCCTATTTCTCTTGCTGACATCTTATTCTTTTTGGCTGTGACTAACATGTGGGAGCATTCACAGTAACCCAGATGAAATGAAAGTTCAGATAGCCCTAAAAACTTAGGCTGTTCAGACTGTGCGTCACTAATAGAACATGCATTAGAGAAACATGCCCAATCATGTGTCTTTCAAGCACCAATAAGGTGAGAGCTTTTTTGGTCATAAAGCAAAGAAATACTTTCTCCCACTCTTTCCTCATTTATGTACCCATCACATCATCAGGTAGATTGCTTTTACCATTATGCTTGTCTTCATGGATAATGCTTTAGTGCTAGTCTGCTTAATAAGGAATCAGTGCAAAATATTATCTTGCCAACATCTACGGTTCAGAAATACTTTCATAAGTGTAAGAATTTGTTTGGAGTCTCTCACTATCTCAAGAGGCACAGTTCTGTGGAACGGTCATATTGATGAATGATGTTGTGTGGAAACACAAAATGATGAGAGCCTTTTTTTTTTCCATATGAAGTTGAATTGTAGTAAGGTTCAATTAACAGCAGTTTCCCTTTTCTGGAATGTCTAGTTCATGAAGACAAATTTGAATCTTTACAGAAGTTGGAAGGTTGGATTGTTTCACCTGCTGTCTGAACATTAAGGATAAAATAGTACTGGTTTGATTGCCATATGGTTAGTCAACAGCAATCTAAACAGAATAGTAAAGAAGGGCAAATGTGTAAATTTAGTAATAAACATTGCAAAAGAGCTTTTTTTTTAGTGGTGTAATTTGATTTCACTAGTGATATTAAAGGCCTTCACTGCAAAACTTGAAGTCCATAGCTGGAACACTGTCTTCATTTATGTCTGTGTACGTCCAGAAGAGAGTAAACTCGGAAATATTGGTGATATCTTAACAAAGCTGTTATTAGGGTGTCTTCTTTCAGGGCTCAGCCTTCTCAGATTCTAGAGCATGATGTCTTTTCCACCTCAAAATTTAGCAAGTTTTGGGCTAATTTCCACATAATGTTGTATCCACAATCCATTCCAACAAATTACATGAAACATGAAGAAACTGTGGATAGGATAATCTTTTCTTTTGGTCTTGAGAATACAGGTGCAGTGAAAAGTATGTGCACCATGGAAAGGAAGTTTTAAAGTTAGTGTTTGCCCCTAGTACCCTGCCACATTAAAGGGGATCATGATGCTGTCTAAAGGTGTGGCTGAATTATTGCCAATTAATTGAAAGTCAGAGTTGACCATAGCTAAATGGAGCTGGAGTCTGAGAAGGGTGAGCCCTGAAAGAAGATATCATCAAGGCTGAGGTCTAAGACTGAGGTCTTAGTCTTGCATTTCATGTGGTTGTTTCTGGAACATAATTTTTGTAATAAACTTGAAATGAGGAAAGGTTTTTTTCTGACTCTATTTTGTTGAGAACAGGATGAGGACACCGATATTGCTACAAACTGTGGCAATGTGACTGTATTGCTAGCCTGAAGCTTCAAAATGCATGAGCCAAGCATCATAAAATCCTGAGACTACTTCAAATATTCTCAGCTTTAAAAAAAATAAAATAAAAATCGCATGTTCTGTTCATAACATTTGTTTTCTACTTAGTTTTCACTTGACTCTGGGATCTGAGACTTTAGGGAAAATACCAAGAAAGATTAGAAATACTGTTGTTGGAACTGGTGATGTTGTCTAATAAAACAGCAGTGACTGTAGCTAAGTATATCAGGTAATTTTTCCTTTATTTTGCTTTTAACTATTATGTTAGGTCAGAAACTAGCATAAGGGAAGTTACTATTTACAGGAGGCTTTTAATTCTGAAAATTTTTGTAATTGTGTAGTATTACAAGGTAAAGTGTAGAAAAAAAAGATGGATTACAAATCCTGTTGTTGCCATCCTCTGGAAGAGAGCGATGCATTTAGTCTGGAAAGAAAGTCTGAGATGGCACAGTTCTGATTTTTTCCATTTAGAAATCAGACTATTTGGCAGCAGCCCTCAATTTCTACCTGCAGAACTCAATCAAAGGACTTTGCAAAGCACAGTAACTGTTTAATTTCTAAGTCTTATTGAGCAATGTTGAGATTGCTTTAAACTCCCGTTTTTGGAACAGATTGTAACAGAATATAAAAAAAATCAAGTCCTTAGTATATGAAAGCATCCTGCTGTCTACTTTAAAATTTTCAGATTTAAAGCAGCTTTTGTTAAAGCCAAGGCAGATTATCTGGAGAGACATTGGCTAAAGACATGATTTTGTTATATGAGAGCCTCTCTTTGTTTTAGCTAATTTGGTGTCGTTGTAGTTCCTTTGTAGTAAATAATTGCTCTTAAAAATAGTCCCAGTTGGCTGAATGAGATATGGTAGCAAGCAAACCAATTGCTAGATGAAAACAGCTGCAATACAAAGGTGAATCTTATGTGAGAGAAACATTTTCAACGGGGAGCTTGTCATCTCTGTTTTTCATAAGCACTATCTGAGTTTATAAATAATCTGAATGAATTCAAAGGGATTCCTCAGCTGTAATAAAATCTCAACATGGGACAGGATGTAGCCTTTTGAACTTATACAACTCTTTTACCAACAGTAAACTGATTGTCTTTTCTGATGAAACAACTTGGTCAACTTAGGAGGGTTGTGCTTTGGACATCATCTACTTTAATTTTAGCAAGGCATTTGGTGTGGTCTCCCACAACATCCTTGTTGACAGCCTGGTAAGATATGAATGAGCTATGAGCACAAGTCGCATGGAGAACTGGTTGATATGCTGAACTCAAAATTGTTGGTGGTTAATAACTCAGTCAACTCAGCAACTGGCCACACGTTGAATTCCTCAGGGGTTGATGCTTGGTTCAATACTGTTCAATATCTTTATAAACAATCTGAATGAAAGGCTAGAATGCATCTGCACCAAGCTTATGGATAATACAAGGCTAGAAGGAGAGGTAGAACATGAGCAAGAAAAGACACCATACGAGAGACCTTAGCAGGCTGCAAGGCTGTGCCAACAAGAATTGCATGAGGTTTTAACAAAGATAAATGTGAAGTTTTGCACCTGGAATGGAATAATCCCAAGCAGCAGTACAAGTTGGGTTCTGACTGGCTCTGGTCCTGCACAGAAGGACCTGGGAGTCTCTGTAGACAAGCTGGATGTGAGCCAGCAGCACAGCATTGCAACAATGAGTAAACAGTCTCCTGGGATGTATCAGCAGGAGTATAAACAGCAGGTTCAAGGGGTATGATGATTTTATGCTATATGGCACTTGATAGTCCACAGCTGGAATAGTGTCCAGTTTTGATCCCCCAGTTCAAGAGATGCTGGAAAACTAGAGAGGGTTCAGTAGAAGGTGACCAAGATGATTAGAGCATCAGAGAACGTGATGTTTAAAGGACAAATGAAGAAATGGGGTCTTCTCAACCTAGAGAAGAGAAGGCTGTGCTAATCAGTTTTCCAATTCCTCAAATGTAATTACAGAGAAGATAAAAGCACTCTTTTCACAGAATCACAGAATGGGCGGTGTTGGAAGGGACCTCTGAAGATCATCTGGTCCAACCCCCCTGCTGAGCAGGACCACCTAGAGCACGTTGCACAGGATGGCATCCAGGCGGGTTTTGAATATCTCCAGAGAAGGAGACTCTACAGCCTCTGTGGGCAACCTGTTCCAGTGCTCTGTCACCCTCACAGTAAAGAAGTGCTTCCTCATATTCAGCCAGAATAAATATACTTTTCATAAGTATGTGGTGACAGGACAAAGGCAACAGACATAAACTGCTCGGAAACCTTCATCTGAATATAGGAGAAAAATTCTTAACCCTGAGAACCAATTGAGTTATGTTGCATACAGGTAGGATCATGGTTACTGGAAATAATTTGAGATTCTGCTTGACAGGCATTTGTATTACCTGATTTCAAAAAAAAAAAAAAAAGGTTGGATCAGATGAACTCCAGAGGCTTCTCCCCACCTAGACTTTTCTGTGATTGTGACTCTACGGGTGGAGGAAAAAAAAGCTTAGTTCTCTGAAAAATGCTTATGGACTAAATTTAAGCATGATATAAGCAGGCTCAGCATCACTCAAACCAGATGAGTTGTGCATACACACATACACAAGCAAAAGCTGAATTTACTCAAGATTTTGGGATTACAGTCAAAGTAAATGCATAATACGGATATATTATAGTGCAAGCTATGCAAGATTGATATTAAAGCTGCTGAAAAGCTGGCTAAGGCCGTTTATAAGCTGGTCTGGTAAAGTTATCTGCCTTATAACAGCCAGCATAACAGTGCTTGTTTTGTACTGTTTTTTATCATTAGTGATATTTGGAACTGTAATAAAATGTAATAAAATCCCTCATATCCAGCATTCTACAGGAAATTGAGGACTGAGGGATTTGAACTTGTTGGATCCCCTTCATGTTATTGTCGGAAAGAACCACCTTGTCATTACTGGAAGAGAAGACACAGATAAAAATCCATGGTGTTGATGCCCAATAATGACAGTCTTTCCTATACTGGATCTCTGAACCTTTCTAAGGGACATGAATGTTTTCTTGTCCCAAAGAGGTGAGTGGATCAGTGGTTGTCAGAGATGACTATGAAATAAAAGGGTGGTCCCCTTTTTCTGACACTGACAGGCACAGATTGTTGCAGTGACTTTATCTTGTTCTTTTGGCCCTCAGAACCAGTGAAAATAAACCCTTATGGCACAGCTGGTTTTGCATAGAAAGGAAAGCATTTTCTTTGACTTGTTCATGGTAGTCCATAACCTGTGAAGAAAGCAAACTTTGTGGGTGGAAATTTTCGCATAGTCTAAATAGTTCAGTAGCTGTGTCATGGGAGTGGTGTTTTTTTAAAGCCTGCAGTTGAAACATTTATCTCTACGCAAGGGTGCAGAGCGCATATCTTTAAGTATGGTGTCGATATGTCCTGACCCAGATGAAAGCTTCTTAAGTCAGTTTTTTTCCTCAATCCTGTTACTGCACATTAACTGTGAATGGGATTATTCTCTAGTCTGCCAGTCAAGCTGTTCAGAGAAAGAGAAAAAAAAAAAAAAAAAGGGAGGGAAAGGAGAGAGAACAGATTCTGCTTTTTTCAGTCTGCCATGGGACCATCAGGACAAGGACCTAAACTTCCCACACTATTAAGAACTACAGCTACTTCTGATACATGTTGCAGAACAGTCAGCTGAGATTCTAAACAACAAAAACACATTTTGTATCATTTTTCTCCCTTTAGGGAGAACCAAAATGCTCATAAGGGCATAACTGCAGCACTGTATTTGAAGACCTCTTCTAAAGGAGTGTTAGTACAGGAGTCCCTTACCCTAGTCCTGCTTCCTGGGAACAATGCCTGGTAATCTGGTATGGAAGGGCTTTCCAAACTCTTCTTGTGAGCATCTAAGCTGTGCTAGTAAGGGAAAATTCAGTGCTGTTGTGAAGCAGTGGATCAGTAGCTCTGGAGAGCAGAGGCCTTTGTTTATCCCCAGGATGCGTTTGGTGCTGGGCCTGGCAGGCCATATTTCTTCCTGTTATGTCAGTCTGGCTTTGTGGTCATCTAGAGATTTTTTTCCTGAAGGGCAAAGTTAGAGCTTAGTCATCTTAAACTTTGGTCTATGCAGTGGGGACAAGGACTTGTACGGAGAGAGAATCAGAGCAAATTAAGGCAATGGCTTTTATGCTGGAAATAGCAGCAGTTGTTTAAGGCTCAGTTCTGCTCTATAGCTGAGGCTCAAGAGTTAGGTTGGTACAGAGCTGAATTTTAGGGGGCATACCATACCTGTTTTAGCACATTTTGACTTGCTGCCCAGTCAGCAGTGAGGGGAAAGGCTGTGGCTTGGTCTGTTTCCCTGTTAGTGGTTGCATCTGGTTCCCTTTTGTAGGAAGACCTTCACAGAGACTTGATGGCAGGGCTCTTCCCAAAGGCCGTGATAGGGCCACTGAGATCAGGCCTTCCCAGTCTGCTACAAATCCAGCCTCTCCTGTCTGGCGATGACGTGAAATGCATTTTCATTCTGGAAATAGTTTAACTTCTACTCGGGTCTTCAAAATCTGAAGAGCAACAGAGCTAGTCGTAAGTCTCTGCTGATCTCGCTTATCCCAGATGGGCCTCTTAGCCCATCGGGCCTGCAAACCAGTTTGTTGGTTTGTTTTCCCAGCCCCAAGTCCTGAAATGAAAAATGTCAAGATGGTTGCTTCTTCCAAATGATATGGCCTTTCCTGGGCTAGAAATGATGCGCAGAGATCTGTGTGCTCGCTGAAGCAGAGCTGCCCGTGAGTGGCTCTGTTTGTCTCAAGCCACATGCGGAGGAGAAGGGCCTGGGTGACTTGGCATCAGCAGCACTGGGTGGAGACGCGTGTCCTTTGAGTGCTGTGAAATCACACGCTGCTAGATCGCTCCCCTGCCTTGCTGCATGGAGACTTGAGTTATGAGTCCCTTGCAGGCTGCATTGTAAACGTGTGCTTTGTCTACTGATTGTCCTCTGGGAGTCACTTAGGACTGGTGGCAAGGAGATGGAAACACTTTGCTTGATAGGTTGGGTCTCTGTAGAAAATCAACAGTCAGGGAGCTCAGGGTTCAAGTAATAGATGTTCAGGAAATAATAGTATGTATATATATATATATATATACACTATATATATCAGCCCTTTTAAATACCATTATTTTGTTTATGCCATGAATTTCTCCAACTCCTTCCAATCTCTTACTGTTTTTTTTTCAGTTGCTACTGTTTCCTGTTTAGCTGGGTAATTTCTGCTTAGCTGCTGTTGTCTGTCTTTGTGACTAGCACTATGTGCAGCCTGTAATAACTTTTGTTTTATTTTTCTCCTTGGTGATGTGCATGTTCAAATGAAATCTCTTGCTGTCATTTGCAATCAGACTTTAATTTAGAAATCAGCTCAGTTGTAAATGTATTAATTTTAATGTTTCAACTGTTACAATAATACTAAGGATTGAGAAATAATGGTATAGCAGAACACTGGCATGTGGATGTAGGTTTGAAGCTTTAAACATCTCATTTATTTAAAATGAGCATAATTCCACCTGCTGGAGTAAAGTAACTTCAGTGGAAACCAGGTGTGTCCTAGGGTATTTGGAAGTCTATCCTGTTACTGCTAGATAGACCCTTAAGTATCAGTTAATGGTGTGCATGCTGTAGTAGGAGGAACTTTTATCACTTGTGAATAATCAGGTCTATCTGTTGCTCCATCCAACATCACATCCTGTTAAAGGATTTTTTTCTTTTGCGTTGGACCTAGTATCTCTGATATCAGCTATTTATCATTACTGTATTTCACTTGCCCTGCGGTGACTTGAGGGTGTATGTCAGTGTTAACATATGCTACTATGTTGATTCTGCAAATGTAAACCTGTATTTTCTCTGCTGAAAGATTTATTTCTCTTAACTACAACAAAACCAAAAAAAGTATCTGACATTGAGGAAATTTATCTTCTGACAAAGAGCAGAACACTGAATTTTCTTCAGCGGACTGTGGAGTCTCCACCTAGTTTTTCTCAGTGCAGAGAGCTTTATTCCTCCATCTCTAGCACTGATTTCTTCCATCCTGATATACAGGATGGAAGTATGCATCCTAATTTGTTCTGCTGAAGTAGTAGGGGACTTCAGCATTCTCATTCTGAAATTTATTACACCAGATTTTTGTTTGGATTTGTGGAAGAGGACCTTGCACAAGGGCCCTCTTCCCACCAGGATGCTCCATAAGGAGCTTCCTGTAATTGCAGCTCTTATGTTTCCCTGAGAACAAAGGTTTTTATCTTCTCTCCCGAATATTCTGTGAATGGATAAATCTAGGACAAGTTTTCTCACAGAATATACCAGAAGAACTGTTTACTCTGGAAAGGGGCCTTGCACAGCACTCCTGAAGATTCACGTCTTCTCTTATAGCACTGTATGTTTTTGTCTTTGAATTTCTAGGTGAACTGAAGCAATTTGTTATTCTAACTCAGGCCAGAATTTCACAGGCTGAACTAATCTAAAGCATAGGAAATTCTGAATGATTCTGACATTATATGAAGTATTAAAGCACGATCACTCAGCTAGGTGTGCTTTCATAACTTTCATTTTCTACACAGAAGCAGTTGATAATACCAGTCTTTCTTTTCTTCCTATCTTTATACATAAATTAATTTATTTTGCAGTATGGAAAATTCATTTGTCTGGAAGAATTCCAGTTTTTCACCTTAAAATGTAGAACTAAGACTTTTTGAGTTTTGAATCTTTACAAAGATTTCAGTTGTAAAAAAAAAAAAAAAGCTAAAAAAAAAAACACCTTTTGACCTTAGATTTTCAGTGAATCAACTTCTTCTCATGAAAACACTTGTTGAAAGATTTATAGACTGTTCTAGTAATGATGTTTCCAAGTAACTGATTCCAGAATTCTATGCTATTGCAGCAAAAGTAGAATGTTCTCTATTATTTCAGCAGCAGCAAATTAGTTTTGCACCAAAGGTCTATGACTTGAATATAATACAGTATAATTTAGAAATTGTAGGGAATTGAAATCCCACCCCATCCCGTTATTTAGATTTTTCTTTTATTCTTCTGACCACTGTCTAATACTTCACAGGTGAAATTTCAAAGCATTTCATGAGCACTTAGTGGGAATCTTTCAGCCAAATTCCCTTCCAGCAATTTGGAAGCTTTTCATAATAGGTCAGAAGAATCCTGCCCAAATGCATCAGATCTGGTAGAAAAAAAAAATAGAACATTAATTTTTTTTTTCTCTTCAGCAAGAGTTTTATGGTGGGGAATCAGTCTGTGGAGGTGAGCTAAAAAGTTATGTAAAAGATGATCAAACACTAAGATCGTAACTCAACGTAAGTGATGTGATTTGGGGCTGATTTTGGAAAATGCTGAGCGTGTGCAGAGCTTTTGGATTTTACCTGGCATTTTGCTCATTACTTTTGAAAACTGCAGAAAGTGTCTTAGTCACACAGGTAGAAAGCAAGGCACCTAAGATCAACTTGTGAAGTTAGGAGTACTTGTTGGTGCATCTCGGTATGCAAATCCTCTTTTTATGCCAATGGTCAATAAGCAAACCTATGTTTTGCATACTGTGACACATGCCTAGAGCATTAGCTCTATATGTGGTAGGGGCACCCAAAATAAACAGACCTTAGTGAGACATGCTTTAACGTATGCCACTGTTTCCCCAGCTACAACAACAAAAAACCGCAACCCGAAAGTCTCTTTCATGGGGTTTGTCACAGGCATCACAACTCAGTATTAAGCGGTGGTACACAGTCTGACATCCTTTTATTAGCATGATTTTCAGTAGTGTAAGCCATCAACTAGAATTTTTTTCAAAACGTATCAAATTATTTCAGCCTTGGCTCAGTATGAAATAGTACAGTTATCATTGAGATAAAGGACAAAAACTCCAACAAAATGTTTGTGAAATTGCAAAATGACAGAAAATGTCATTTCTGAGGAAATATGGGAACCTGTCAGAACACACAATTTTTACTTTATATACCTGTCATGCTTTTTCTGCATTTGTGCCTAAAGATACTACATAGTTATTTTATAAAGTTCCAATACAAGAAAGGGTGACGGGTGAAATGCAAGTCTTACCTCCAAAATTCCTTGCTTTTCTGCATTTATGTTGGGCTTTTAGCTTTATTGTGAAGTCGTTACAGTTTATCATGCCAATAGGTATATAGGGAGTGTTAACCACAGACCATTGACAGAATGAACCATACATTCACAGTAAGTATGCACACTAAAGTCTGAGAGATGGAGCACGTGTGTGAAGTGTTCTTTAAAGAGTGATTTCTGCTGCTTTGGGCTTTGATACCCAAAGGCACACGTTCACGTGCTAGGCTGAATACATTTGAATTACCTTATAACCATGAGAGGATGAGATGCATAGAGAGCAGTTACAAACAGCTCAGAAGTGTTTTTCTCTTGGTTTATTTTAACAGATGAGGGTGATCAAAATGGGATTAAATTAGAGAAAGGCTATGTCTATGTTAACAAGTGGCATGGCCCGGTAGAAATAAATCCGCAAAGCAAAACCCCGTGGCTGCCCTGTAAGTGCTTGTGGGGAGGTTCCTTCTCCAGCAGGAGCTTGTATGTGCAATTGTTGTGCTCTTGAAGTGTATCTTCTGGCTTAATTTCACCCAAAAGGGATCCAGGTCATGTGCTCAGACCCTTCTGCAATGCAAACTAATGTGAGGTAGATAGGGAGGACTGAGAGATTCACTTTGAAAGTACACCCTTGATCTACACAGAATTGCTGATGTAGACTTACCAAACTGCACCTGATCCAAAGACCTGCATTCAAAGCAGTAATCCAATGTAATTATTTAAAAAATGAAGACTCTTTAGAATAATAATGATGGAAGTTAAGGTTCATATGAAGGTAACCCAGCCCTCTGGGACAAATTTGCAAGCCAGGTGAGTAAGGCTAAAGCAGCTGATGTTGTTTCTGGTAAATGCAGGGGCCAGAGTGGCATAGACACTGATTTGCTGCAATGTGATGGCATGCTCCCTGGTATGGTTAAAGTCTGTCCAGTGAAAAGTGGTTTACTAGGAAATTGCCATACATTTAGCACACAGTTATTGTGGTGTCTTGCAAAATGCAATGGAAGAAATTGCCATATGTTCAGCAACACAGTTGTTATGGTATCTTGCAAAATGTAATGGAAATTTAAGCTAAGTGACTGGTCTGTAAAAAGCTGAATATTTCAGAAGTAGTTTTATAAAGTGATTTTTTTCCCACAGAAAGACGGGAATTGCTGTATTGTATAGGGCAATTAGTATGTCTCCTGTAGTTCTTCTAACATGTACTTTAGAAGAATAGCTATTATACTATTTACAAATTTATATGTATTTGTAACTGTTGCAACTCCCTGTTAAGTTAGATCTATGCTTAGACCAAGACAATTTATATGCTTTCTATTCCTATTGGAACCAGAGCCTCAACTGTTGTAATATGATATAGCTCTGTTGAAGTCATTGGAGTGCCTTCTACTGAAACCTACCGATTAATCTTGCTTTGGAACTGACTTTCTGCTTTGTTCATTCTTGGAAAATTTAGGAATTTTAGGATCATCAGATAATTCTGTCTGGGAGGATGCTCTGGAGGTCCAACCTCCTGCTATGTTTGTATTTTTATGGGATAGTTTGAAAACAGAGATGGAAGTGTGACAGTTTTTTTGTTGTGAAATTAAAACTAGCTGTATCATAATGTTTGAGAAGTTCTATGAAGTAGTCTTCTCACTTCTGAAAATGACCATAGTCCTCCAGTGTGGGATTTTAAGAAAATCAATCTGCTTAGCTTATCAAAGAGAAGGTTAAGAGGTGAATGGGTCATGATCTGAAAATACCTACAGTGAGAAAACCATGGCTCTTTCATCTCAGCAGGAAAAGGAACAACTAGATCAAATGTCCAGAAGCTGAAAACAGAAACTCAGATTAAAAAAAAAAAAATCATAGCAACTTACTAAAGGATGCTTTATCACTTGAAGTTTCTAAATCAAGAGTGAACGTCTTTTGAAAACTGTATACTCTAATTCAGAAATTACGGACTGGCCAACCTGATCTAGTGGGTGGCATCCCTGCCCATGGCAGGGGGGTTGGAACCAGATGATCTTTAAGGTCGCTTCCAACCCAAACCATTCTATGATTCTCTGACTGATGTACAAATTTCTTCACTAAAATGTGTGGCCTGTGTTAAGAAATCAGACTAGATCAAAATTGTCTCACTTGCATCAGTGTTGTAGATGCTCCTGTTTTGACTTTGTTTAAAGTTCATACTGTTCCATAATTGCAAGCTCATTTTAGGATCCTGGCAACAGTCACAGAATAATTGCAAGCATAGCTCAAATGATGGGTATGATGAGTAAGGATAAATGAACCACCAGAGGTGTAAAAAATACTTTGCTAGTTTTTGTGAACTACAGAACAGAGGAGCTCTGGGCAGAGTATTGATGATCATGGTCACATTTCCAGTATTAGACTGAGTAGTTTCTTTGCATTTCTACCACTGGAGCTGGCAGCTGCACACCTGGATTAGTGAGGTAGGAGAGAAACAGCTATTTGACTCAACAAAGCACATAAGATTGCATTTTAAAATAGGCTGTAGTAATGCAGCTGTTTAATAGCATGGGCTTAGCGAGACAAAGGCTTGCTTCATTTAATCTTTTTGTATTAGAAGAGGGTGATATAAAGTGGCTGAGAGTTAGGCTCATGACGACTTGCAGGGCAATTTGGAAATGGTGGGAGTACTCAGGGCTCTGCTGTCATGTTTTCTGCTTTAAAAAAAATAGAGCTGGGAGGGTAACGCCTTTTTCAAACCTCTGAGGAAAGAATTAAACCTCTGGTCCATTCTATGAATCTGTACATCGACTCGGTCAGTTTTTGTTGTGTAATTCTGAGTATGCCCATCCCTCAGAGTAATGGCATAAGTCTTGATGTGTTCAGGTGATGCATAAACCAGGCTGTTTTCAAAGTCCATTGCATGGAGGAAAGTGTAAGAAAAAATGTAGTCTGGTTACCACAGCCAACCATGCCATGGTTCCTAGTATTCCAATTTAAAGATACCTTTGAGTCATAATTCTTCAAAAGTTTGATATTGACTCATCCTGTTATAGGCTGTGTCCTGCCAATACTTCTCATGTGGTGTGCTGCTGTCAAATCAATGGATCTGTATGGGCAAATAATGAATTTTTCAGTTTTGTGCCAATCCCCTTCTGTCAAAGCAGGAAAAGAATCTGACTTCGTTATCTTGAAGTACATCTGGCTTAATTCATCCAAAGGGAGTTGTTTTAAGTTAGGTGTCATCAAAGGCTTTTTAAAACCACATATGAAAAATTGTTTTGATTTTGTTTCTACAATACTTTTGCATCTTTATAATGAAAATGAATGGGGATTAAACAATTTGCGGACTTAGCCCCTCCTTCAGTAATTGTTTTCATTGCACCTATTTTGATGCCTCAGAAATTGCTTTTATTCCCCAGTTTGACCAATCTGGTTTTGGAGGAATTTACAGTTTGATTCCCTCCTGTGCCCTAGCAATGTGGACTATAAGGAAAGGTAAGATGAGCTTGCCCAGCAGAAGGTATTTCATTGAAATAAATAGTGTTGCTGATATATTAAATTACTGCTCGATGGGAGCATCTGGCTGTGACAGGCTGTCGGGCAAGGGTTAGAGCTTTTTGTGACGACGTCTGCCAAGCACTTGCGCTTAGCTCTGAGCTGAGCAGGGGTCACTCCCCTAATTCTAGGGATGGGGCTAAAAATGGTATTAGTGCAAGATTTTGAAATGCCATGTGCTGCTTATGCTAGACTAGGCCATCAAGCTAGATTTTGTGCTGTCATCAACAGCTGTCATCAAAATTTCCTTAAATCTCTGTTTGGAAGGGGCTTCAAGTAGCTTTAGAGACAGATTCATGATTATGCTTAAAACTTGGGGTCAAGCCAACGTGGACCAGACTGAGTTGTAGTGGAAGGGTCCTTACAACTAGGTTTAATGCCATTAATGTAGGCATTAATGTATTTTGATTTCATTTCTGTGCAGAAAAACTATACTTCAGTGGCTTTAATGTCTGTTTAATAAAACAAAAACAGAAGTTATGTCTTTGGAGGGACCAAAGGAAGGGAGCAAATGATATTTTTCTCATGTGGCTGATGATGACTTGTGCCTGTCATTGTTATTCCCTGTTTATCCGACCTATTAATGGAGGGCAAAATTCCAAAGAAATGTTTAATTAACATTTGTAATTAGTATTACAAAAGACCCTGCTTTATAGAACAGGCAGCCTAGAGAGGAGGGCCAGGAAAAGACAAGCTCTTCACCCTGTAATTACTGCAGCTCTCCATAGTGCTCTCATTCATCTCATTAACATCACAGTGGGATGGTGCCACTGCAGGCTACTGGCAGGTGTCTAACTGCCTTCCTCCTGGGGAGGCTTTTACAAAAGAGGTCCTGATCTGCAAATAAGTTTGAAAGCTTGCCAGTGGAGTACCTCATTCAAACTTTGCAGTCTCCTGCTTCCAAAATACCCCGAAGACTTCCAGTTTCAATAGATAGTGGTGCTCTGGGGATGTGGTTGCTTTTTAATTGGGGGTGGGTGGGAAGAGAGGGAGAAATCGGTTTGTCTAACAAAATATGCTTCTTCATTAGCATGTTCCATTAAAAATAAGAAAGTTAGCTATCTGGGAGGGAATTGTAGATGGATAAACAAAAAGAAAACCTGAGTTATCACTTGAAAAACACTGATATGTAATCAATCCATAAGGAGGAACTATGTGTGTTAAGTTCTTGTGAGTAAAGCTTTTCTTTTTCTGGATTTACTTCCTTCAAATTAAATTGAAACAGAAATCATACAAAATAGTCTAATTCGGCAACTGATAGTGGATCTTTTATGGATGGAAAAAGGGAATTTGTTTTTGCGTCTTTAAAATGTATAACAACAAGGTTGTTTGTTCTGATATCCATTTTTCTTAAATCCACAGCTCATATTTTTACATGGGACCCTTGCCTTTAACTGAAAAATAATTAGTGAGTTTCTAGCCATAAAGCATATAATAAATACCAAGATAACATGAAATAAGAGGAGAAAAAAGCCATAAACTTTTTGCTTTATGTTAAAGATAAGACATGATTTAAAGCCAATCTCATGTTTTTTTAAGATACTTTTATTGTTTTTAGATATGTTGGAACTGAGCTTTTTCTTTACAGCTCTAAGTAATGAGGCAATAAACATTTACAATATATGGCAGGAATTCAGTCGGCAAGTACCCAATGTTTGGAAAAGTCCTAAATCAGGTGCACATCCCACCAATTTTACTGGGATTGCTCTTGTAACAGAGTTTGGCCTCAGCATATTGTTTACAGTGATGATTAGAGGGCTGTTATAAATATGCATAACAGCTAAAGTAAGCCTATCTGTCCTGAAGAGCTTGCATACAGAAGGGCACTGAAGGTGATGTTTGGAACAGCAGTGCAAAAATCAGAAAATGTTCGTTTGAATCTCGTTGGCTAGATTACCTGTGGTGAATCACCAGAATCAGATGACCTGTGATTTTAAGAACATATTGTTCAGTTTAGTGAAAGGAATCAATGCTGCATTTATTTACTGCTGATAGAGCAAGTACTACTGTATTTTTAAGAGCTCTAATCATGGCCAAGTAGATTTTGTAGGCATCCGTTCAAATATTGCATAGAAAGGTGGTCTGTGCCTCAGCAACTAAGACACAACAGGCACTGGACAGATACAGATGGAAGACAAGGAAACCATGGGAGGGTGTAGGCTTGCATAAAAATGGATCTACCTATATGTATGAATTGGTGTTATACTTTAGGTCTTTATTTTAAAGATCTCTATGGAAAAGATAATGAGATAGTCTTCCTTTAAGAACAAGTAACTAAAGTAAACATCTGCAAAACTATTAGATGAAAATTCATATCTTGGATTGATTGAAGGCACTTGTCAACTTTTTGGCAGTGAATAAGAGATGATAATGATAACTAGCATAGTAGAGGCTGTGGCACTCTAAGCTACATTTAAGAAGAAAAAATTTAGTACTTAGGCTAGTGATATGAACCTTTAAAGGCTATGTGATGAAGTCCAAAGATTTGTTATTCTAAGCATGGATTTGCTTTATGTATGAATCTGCTTGTGTAAAGGAGCTTGAATTCAGGAACAAACACTGTAAAAAGAGGCATATTCATGAAATTCTATTGGTCTGCCCCAGACTGCAAGTAATTAAAAGGCCTGATTTACTAGTAAGACACCTACTGAGCACACACCTCCTAACCTTGCTGTCTGACCTCTGTCCTTTTACAGATCTGCCTCCAGGGAACTGCTCTCCCAGTGTGAAAAATCTGTTACACAGACTATATAGTTGCACTCCAGTGTTTTCTTTCGGGTAGGAATAGAGAACTGAGGGGATGTCCAACTTGTTTGTGTGAAAGAGCCTTTGCATTCATCTAGAAGTCCTTAAAAGACCAGATGCATAATCCCAACCCTATTTCTCACTGAGTATAGGCCAATACACTTTATGGATCAGCACATAATACATATTATATAACTCCTGCTAGTTTTGGATTTTCTGTAAACTGGGGGCAGTTCTACTTGCATCAAAGGCTTATATAAAGTTTTTAAATTGTGTAGAGTGCTTTGAGATTCATTTCTTATGAAGGGAGATAAATAATACAATCAGTCTTCATTTGTATTGTTTTATTTAGTAATGGTCTGAAATTGCACCAGGGCAGGTTTAGATTGAACATTAGGCAGAATTTCTTCACAGAGGGTGGTCAAGCATGGGAACAGGCTGCCCAGGGAAGTGGTGGAGTTCCCATTCCTGGAGGTATTTAAGGGAAGTGTGGCTGTGGCACTAAGGGACATAGTTTAGTGACGGGACTTGGTAGGTCAGGTTGATGGTTGTACTTGATGATCTTGAAGGTCTTTTCCAACCTAGATGATTCTATTTCTGAAGAAACCACAACCTTTTCCTCAAATTGCTCTTAACTTATGTCCAGCTTGGCTTACAGTTTTTGTTGTCCTCACCTTCCACTGCTCTCAAGAAAAGCAAGGATTCTTTGGGGTGTACATATTCTTAGATTTTTTTTTTTTTTTACCTCCCCCATGTATTGGATATGGCTTGAATTCTGTCTGTCAGCTACAAGGAAAGGCTGAGGAGGGAAAAAAAAAAGAAAATGCTATGGTTCTCTACTTCAAAACTCTGGGCAAAGGAGGAAGAAGCCCCTGATCATATAATCAGAGAGTATGTGAGAAGATTCTTTTAACTAGGTGCCTTTAAAGAGTTCTGAATAGAGGAGGATGTTNAAAAAAATGAAAATGCTATGGTTCTCTACTTCAAAACTCTGGGCAAAGGAGGAAGAAGCCCCTGATCATATAATCAGAGAGTATGTGAGAAGATTCTTTTAACTAGGTGCCTTTAAAGAGTTCTGAATAGAGGAGGATGTTTACGAGGGGGTAGAATATTTTTGTGGTTTTTTTTTTGTATATTATCTATACTTATTTCAGCACTATGGATCGTGGTAAGATTTGTTTCCTGTGCGTGTGGATTAATTGCTTCTCATAAACATGAAAAAAGAAATCAAGCTGTTTTCCTTTTCTTTTCTTTTTCTTTCTCTCATCAGGAGTTTATTTTTTCTTTTCTGTAGGTCACTAGGGATGCAGAGAAGTGCCTCGGTCAGTAGACCCAGTGTTGTAACAGTGAACCTTGTAATTGATCCTGGCAGGCTGGAACAACAAGCCTAGGAGTTAAGAGCAAACATGTGCAGTGCCTTGGCAACGCCCAGGAGCTGAAAGCTGACCTGGAAACAATAAGGTATGTGGTATAGATCTAACAGTCTCTTACAGCTTACACCTAGAAACCATTCACATACATGGGGAGAAAGCAGAAGTACAAAAACACTTAAACATAAAACTAATATAAAATCATGAAAAGCACTAATAATGCTAGTAAAAAATAGAATATAGGCTAGAATAGGCTTTTGCACTTCTCAGATTGCTCTCTTTTGGCTTATACAGAAGCATATATTTTCCTTTAATGTGTACTGTTTTTGGATATAGCAACAATATAATTAGTCTTGAAGTTGAGACCAATACAGGTATGAGTGTAAAAAAAAAAAAAAGCAATCAGGCACCTGGGATGACAAATCCATATGAGTAGTGCACCACCTCCTTACCTCTGAAGGCTAGAGCTAAAATCCTTTGTTATGACCCTAGTAAAAATGATTTTGATGATCTACTGCATGTCGTAAAAGTACAATATTATCTTCAGTTTCTGTTGGCTGTAAGCTCCATCATGGAAAGGCTTTTTTCTTTCTATTTTCTGTCTAAGAGTCCTTGAACCAAATACAGATAGTGTATAAATAAGTGTAACCCACTGACCCTCTGTCCCACACTGTGTCCTATATATTTGAGCTTTAGTGTGCTGAAAGGAAGGAATTATGTTCCCATAGGGATGAGCAGGAAGATTGCTGCTTTTTTTCTTTTTTTCTTGTCCTTCATATGATAGCATGACATTGGCTTTCAAAGGAGCCTCCTTCGTGTTACTTTTGTGTATTCTCATGTATAGTCCAATTATTGACTATCCCCAGTGGTGATTTGACTAATAGCTGAGCTGTCTGTACTGCAGTGCAGCTGGGTCTGCATCACTGGTGGGCATACCTGGCTAATATGGATTTCAGTAGGAACATAGTCACAAAAGAACAAGTTCTACTTCGGTTTCCGTAAGCTGTAAGTAATTATGCAGTAAACAAACCTCACATCTATACCATCGTGCTGCTGCTGCCTAATTCCGAATTTCATGTTAGGTTGAGTTTACCCAACAAGCTGCAGGCAGAACTCTGGCTCTCCAAGTGGGCCAATGCAAAGTAAGATATATCCTGTTTTTGTGGTATCTGATAAGGGACTGCAAAAGTGAAAACTTGCTTTAATCGGGTGAGATGCACACTGGCCCCAGTCTCAAAGTGATCTCTTCTCCCCACCTTGCCTTAAAGGGTGGCAGTTTATAACTGCCAGCCTGGGCAAGCTGTGCTTTTGCTGATCACATCTCTGGGATCTTAATTTGATGTGTGATAATTGCTAGTGGCAGGTTTTTAATGCCCATATTTTTCTGATACTTGAAAAATAGAGTGAAAAGCATTCAGTTGAACCCCTTGCCAAATGATTTTTGCTCTGGGTTTGGATTAGTGCCCCAGCTTACAGCTATTGTGATCTTCAGGGGAAAGACTGTGGGAGTAGACTGACTTTATAGCACACCTGGAAGGCCACGAGACTCTTTGCCAAGCTATACATAGTCAGGAGGGTTAAGTTACACAGCCAGGTAAATGGAAATGCTAGCTGTTGTCATGCTTTCTTTGGGTGAATGTGGCTGTTAAGGCAGTCCTTTAGGGACATTCTTTTGAAGCTGGCAACCTCTGCATCCTAAAAATAACCAGTGCTGAACAGTCAGTGACCAAGGGAAATGGTTATCTCCAGATACTAAAGCATCATATCTTCAAGGTTTAATTTCTGTGGTCAGGGCTAAATCTGCTAAAGTCTATATCAGATAGATGCTTGGTGGGTGATCTCTCCTAGAAAGGTGGGATTTTGAAGCTGTCCCCCCCCCCTCCCCCCCCCCATGCAGTTATTCAAAATGCAGGGCTCTGCATTATAAAGCTGGTGATTCAACAGAAGCAATACAGAAAGTAGTTGCCAATCAGTCATTCCTTACAGACATCCCCTCTAGCGCACATGCTGGCCTTTTTAGGAGGTAAACGTCATTAACCTTTCCTTTTTTTAGTTTCGATTCCAAGTTTTTTTTATTGAAATTCAGTTCACACTTGCAACATGCTCTCCTTTTGGACTGTAAATGCTGTGCGGTATGCAGATCATTCCATCTTCTTCTGCTCCTTGTTGCTCACTGCTGCAGAGCCAGAACTTTCCAGCCAGCAGCTACTGCAGTGTTTTTCCTCCAAGGACTCTAATGGAAAAAGCCATCAGTGAGGATGGTTCTTACTGGAGAGGAGCATGAATGTGTCCTCCAAAGAGAAAACCCGGGAGACCATCCTGAGCACAGTATCAGGCAAAACGCCTCTCTGCCTACTGCGCCTGAAATTAGAAATGTTTGTTTCAGTGGGCTTTAGGTTGTGGCCAGGGTTTAAATGTAATTACACACCCTATCTATACTTCATTTAATAGTCCAAGAAGGTTACTATGGGGCCCTTTATCTAGGTGTGCTTGGGGTACTTTTATCTAGGTGTGCTTTCTTCCCAGCAGTGAATTAAGTGACTGTGCTTCTGTTTCAAATGCTGTGGGAAGGTTGGAGACCTGGTTCACCACCTGTCACTTCCAGTTCACTAGTTAAAGGGCTAGGAGTTAAAAAACAAACAAAAACTCAGGGCTTATGGGTAAGGAGGGTTTGGCTGACATTTGAACCCTATTTCTCTTTGTAAGTGGTGCAAAAAATCTTATTGGGAAGGGGTGAAGTATTATGCAAAAAGCCTACCAAAACCACTAATGCATCTACAGACTCGAGGTGACCCTCCAACTTGAAATGAAACTTAATGGAATTTAACTTCCAAATACATGAAAATGATACTATATATAAACAAGTCCAGTGGAATTGTCATGTTTACTACCAGAGACTGTTCTTCCAGTCTAATATTTCAGTTGTTGATTTTCAGATTTGCCGTGTGCTGGCACTTAAGTAAGCTCCCCATAGAAAACACTAGTATCCATGACTTCATTAGGTTAACAATTACCATTTACTAGTTGCAAGGGAAACCCTGAAGCTTTTCTTGGCTCTATTTCCTGCAATGTGCAGGAGAGTGTCTGAGAGGTTCTTTTTTTTGCAGTTTCAGACAAATTGCTTCTCTACAGGACCAGAAAATGGAGTTCACTGCCCTAGAAGGCTTTTCAGATCCCTTTCTCCATCAAGGATCTTTTGTGTCCTGACAGTAAGGATAAGAGAGAGCTGTCCCTGAAAAGATTCTAGGCCATCTCTGCCAAACCAAAGAGCCTGAAAGCTTGGTTTTGTTGATTTGACAACCAACCCATCATCAAAGTATGGTTTCTCCCAGGTCTTGATTCCATTAATCAGAGGTGAAGACTCATGCTGTATAAATGAATTATGTTAATGGCTACCACGTCACTTCCCCCAATGAAATCATGTGACCTTCCCATGAAAAATCTTGCAGATTTGGACTGTGAGGATGAGAAGAAGAACGTGATGATAATTTTCTTAAGATTCTCTGTAAAATTACCTGCCCCTGAGTTCTCTTAGGTCCTCAAATCCTGTTCCCTAAAGAAATGTGAAATTGTGTTCTCTATTTTGATTGTATATGTCCTTTCTGCAATTTTTCTCTCGTTGCTTCTAGGCCTACTGCACTTATTACTTATATTCATTGATACAAAAGCAGCTACCTCTCCATCTTCAGTTAGCTAGCTACAGGCAATACTGCAGATAACAGGCTTGTTGCTCCCCTACAAGATGTTTTCTCCCAAGTGGGACTGGAGCATCACTGAAATCTTGATAACATCTGGAAAAGACCCAGTGTAGCTGGGCAACACCAGAGAAGACTCTCAGATGTGAGGGGTCCAAGTACCCATTGATCACCTGCTATGTTGTTACTGCAATTCAGGACCATGATCGCCTGATCTATTCCCTGGCCTGTCTGTCCTGATGGAGAGCTGAAGCTAGTGATAACTTCTCATTTTTGTTCAAAAGATCTCTGTGCCAACAAGAGAGAAGTGAGTGCTTGTTGGTGTTGTAAGTTGTCTGAGCCACTTTTTTTTTAAGCTGACAGATTTTTTTTTTATGCTTATTGAGCCTTGAATTGTTCTACAATATTGACGCAACTTGCAAGGTCTGGGTTCTGAGTAATTCCGTGAGATTGCTTGTAAATACATACTGATCACTGAATTTTGTATTAATAATAAATAATAATGATAATAATTGTGAGTGAACCTGACTTGCCACTTGATTGCTTCCACTTTTTCTTTGGGAACATTAAGAATGGGAGTTAATTTAAATTGTATGTATTATTCAGGGCATGTCTTTTAAGCATCTGATGGTATCATTAATATACATGTAGAGGGCAATTTCAGAGACACATGTTTGATATAGAAGGATTTGGAATGTGTAGCAAGTAATGATTCTATCTTTTGTGAAGTTGTAATTAAGTTATTAAAAATTCATCCTTCAAAATATGAAAATACATATTTTCTTATGCATCAATTCATTCAAAATATGCTGTGTATCTTTAAATTTGCATTCTGTAGTTTGCCTTTTGGATACTGCCATTCATTATGTTGATATGGTGAATAGGAGAGCCGTGTCTCGATTTCAGGAACTAACCAAACTTAGAGCTAGATGCACATTGCCAGGGATGCTCTGGCTCTGCTCTGACTCTGAATGGCTGAGTGCACATAGTTCATAAAACATTTGGGGTGTGCCACCCCTCAACAAAGGTGTAGACATGGATGTCTCTGGTCCCTGTACCTATCCCACTGAATGTTAACTGAGGAGGATGGGGCTGATATGGACCAAACAGACCCAATCAGTCAGTGGGAAGAAACTTCTCTCACCCGATTGCTGAGTGATGTAGTGATGAAAGATGTTTTCCCACCAAGTTCAGATCCCTGGAGGGCTTTTAGCAGTATACTTAAAGGGTGAAGGAAAGTTAAAATGGAGCCGATGCATGTGGTGCAAACTGTGGCTTCTCTCATTGCCACCTGGGATTTCGCAGACTGGCAGCTAGTCACTGATGTTGAGCAAGGTCCCCTGCGTTAACAAAGCTTTGTTTCCTAGGGACTCATGGGAATAGTTTTGGTTGAGTGGTTTGATTTGCATGGCTTCACATTCATTGAGTTTTGTTTTGAATTCTGGACTTAAGTTTATTTAAATTCTCCAAAGTGACATTCATTGAAGTTGCCAAGTTTCGCTTGGTTTTGTGTTGAAAGTGACGGTATTCTGGCAATTTTTCCGGATTAGTATAAAGGATTAACGTCTGATAACTCATCAGTATTAGAGGCAGGCACTTCAAACTGCTAGAAAGCTGCAAAGACTACTTTTTCCTCCTATTGGAGGGAGGGGGCTTCTGTTTCTAGACGTGATAGGTCCTATGACATCAAGTTTTAATCCTGGAATATTATTCAATGTGGAAAAGTTATTTTTGGTAGTATTTAGACCTTTCCAAAATGCATAAGCTTTTATCATCTCTTCTTCTGAGTTTTTTCATAACAGGGCTTAGAGTATTAAGGAAACCCTGGTTTTATGAGCAATGTATGACACAAAACACCAATAAAATTTCCCAGCTTTCAAGTGCCGCTAAAAGTATGTGCCTGTGACACGTGTGGTCCTTCACTGCACAGAAATGTACTCCGGCATGACTTAAAGCTTTTACCTATTTACTGTATGAAATGGTTTGCATAATGTGACTGTGATTTTGCTACTCATGGGTAGTACAGCCATCTTAAGCTCATGTTTGTGAAAGACTTGCTATTTTCCCTCTCTGAAGAGAGGCAGCTGAGCAGCAGGAGCCTCTGCAGAGGTTCTTCCTGGCTCAGCCATCTCCAGGGGAGATGTATGCTGGAGAAGCTTCATGCGTGATCCTTATTGAATAGGATGGAGCTGGGAACCAAGCTTTGTGGGCAGTTAAAATGAAAACAGCTTTTCAGCAAGTGTTACTGTTTAGTAAATGCATTTGCTGGAGTCTTGTTGCTGAACAAACAAAGAATAATAGGGTGACAATAAATTTGTTTAAAATTGCAAATGAATTTGCATAGGAGAAAATATTTTCCTCCCTCTGATTTCTTCACTTCAACCAGGACTACTTCTGACATCCTTGGATTTGAGCATCTATGGTGAATGCCCTTAATAAGAATAAGTCACCATGTGAAAATATTTTGCATTTATCCTTTTAAATGGGAAGTTCCCTTACGAAATTGCCTGTTAGCCTGCTATCTAGTGCTGAACCAGAAATGTCCCATGCTTTCTGTTGGTACCATTAAATTGTGAGACCACAAGTTATAAGAACAAAATTTAAAATTAAAAAAAAAAAGGAAAATAAAGTGTTTGCTCAGCTCAATTTCATTAAATTCAATCATTCCCATAACGATATTTTAGAGTATTTTAGACTTCTATTAAATGTAGCATTTATAATTTTCCTACATTGGTGTCATTGAAAATGTTACTTTGAGGCCTTGGCTTTAAAGGTAGAAAGATGGGCAATTGCTTTGTTGGCAATGTAACTTAGACAACAGATGAAATTCACATGGCACAAGTGATGAGCTCTGTTGTTTTTCTTTTTGGTTGAGACCATCTCTACAGCAGACAAATGGGTTTGTCACCAATGAGCAGCCCAGACATTTGAAAACCATGTGGGTAACATGTATCTTTCCATACCATGTCAGAATACATGCTTTCTACTATATAGATCCTCTTCTTACTATATATAGCTAGCACAATTAGTTGTTCCAGGTCAGTTTCTGAAGGCTTCTCTCAAGCAGTACATGTGTGGTATGTTCAGGGCTGCAGAACTCTTATGATATGGGAAATCTTGTGTTTAATGTAAGTAAGGCTAATAAAAGCTGGCTTCAAGTAGCAAATATATTTAAGATTTGACTCTTGTAAATACAAATTCAAAGGTGTTTTGGGCGTTCAAAACAAGGAGGTTTTGTCTAACAGCAAACTATACAGAATGTTGCTTGGAACACAGTATTATGAATATTTCAGTGAGGTCTGCAGTCAAATATCCTAAAACATGTTTCATGACCCAATATGCAAATCAGCTGTGGGATGCAAGAGGGCTGTTGGGGCTTACTCTACATAGATTTAGACTGTTTTAACAAAGGTTATTTATTAAACATTATTGACATTGTTGGTTTTTTTTTTTCCACCACTTTTGAAATTCAGGAGGGTATTATATTTTCTTTAGGGAAAGAGTGAAGAAGTAGGTCAGGAACCACAACTGCAAAGAGGTCACTCCAGGAAAGGGAAAGGTGAAGTTCTGTTCTAATAAGAAAAACAAAGAGGTTGGGAGGCTGCTGTCATTCATGAAAGAACCACCTCTTCTGAGTTATTGTTATATATGAAACTATTTAATATGTCTCAGTTGTTGTTCTTTGAATATTTTAAGGTTAACAAAGGAAATACCTACCACTACATGATTCAGGGGAGTTAAATCAGAGGCTATTGGAGGGATTATAATTTATATTACATGGACGAGTCTTGAAGCATATTCCATGAATAACAAATGCCATGCAACAAAATCAATATCAAAATTGTATGATGTAAATTTGGTGACTTTGTGAAATCACAAAATCCACATAATAAATTAAGTAATTTTGGCAATTGTCACCATGAAAAATGGATAGATTATTGGGCCATATTCTGTCCTGCTTCATACTCAGTGATATTCCTGCTGGAAATGGGAAATATACTAGATAAAAATTGAACCCAAACAAACCTAAATGGAAGCTAAAGGATTGGGCTTCTCAAGGCAGTAGCTCACATGCACAAAAATACTGCGAATGTGCCAGTTTGTCAGGTGGAAAGAGCAGAGTTTGGTGCCCTTTTATTTCTTCCTTTCTCCCTCAAATATTATTAAACTCCCACAGAAATAGGGAAATCCCCATTGACTGAAAATAGAGCAGAACTTGCCCTGGACAAATTAAGCAGATGCTGTGATGTGAGGTGGTGATGTTGCTTAGGTACGTCTACAGCCAGCAGGCTGTGTGAGAACCCAGGGGCTGCTGGTCTGTGTGACCTTATGGCACAGACCATGAGATGCTGCAGCCACAGCATGTCATCTCGTGAGGTCGATGTGCATGGGAAGCCTTGCAAAGCCTCTCTTTTTGCAAGACCTCCGCAAAGAAAGCACTCTCCGGCAAAGCCAGAGTGCATCCTGAGGTCTGTCCATACCGCGCAGGATTCCAAGTACGAAGCAGCATGGTGAAAGTAGGGATGCCTCAGGGCGTACGTGGGTTCACAGACTTTTCCTCTGCTGCGAGCTGTGGCTGTGTGCATGAAGGGGATATACTCTTACAGCAGTGTAGGAGTCAGCATGTTTCCCCTGCAAAAGCTGGAGGATTGCGGAGGAACAGTTTGGGCTGATGAAGCAGTGTCATTTTACATCAGTAGAAAATTGGCACCTCTCTCTTTCTCCCTCTGAAATGCAGCACTTCAGTGCTGACCTCCACTCGAAGTGTGTTGAACCTATAATTAGGGGAAGTTCGAGTGACTTGCACAACAGAAAAATGAGAGTTGTGGGGTTCACTTACACAGTACTCTCTTATGCTGCATCTTGAAGCCTCCTGGCATTTGTTTTATTCTGTTGTCCCACCCATCTCCTCATCTTTTGCTGTTAACGTCCTGGAGCTCAACGTCAGGTTTATTTTGACCTTCAGTTTTTACTAAGAAAAGTGAGCTGCTAGTCCAAAAAGCTGTGGACATGAGCTTGAAAGTGTGCTCTCTGAAGCTTCAGGAATAAGAAGAGAAATCAAACCAGTAGTTATTTAATTGTATAATTTTAAGCATATCTCAACGAATTGTACAGCTTTTTGATTGAAGGGGGCAGGTTTAATGACTCGATTTTAAAATATTTAGGAATAACAGTGCTACTCAAACGAGAAACCACCACATGCCTATGTCAGCATGCTTCTGAATTAGACAGTAAGCCTGTGCTCAAAATATAACTATTTCAGAATAGTATTAATATGCTTCTTCCAGTTGCCCTCTCCTTTTCTGTGCGAACAATTTCCAACAGCTTCTTTTCCATCCTTATTCAAATAAACACTAGTTTTTGTAACCAAAAAGAAAATGAGTAGCAGGTGAAGACTTACTTTTGATGATACTGTGAACAAATCATTATTTAACTTAAGATTTCAGCATTTGTTTTCTACTAATTCCTATCATACCATACAAATACTAACAATAGTTATGAACTCTAGATCTGTGAAATGCTCATTTCTTTGAAAAAGTAACCCTTTGTTGTCTTTACATATCACTGTCTCTGCACATGCATGTCTGGGAAACATGCATGTAAGTACTTGTGTAGATCTGTCTGCATGTATTACCAAGTCATACTTGTTGCCCATTTAAGATATTCCATGCAATGCATACAGCATACAAATTAATGTTGGAATATACATTAAGTACACAAAGGACAATCTGGCCAGCTAGATGACACAGCATAACTCATACAATTTTCTCAGAAAACTCTGATGTTGAGCCTTGTAACATCTATTTCAACCGAAGCATCTCTTTTACAGAGACATCCAGACAACTTACTAGCATAGAGTAGTGCCCTGAGTTGTGTGTGTTTTTTTTTTTTTTTTTTTTTCAAAAAGCAGCTATTGATTTCCTTTAAGAAGCAGTGTGACATGATGTGATGTGAAAGAGGTGCTGGGGCAAGGGGCTGCTGCGAATCATAGCCTGGGGACAGGAGAGACCTCTGTGGGACCAGTGTGCATTCTGGCGAGCAGGTAACAGCGTGGTCAGAGCACAGCAGCTCGGCCTCACCACGCTGCTGACTGCGGGAACAAGCCTGTGTGCATGGGGAAGTAATTCTGGGCTGATCTAGACAAGGAAGAGGCAATGATTCTGGTGCACAAAGAAACTACCACAGTGAGGAAAGTAATGAGTGTTCTAATAATGCTATACTCTCGTTAATTCCCGGAATTAGATCTTAATGTGGGATAGATGTTCTGTGTTTATTAAAGTTCAGGATTTTTCTCTACAGATGCCTTCTTGCTTCTTCAGTTCTGTGCAAGTTTTTTTGTCTATAATGTTATGGCTTTAATACCAGGAAGCTTTCAAACACGAAACCTTCATTAGTGTGGCTTCCAGGAAATAGACTGGAAGCCATTGCAAACAATATGCTTTTCAGGCATTCAGCATTTTCACAAACAGTTTTGTTATTCTTGTCTGGTTTCACGAGTAAATCAGACTGACAGGGTCGAGAATACCCGCGACACAAGCTACTCTCAGTAATAAGCAGTCCCTCTCAGAGGAAATCCCAAGCCCGGTAAATGCCAGGATGGGATTACGCCAACAGCTTTAACTCTGTTCAGCTAAATGGCTGATCGCTGCAGCGATGCTGGCGTGCGTTGGGTGGGGTGACTTCGGTCACCTTCTCTTCCATAGATCTCTTCCAGACCTTCTAGATCCCTGCTCCTAGATCAAAGCCCAGCGGTGTTTGTAACAGGTGTCACACCCCTGCCCTGCCTGCCTTGCTGCTTTGTCAAGGTTTGGCTGTGGAGGACCCAAAGACGGACGGCAGCGCTTGGCAGGCTCAGAGCTGTGGGGGATGCTGAGGTTCTGGGGGGATGTAGGAGGTGGGGGCAGTGGGAGGGGGCAGAAGAACCTCTCACACCTTACCAGGTAAACTGTGTTTGTCTTTCCTACCAGTTGGAACTAGGGATTGACTTTTTTCTTTTCTTCTTAGTGTAATAAATTTGAGGAAAAAAAATTGGTATCTTTCCTGATTTTATAGTTCTTTTATATAGCCTTTTCTTCAGCCTTTTCTTCTTACTAATTGATATTTATTTTTTTCTCCATCTATCAGTTTGTCCTGAATAAAAGCCAACAGTGGATCCCCCTGAGATTTACATAACCAGATGGTACCATGCTTGGCATCTTTCATTCCTCTGATACCAAGGCTGATCACACACTACTCTTAGTAGTTCATCAATTTCAGATCTGAACCATGTTCTTTAGAAATCCTGGGTGAATACTGCTCTGTCCTTGTAATTTGTTATTGCTAATTTATTAATATATTCTAAAAGCTTTCCTACTAGTGCTTCAGTTAGAGGCACTTCTAGGACTTTCCTCTGTAAATAAGGACTCTGGTATGAGAACATTCTTTCCTCCAGTGTTAACTTTATGCAAAAAAAAAAAAAAAAAGTTTTGCTATTACCACTCCAAAGGAGCTTCCTGTCTTTTTCTTCTTTCATTTAGGATCATAGTAGCTCTGCATTCTCAAAACCTCTCTCAAAAAAAATGTTTCACATGCTGTGGTTCTTGAAGAGACACAAGTGAAAGCTGAATGTAAAACACTAGTGTATGAAATATGGTCCAGTGTGTGGACTGCTTTTGTTAAGAAGCTGTATATATGAAAAACATTGCACTCAGTACAGAGGTGTGCATTTATATCACAAAACTCCATACTGTTGCCCCATGTACAAAATGTAGTACTTATTAATGGTACCTTTATGTGGCATGGTAAATCCTTCTCTGTGAGCCGTTCCTGAAAACACTCGCATAACACGAGGCATTGTGTATAATGCTCACGTATCAACGAAGAACTGTGTTCTCTGCGTTTTATTTCAAATACACGTGTTGGAGTAGGCTGGGCTATCAAAAAATGTTCTCAGTGTATGGTAAGAACATCCATGTGGGAGCCTGGTGTACAGTAACTCGTGAGCTGTGAACTCCTCTGCTAGTTTAACGTGCATTAAGTTCTCTGGGGACACAAGCCTGGAACAGGCTGGAGCTGATAGAAAGTTTGAAATTAGTCGGATATTTTTAAAACTTGTCATATCAATGGAAGTGTTGGAAAATGCCTTGTAGGAGGTAAGTAATATAGACACGGCAGGGGGGAAACTAACCCTAAGCCTCACAAGTTTTTGTAAAAATGCCATTTAGATAACTCTTGGTAATGCTGATGCTGAGACATCCTTTCACCATTTTTCTGCTGGCTGCATCAGCAAGGCACTGGGACATTTACAATGAAAGTGTCTCAGCATATTTCTTCAGCTAGAATCTCCTTTTTATTCTGGTCAGGGCAGAACAAAACTCATCTGAAAAATCCAAGAGGGGGATGGAAATGCTGACACCTCAAATGCCCAGTTCAGAAAATCTGATGCCCACGCTACTTTTCATTCCCACAGCTCCTGAGTACATTAAGCATGTTCCCTTTAAGGAAAGCTTGTGTCATTGCAAACCGTGTTCTTGATGTCTAGTTGCACTGTGCCTGTGTTTGTGTGGGGTTGTAATCATTGATAGTATACCTGAGCATTCATTGCTTTCTTGTTATTTCTCGTGGTTGCTCTTTTTCTGTTGCTATTCGTAAAATTATTATAAATGGTTTCTGCTGTGCCTATATTCGCTCTTGAATCAACATAGAGTAGTCGGTGAAAATATAATTCAGGGAATATATTTTAATTTTTTTTCAGTAAAGCTCAACACTTTTTACAGGATTTTTTATCCAATAGAGGAGGGTTACTGCTGAGTGGATTATTACATTCCATTGTTAGCCCGGAAAGAAAAAACAGTCTATGAATAAAGGAATAAATTAATTTAAGTGCTGCAAAGTGCAATAAATTTTATTTTAATTCTAAATGGAATTGTTGTCATTTAACCCTGCATATGATTTATATTCAGAAGTGGTACCATTTCCCTTGGTATGTGTATCAATACTATATCAGTATAGTTTTCTTTCCTTCTTTCTTTCATCTCTCTGAGTCTTTTACCAATCCTTTGTTTCTTTCTCTCTCTCTCTCTCTTTTTTTTTTTCCTTTGGGATAGGAAAGCAGTAGCTCCCTTTCCTTCTCTCTGATGGCTGGCAAAAAGATCCTTATCTTTCTTGTGGCTGATTTTTTCCTTTTTCAGAGTACTACTATCCTGCAATGTATGATTCTGAAATTACCATGTTTTGAAGCAAATAATGCAATCCCTTGGAGAAATTTGAGTCTTCCTTTCTTAGTGCTGTAAAACTCTCCTTTTTCCTGGCTAGAAAATGAGAAGCCAGCCTGTGAAACCTGATCTGTTTTCTTTCCTGAGCCCTCTGCTAATTTACTAGCAAGTTGCATGTTCAGGACAGAATAAATATTTCTTTGGAAAGCTGTGCAGAGACTGATGATTAGTCAAAGATACTCCGAATTTTAGAACATTAGGAAATAGCTGCTCTGGTGCAGAGTTAGTGGGCGAGGGTTTAGATAAGGCTTGCAGCAAGTGTCCCTTATTTTATGACTTGTCACTTACTATCCCACTATATAATATGTGGTAATGCTTCAAGTGTCCTGCAAGACAAGATGTGCATCTGGTTGTCTATCAGAGTACACTAAATAAATATTCATAATGTAAGTATGAAGCATGATGTCTTCCTTAAGAATGCCTTTATTCCAAAATATATGCCTGTCTCATATAATTAATTCAGATAGGCAGCTACGTGCAAAAGACTTTTAATAAAATGATAGCTAGACTTCTGGAAGGGTTAACTTTCACCCAATTTAATTTCTGTTCTGATGAAAAAAAATTGTGCAGATTGAAACCTTGGAAATAGGCAGACTGGCAGTGAAATGTTTGTTGCCAGGAGTATTGAGCAAGAGTCAAGTGGAAAGTAGCCTTTCTCTGGTCTAAAGTAGATATTTGGTACCTCTCCCTTTATTTCTTAATGTTAATCTTGGGGAATAAATAGCTGTTGCTGATGGCAAGAAGTAAACAGCTATGAGCTCAGCTGGACGTAAAATGACAAAGAGCTGTTGGAGTCAGTAATGCAGTACTGATTTAGACCAGTGGAGGATATATAACTAAACTAAATCACCTAAATGAAATCAGTCATTTGCAAAATCTAAATACGGATCTAAATAATTTTCAGAGCTGATGGCAGTCAGATGTTCTTGTGCTATCTAAACATGGTTTCTTTTCCAGACTTGAGGATTCAAGACCTTCACTTTCCCTCAACGGAAATGTCAGCGGCGGATGTGTGGAGGGGAAGTTTGTGGGGGCATTCACAAGAGGCCAGGGAGGTCTCCAAGAGGAATTTTAAGTGCTGTTACTAAACAGAATTTCTTTTCTTACCATTTTTTTTTTTCATTAAAAATCATGTGTTAGAAGAGAGAGAGTAACTGTTTAACTAAACTGCTTTCACAAGTGGGACTTGTGAAAGGGTCAGACCTCTGTGTGTCATGTCTCACAAAAGCATTGCTGTCAGAGGCTGGAGCATCACTTTCCGTTGAAGTGACTGTGGCAGGCAGAATAGTGCATCTTCTGTGAAATGTTTTTATTGCCTCTTCTTCTTATGTTTCTTTTCATGGAAATTTAGTACACCTCATGCCCTTTTCCATATTAACAGTATGTAACTCCAGGAGAGCATATAAATCCAAAGCCATTTATTCTCATCTCAAAACCTTTTTCATCCTCTCATCTCCCCCCCCCCCCCCCTTTTTTTTTTTACTAAGCAAGACGTAAGACAACCTCAGAAATACAGCATGAAAACAGCCTGATAAATTCTGATATATCCCAGCACGTGTCATTTCCTCCTCCTTCACTTTAAAGATAATTTTGGAGGTTAATGAACTTAAACGTAATACTTTAAAATAATCACTAGAGATAACAGAAAAAAAATCAAGCAGCTACCCAGACTAGAAGGAAATGTTTGATCCTAGACTCTCAAGCTCATTTAAATTCACTACTGTAAGTCCATCACTTTCAACTATTGATCTATGATAAGACATTTTTATTAATTTTTCCTTAGAAAAATTCACTAGCAATGAAGAAGATTCAGCATGCAGGGGGGAAGAGCTTCTTAATTTGACTGATTAGACCAATTTACTTAGGCTTTCCTAAAAAATAAAAGGATGAACTGTAAATCTGGGACTTCATCTCTGAAATGTTTAGTCAATCCCTGGCAATTAATCCATACCATGCTTTCTCAGACTGACATATATCATGCAGTGTTCTTTACAAGAACCATGTGTATTTTGTTTTCTCATCCAGCCACGGTGAATTCAATTAGTTAATGTTTCCCTTATTCCCTTGCTCCAGCTACGCATACTGTGGTCACATTTTGGTAAGAAGAGCAGTTCCTATGTATCTCTGGCACGCGTTTGAGATGGGACAAGGTCTGGGTGGAGCTTGGCCTGAGGAGATTTCCTGTGACTTTGTGTACTGTGCAGTCCATTACAATGACAGTACAAGTACGCTGCTCAGTGTATAAGAAACCATAGAACCACAGCATATCCGGAGTTGGAAGGGTCCCACAAGCATCATTGAGTCCAACTCCTGGCTCCACACAGGTCTACCCAAAAATCAGACCCTATGTCTGAGAGCGTTGTCCAAATGCTTCTTGAACTCAGGCAGGCTCGGTGCTGTGACCACTGCCCTGGGGAGCCTGTTCCAGTGCTCGACCACCTCTCGGTGAAGAACCTTTTCCTAATACCCAGCCTGACCCTCCTCTGTCACAGCTCCATGCCGTTCCCTCGGGTCCTGTCGCTGTCACCAGAGAGCAGAGATCAGCGCCTGCCCCTCCGCTCCCCTCGTGAGGAAGCTGCAGGCCGCCATGAGGCCTCCCCTCAGCCTCCTCTTCTCTGGGCTGAACAAACCAAGGGACCTCAGCTGCTCCTCATATGTCTTCCCTTCCAGACCCTTCACCATCTTTGTTGCCCTCCTTTGGACACTCTCTAATAGTTTTATGTCCTTCTTATATCGTGATACCCAAAGCTGCACACAGCACTCGAGGTGAGGCCACACCAGGCAGAGCAGAGCGGGACAATCCCTTCCCTCGACCAGCTAGCAGTGCTGTGCCTGATGCACCCCAGGACACGGCTGGCCCTTTTGGCTGCCAGGGCACACTGCTGGCTCATGTTCAACTTGCCCTCGACCAGAACCCCCATATTCCTTTCCACAGGGCTGCTCTCCAGCCTCTCATCCTCCGGTCTGTATGGATAGCCAGAGTTGCCCTGTCCTAGGTGCAAATATATCCTAGAGCAGATTGAGGAGATAGGCTGTGGCTTCTTGAGGAAGGGTCTGTGTTGTGGTTTGCTTTTTTTAGATAGATGTACAGGCAAAGACAGAATGTAGCTTTTGCTATGTCATCTTTGCAAATATGGCTTGTACAAAAGACATTTTGTATCCTTTCTTGATTATCTTAGAGTGCAAAGAGAGTCTTGGTTGAAAAAGTCTTGCAAGATCAGCAAGACTGAAGTTGATTATGTCTGTCAAGATAAGACAAAAAGGTACTCTGGTTTTCTTCCCTTGTGTCTTCTACCCAAGCCAGAATTGAACATACTCTGAGGTTTTACTTAATTCGTTAATTAATTCAATTTTTAAAATGTTGGTTCATTAGGGTTCAGTTTTTCTGAACTCTGGGATTCCCACAGGTCCTAGAACTCAAATAACATTCCTGAAATGCTTGGAATTTGATAGAGGTGTGTGGGTCTTAGCATGTATACATTCTCTTTTCTTTCCTTTTAACTATTGCAATTGCTTTGAAATCAAACAATGAAAGTGCTACATGGGCAATATTAAAGTACATGTTTGTGTTTCTCTGATTGTTCCCTGAACAGCAGAACCAAATATCTTGCAGGTAGGCAAGCAGCAATGTTTCAATGAAGTCCTGTTTTTCTTTTTTTTTCTTTCTCTCCATTCCCACTGGTGACTAAAACGTACCAAGATTCAAAGCATGATGCATATTTATTATGGGAAGGTTTTTTGTTTTTCACTGGTTCTGTATTTTGTTAGACAGAAAGGAAGGAAATAATTTGTTTGGATTTGAAGACTCAGTTCTTGTGTCCTGAATATTACTGCACAGCTTTGTTTAGTAATGTTTTATTATATTTTTTTCTAATTGATGTTTATTTGGTGAAGTAACCAGGATGTATCTGAAATTAAGGAGATAGATTTCAGTATACCTGAATTCTGCTGTTCTTGCTGTGAATTTTTTAAAAATGAAACTTTGTGTCCTGCCTGTAACTTTTACATATACCAGAGATGTCTGCAAACCTTACAGGTTTCCCACTTGTGAAAATATAAAATAGCCTCCATCAATGACTGAAGTTGGGAAAAAATAAGGGGGTAGGGTTAGTCACACTTGTTTTTTTTTTTTTGTAATGTTTTCAGAATGTACCTAGTAGGCTGTTGAATGACTGTGCTTCACAAATTGCTTGCCCAGCTGTATAAATTGTGGGGAAAATAATACGAATTAAGAACATTGAATAATTTATCATAAAAAGTGAAATTTGTCAAATAAATTATTCAGTGATATTATCTGACAGCTGTAACTGTGGGGCTTAATTAATGAATGTATGCAAAGCACTTTAATCTTCAGTTTATGAAAGGGATTAGTTGACAAAGTTGCATTCAGGAACACAGGCATGAATCCAAGAGGTCTAAGAAACCTAAGAGGTCCCTTCTAGTAGAGTCATATAAAAATGTTTTCTACAATATGTTGTACTATAGTCACAGCAAAATTACTGTTACAATGTATCATACTACAGTCAGAAAAATTGTCGTCTACAATACATTGTAGTAAGTATCTGTTCTTGCTGGCACGTTTGATATGGTGATCTGCTATTATTTGAATTTCAAAAAACACCATCAAAGGCTATTAGATACCACTAACTGTACTGTTCTTGGTGTACATGAGCTTTAGGTGGTGTCTACCAAATAGACATAATCTGGTCAGAAAGGCTTTGGATTTTGCTTAAAGATCTGAGGAGGAATTTCCTTTATCCCTCAGCTCTGGGAAAAAAAAGCAAAAAAAGCAAAAAAAAACAAAAAAACAAAAAAAAAAAAAAAAAACAAAAAAAACAGCTCTTTTCTCCTGGAAAAGAGATTGCAGTTAACCACATTTGTTCACCTCCAGCTTCTCTCTAGCTAGTCCAGGTATTTCACAACTCATGTATGTCCCCTTTCAAACAAATCCTGTAGTTGATATTCCCATGAAGAAGCACAAGAGAAATTGTCTCCAGAATCCTCTGAAGTCAACTGAAAGTCTTTCAAGGACTTTATGATGTTTTTAGGTCAAACTCTAAAATAGTTTTCCCTTCATGTGGGATTCAGTTCCTTGTCCACACTGGCATTAATGGTTTCTTTTGGTTGAGGCCCCAGCAGGCCAAAGCTTGAACGAGTATGGATTTTAGTTTATTTTTCTGACTTGAAGTCAGTACAGTAGCCTTGACCAGCTGAGAACCAGTACACAATCTTAGGCCTAGGCTGTTTGCCACTGCATATTACTCACTTGGATAAAACTCGGAAACTTTAATCCCAGTTCCTGTCACATCGTTGTAAGTACCCTGTTCACCTAGAAACTAAAATAAGTTATGTTTCTATGAATTTGCTGGCAAGAGCTTGGGTTTGCATTTTTCTTTGCAAAATGTGTCACTTGCTTCTGAAGCTGCATATATATGCAATGCAAAAATTACTCTGGCAATCACAGATTTTAATTAACAGAAGAATAAGCAGGTGCATAAGAACTCTGAAACGTCTTCATCCATTAGCAGCTATTGTTCTGATCACATCAATAACTTACATACTCCTTTGAAAGTCTGGAACACTTTTTGCTAAAGTTACTTATTTTTTGCATTCATTATGCCAATTTAGCATAGCAGTGCCAGGGAAATGATCACCTTTTTGCCTTTTTATTTCCTCCAAGCTGCTTCCTTGAACTGTTTTCCTCAGGGAACAGAGAGGCTGTGGTAATATCAATTGCATAGGAGACTGCCTTATGCAGAAACATTACTCTTGCTAAACAAGCTAACATTTACATTGAAATGGTTCCCAGTTAATTATGAATATGTATGACCCCCAAATGGTCATTTGGCTTAAATGCAAAAAAAAAAAAAAAATCTTTTGGTCCAAAAAAGAAGACTAATATCTGGTTTCTTATAAAGTATGGGGTGATAGCTTTTAAAAATTGCTAAAGCCTATATATGTGCCCAAATAGTGTAAATATAATTTTGTGTGTGGTTTTGGCTTGCAGGAATCAGATAAGTATATAAAGTAGCATTTGTTCTCCTTATCAAGATGGGGGAAGGAGGCTTAGTGAGTTGATCTTAATTTTGAACTTTATTTGAAGAAACTTAAAGTTCCTAGGGCAGACCTCTATTTTTTTTTTTTTTTCCCAGAAGACTGTAAAAGTGCAGCCTGCAGTCAAGAAAACTTTGATTCTCAGTGACCATTTCCAGCTAAGACATTCTGGCACCAATGGCTTGCTGCCTAGAGGAGGCACTGGAGCAGCCTGCAACTTCTGATATTCAGCAGTGTTCAGTCAGTCACATAACCTTGGGAGATTCTATTCACTTTAGTAGTTAAATAGCAAGGTGATGTTTTCTGCAATGTAATAGAAAAAAAGAAATAATAGAAGCATTCTGTAGAGTGATTTAAAACAAGCAAGCAAACAACACCCCAAACCCACAATCTATTAACAATGGAAAACACAACAAATCAGAGACAAACATATGGATTAATCTCATTAAGGAGAAGCAGAGTGCTTGAAGCCCTCTTTCTTCCTATTTCTTTTTCTTTCCTCTGCTTTTGTTTTTTCCTTGCCCAAGGAAATCAGTGAAAAAGATTTTTTTTTCAGGCTTTTGGAGTAGTTTTCAAAGTGTTGGCAGCGCAGACGCTTTATCTTTTAGAAGTCATGTGCAACTATATCTGTAATAATCTATGATAGATGAAGTGATAACGTACAATATGTCTTAGGCATGGCAAAATGAGAGCTGTGAAAAATTTGAAAACTTAACATGATAGATGGCCTTTCTTGAATTACACAAAGTAACTGGTTCATTCTTAATTTAAACCTTGGTGCCTGGTGCATAAAAATTTAAAGTGTTTTAAATCCATATGTTTTTAACAAGAGAAAGACTTTGGTATTTCACTGAAGAATGATATTCAAGTCACTCTTAGCTTTCTCTTAGCTAGGGTGAGGTTTATTCTAACAAGAAATATATTTTCTATTGTTATATCAAGTCCACTTATCATAATTGCTAGTGTATGCTTTACTTTCATCTTTTTTATACATAAAATTCTACAAAAGACATTAAGACCAGATTTCACCGATTTCTTAAAAGTTTATGTGAGGCAGAGAGTAAGATCGCATATTTTGAAGGTATTCTATAAATGTAAATTGCAACTGACACAAATCAACAGGAACTAGATTATCTCATCAGTGCTCAGCTCATAATCTCCCTCTAAATTTAATTGAAGTGGTGGAGACAATTTTTTCTGGAGTTCGAATGAGGTGTCATTTTCAATCCACAGTTCTTTTTGTTTATGTATTTTTGAATGTCTGATATCATCTCTTCTTCTGTCAGTGCTGAACTGTAAGTTGGTGTTAAAGGTCTAGCAAACTGTTCTGGGTAATCTAATCACTGCCCAATATGAAAACAGTGCTATGGCTTATCCATTTTGATGGTCATTTTCGTTTGCAGGTCTGCATGCAGTAGGAAATAGAGTGTGACACATGGTATATTTTATAGCAGCTGTGAAAGAATGAAGACCTTCTAGCTTCAGTTTAGGGAAGAATTTCAGCAACTGCATATTAATGATGCCATAGAACATAATCATGTGCTTAGTCTTATGCCAAATGTGGTGAATTGGTGAATTGAAGCCTCACTTGTTTTGACCTTCACAGGAAATAAGCTGGTCAGCCAGAGGTGAAAGTCTCCATAATCAAATCACAAAGCTCGGGATACTTCCAACCCACTTCTAGACACCTCTCTCACTTCAATTAGCAATCCATCAAAATTGAAAAGTAAGGCAGGGGAAGAGATGTGTTTAGCTCCTTCCTGGTGCTGGAAAGCTAGCCACTGAATATGTTACTTTAATAAAACCCATGGGAAGCTTGGAAGGCTTGCTTTTGTTCTGTTATTAAAAGAATGTTTTAGTAGAGTGCATAATTTGATTTTGTTCTGCTTGCCATTTGATCAAGTAAACTTGATTTCCACATATTCAATTGTCTTTGCCTGCAAAGCTGCTCCACTGTTTTAAATAATAATTGCATTTTGGTTCAGTTTTTACAGAGAACATTGGATTCATCTTCAAATTTGAAATCACAGACTAAGCAAAATGTCGGATTCACATTTCTGGGCCTAATTTCCATTGACATTATGGCCAATTGACGTTAGACAAATTTTGTAACAGGACCACGTGGTTGATGTGAAGAGAGTTAAGGTCCTCAGGCTCCTTTGCTCTTCCAGAGCACAGTAGAGGGGCATGGTGCAAACTAGAATTGGGTCCTTGTGATACCTTTTCGTCTGAAGTAACAATGCTAGAAACAGCTGAATATCATCTGAAGGGAGTAGTTTGACTTACTGTAGCATCAGCATGCAAGCGAGATGACACCAAACAGCTAGACAATCCCAAACACTTTCTAAATCAGTTTTATAGTGAAGGGTCAGGGCAAAGTGACTATTTGCTATACATCTAAATGCTAATTGTCCAGATCACTACATGGGTTATTTTACTACTTTTTACTGAAAGCATTATAAGAATAAAAAACATTTTAGGATAAGTGTTAATCTAGGGGTCAACCATCACCGTGTATTTTACATGTTTGGTATCCTGAACAGAACAAAATGAGGCCCATCCAATGGGTTTTTTTCAGTAGGCTGCCAACAAAATGCAGTATTTGACCTTTAGCTTTACTGCATCTCTTAAAAGCAGAAGGCAAAGGCTGCTAGTCAGCACTCTGAGAGCCAGCCCAGCTCTGCTCCTATTTGTGCCATTTGGGGCATAGGTAGTGGTTGGGAAAATCCTAGATGGAGAAGATCTTTCTTGTGTTTTCCCTGAGATATTAAAATCAACATCACACAAGCAAAAAGTCCCACGCTTAACGGCTGCCTCTAGGGAGCCTCGAGTTTCATAAGAACTTGTAAATTTTTGGTATGTGTTTTCCTGGTGGCTTTTGGTCCTGCTGCCTTCATTTAGCCTGTGACAATTTATCTCCATTGCAGTTGTTCTCCCAGGATTCTCCTTGATTAGCATCATTGTCAGCTTCTACACCTTTCTACCTTTCTAGTTTTTTTTTTTTTTTTGACGTATCGATTTTTCCAGGTGGCTCTTAGTTTTATAACATCCCAAGCAGCTCCTATCTGACTTTATCTCCCTTTCTCTATGTTCCCATTTTTTTGCACATGCTTTGTCCATTCTGTACATTCTTCAGTGTAACTCCTGCTGCACTGTTGGTATGACATGAATGTTACCAATGGTGTAAATCAAGCACATATATTTCAACATTTGTCCTCTAAGTCTGCACAGTACAGTAGAGTTAATAGACAAATCGTGGAAAGATCTAGTGAAAATGCACGTCATGAAAACAACGACTTTTCAGGGCAGATGAATGGAATGAAATATCCACATTTCCAACTTGGCCTTTAAACTTGCATCCCAATTTCAGTTACACAAAAAATAATGCATGCAATTTTTTTTTTTCTTCACTATAAAAGAACGAAGCATCCCAATTTGCTTGGGTAATACATATTTTGTTGCTTTGGAAGCAAGTGATCATATGTGGTACACCATGGGTGGAAATTACAAATATGTCTTTTAAAAACTGTAATCCAGAATGTTTTGTTTTCATATTGGAGGCATAGAAAATAATCTTGTGAAGTGACATTGAAAAAAGCAGTAATAAGAGGGAACACTGATAATGGTATTTAAAATTATGATTAATTTTAACACACACTGTGTCACTGTGTCATAGAGAAACAAAAGATTCCATGAATTTGTTCAAAACAAATTTAAAACCAATAAAATGAATTTCCCTTTAATACAATAACTAACTGGTATACTTAAGTCATTACAAGATACAATATCAGAAATAAACATTTTTGTGAATAAGGAGAACAGTTATATTAGGCCAGATAGAAAATTTATGTGGGATATAAACCTTCATGATTCAGGACATAAACTAGCTACTAAATAACAGGGGTTGGGAAGACTTCCCTAAGGGCACAGTAATCTTATATGGTGCTTCTCACACTTTGCTGTGACACGTTTTGAGGTAGTAGTAAGTCTTGAAGAAAAGGTACCAAATTAAGTGCAACAGTGATATAATTAAACATGGCAATTCTTTTGCTCAAGCATACTATTTCTGTGAATGAGCTTTCACAGAAAGTATCGGATAACTCTAATCTTTAGATTATGCTCGACATAAAAGAAACTCTAAAGCTTTTACCTTAATGTTCTTTTTTTAAAAAAAAAAGATAAAATGTAATCATACTTGACCCTCTCCCCCAATGTTCCTACTTTTCTTTCTGATGAACTGACTCAGTTCAGATAGCCCTGATAATTTCCAACATTAAACCATGTCTCTTTTTGCACTTCCTTTTCCTTACTTAACTTCACACCCTGAATATAATGTAGTGCTCAAGGCAACTGCTAGTGGTTTGTCCTGTCAGTTCCTAAATGGGAAAACATGTGATGTGGCAAACTTCTCCTCCTACTTATCTTCATTCAAAACGTTTTATCCTTTTAATCCTCCAGGGACATTTTGCAGAAACTTCACACCTTTGTGTCACTTTCTGTTTATTTTCAAGGTTGCCTGAATTGCAATTAATCGACATCTGGACTTTCATTTGAGACAATGTCACTTCCTGAGAACATTTCCGGATGACACAAAGTTATCTCTTAGGCTCTACTGTTTAATTAGAGATTCCAATTAATTATTCTTCATGTCCCTTCATATTTCTTGTTCTCTGCAGAGAAAAGTCCTCCTTACCCTAAGGATTCAGAGAATCATTTTGTCAGGATTTGCTTCCTTCTTCCAACTAAATGGAAAACTGGCCTAGATTAAGAAAACTGCTATCAACATCATCTGTTTGTTTTTCTTTTTAACTGTGTTTGAGAGAATTTAATTACATAAATTGGTATAGAAGATTTGGACTTTCTTATTTTATCTGCATACGTGACTGAAGGTCTTAGAAAAATTTAGCAGAAGGAAAATATGTGGTCTTGAAACTAGACCGAAAGCTAGGATAGGAAGTCTCCTATGTTCTTGTCCTGACTTTTCTACTTTATCCATACCTGACTCTCATTAATTCAGCACACTTCTGCCTCATCTCAGAAAGCACTTGTTTAGTCTTACCTCATTTCAGAGGTTGGTGATGTGAACATAGGATAAAAGGAACTGCATACTCAGCAGTAGAAAAGAATCTCTCATAACTTTTCTTGTCAGTGGGAAGAAGAGAAGAAAAGGAAAAGGTTTGCACTAGTACAGATTGATGTTAAATGAAAGAATAATAATAAAAATGGTAGGACTCAGAAGGTCGTATCTAGTCCATCCCCTTCCCTTAGAGTGAAATCAGTTCTAAGTACATCTTTCATGGCGGATGCTTGTGTAAGTTGCTCTTAAAGGCCTCCAGTGACGGAGGGTCCCCAGCTCCCGTGGGCATGCTATTCTAGGGCTTCCTTTGTCCTGTCGATTCTCCTAATGGCTCGCCTAAATCTTTCCTGTTGTTGAAGCTCCATACTTCTTATGCCAGAAATGGACATGGATTGATGACTTTCCTCTTTGCTTTTGGCTTTTGCACAGTTGAAGACTGGTCCGATGTGTCCCCTTCTGCTTGCCTCCCCTCCCCTGTCAGCCCCTACTTTGTTTTCTTTAGCCTAATAGCTTTAACTCTTTCAGCCTTTCCTGGATCATGTTTTCTAAATCATTCTTATTTCTGTCTTCTGGATTGTTTTAACTGGTCTGCCTCTTTTTGCTATGTGGTACACAGTTTACTGGCTGAGGCTTCCCCATTGCTGAACGGAATGAAAGCACTACTGGGTTAGTTAAGTATCACCCACTAGAAAACAATCCCACCCCCCGAGTTCTGTTGCAAGAAGTATTGTTGCTTTGCGAGGGCTTGTTGACTTGTTTGGTGATCCCTTGTAGCCTCTGAATTCTAACTGGAAGGAACACTTCCCAGCTAACTCTTCCCCATCTTGCACTTCTGTGGGTGTTCCCGCATTTACTTTCATATTTTTCAGACCATTTCTCCATTTTGGAAGAGTTACTTAGAATTATAATCCTGTTCTCTGATATGCTTATTGTCCCAACTAGCTTTGTGTCATCTGTACATGAAACAGGTATACTCTCTATTCCCTCACCTTGGTTGTTAATAAAAATGTTTCATAGAGCCAGAGCATGGGGAAACCCCTTCTGTACTCTGCCTGATACATCCTTTCATTTTGACAATTTCATATCAATTAAGGTTCTCGTATAGCTGTTCAAGTAGTCTTTATCTAGTAAGTTTCCCATATTTTCCTAGTTTGATTCTGGGGATGTTACATAAGACTCAAAAAACTGTCACAAATCTAAATGATGTAATGATATGACACCTATTGCTTCTCTTTTATTTACAAACCTAATTACCTGTTGTATAACTAAATGAGACTTGTTGGACATAATATGTTCTTGACCAATACGTGTTGGCTATTACCTGTTCCCTTGTTACCTTTCAGCAGTTGTATGGGGTGGGGGTGCCCAGGGGTGCCCGTGTGGCGTTGTGGGGCTGCTGCGTGAGGCCAGGCCATGAGGTGAGGCTGCCCCGTGCCGGCCACAGCCGGGTCCAGCCGGCTCCAACGGCCCCACCGCAGGGCACGGCCGGGCCCAGCAGCCACGGGGGGGCGCCTCGGGGACAGCCTGGGCAGGAGAGGGCAAAACGCTGCCCGGCAGCCAGGAACAAGGGGCAGAAACAGCCCTGCCGGCACCCGGGGCAGAGGCGGTTCTGCCCACACGGGCATTCTGTGAACGCTGTCCCTGACTCTGTCCGGACCCGTGAGCTCCGCCACCTCGTTTTCTCCCCCTGACCTGCTGAGGACAGGCAGTGGGAGCGCGGCTCGGTGGATGTCTGGCTGGGTAAGGTCAATCCACCACAGCAATTTACAAATACTTTAATTTTTTGCTACTGGATTTTTTAAAGAATTGCAGTTTATTTGACTAGTCCATAATTTCCTTGTTCCATTTCCTTAATCTTCACTTTTATTTTCTGTAAAGGCAGCCACAATGTTTACCTTATTTCAGTCTTCTGGTACCTCACCCATCCTCCACAGATTCTCAGAAATAAGTATCAAGTGTCCTGAAATTATTATTCTTAAAAGTACTCTAGAATAGAGTTCGTTTTATTTGAAAACATGACTTATACAAAGACTCTTAACCTGTTTTTCCTTTAGTTTATACTAACGCTTTATTATTTTATTGCTGATAGTAACTGTGCTAGCCATCTTAAATATTCTTGTGGACACTTACGCTGCATCCAATACTTTTGCTGTGAACCGATTCTGAGTAGCGCAATGCAGATGGGCAGGCTACTTTCATTTTAAATACACTTGGTTTATCAAGAGTGAATATCTGTGAGATTTGATGCTCACTTTCCATGGTTGATATAAAAAATCTTATCTTGAAATTTCAGTTCTAAATTGCTTCTTTGGGTTGCATTTTATTTAAGAGTCTGAGCTAAAGGGACAGAATCTGATATTTGTACTTTTTTGTCATTGATACCTTTCTTGTCATTGACTGCACAAATAGTTAGTCAAAGGGCGATAAAGAAACCAATATGCTGTGTCAGTGCTACTCAGGGATTTCTGTGTGCATGGAGAATGCTCATCACCTAAGCCTTTTTCTGTTCCACTTTTTTTTTTTCCTGCAAATCACCACAAAGCAGCTGTAAACGAGTGGCAGGATCTGGATGTTAATATAAGTTAGGAGAGCATTATCCCGTCCTTTCTTAAGACACTTTGATCCATGAAGAGCAAGAAAGAGAATAGCTGCAGGCAGTAAGAATATCCTGATTCCTCTAAACTGTGCAAAGTAAAAGGCCTTTGCTCGAGAAATCATCATGTATTCCATTTGTATACAGCGTAAGTTATTGTTTATGGTGCTGTTGGAGACTGGAAAATAGCACCTCCTGATTAAAGTTATGCAGCCTAATAACTCCATTCTATTTGGGCTAAACAAGACCAAGTTCTCTTCTTCATGTAAGCCTCTGAAACAAATTTCTTGCAAACCAGACCTTTATGTCTCAAGGGAGTGGGTCTCTAGGACTCTGACAGGCACTGAGGTGGAGGATCAATTTCATTTCAGCTTTGAGACAAGCTCTGCATAGAAGGTTTAGAACTAAGCAAATAAACTGTCTGGGGAGAAGGAAGTTTTTTTCGGTGTTCTTTATCAATAGGCAGTGTTTGTGACAAAAGAATACCTGACTGCATTATTCTTAGGAGAGACCACTTGCAAGATTCTGAATTTGGGCTGTCTGATTTTGCCCCAAAAGATAACTGTGTCTATGGATGTGCGTAAGTCAGCACAGAATCTACGTAAATATATAAAATATACACATACAGTAAAAACATTAGTCAGATAGAAACAGCAGATGAGCCAGAGCAAGCACAGTATGAAACTATTTCAGCAAGGCAAATTCAAAGCAAACACTGAAACAAATGAGGTGGCAGACAACAGTATGAATGTTAATGAACCTAAAAGCAATACAGTGGAAAACTATTAAATGCAGTTGTGGTGCATGAACAATATATTCCTTTAAAAGATGCTTTCCTCTATTGGTGGAATGTAAAGACGTAAAATTTCATGCAATATTTATGAGAAGTTCAGTCCAAATACCTCATCACTCATCAGTACTATAGGTCTATCTTCAGGATAGCTATGGAAATCTGTTAATCTATAACTAGAATTTCAGGAATCATTTAGCTGAATTTAGGAAAAAAAAGGATCTAGAAATATCATGAGTGATTTTGAATTCTCCCTAGGTTTTGAACTGTTGTTATTTTCACTACTCTGGTAATAACATCTATCAAGATCTTTCCTAAGCTGCAAGAGTGTAAAGCACTGTTAATTTCATAGGAGATGGCAGCTACAGCATGTCTTCCACTTGAGTGGCTTGTTTACAGGAATACAGATTTTCAAACCATCAGCAGAATTTTGGCATCTGCAGAGCTCCCAGTATTTCCTCTACGACTCCTATATGGCATCCTATACTGATGAAAACTGGTGCTTTGCTTTGAAATACTACCCAGAAGCTCTGGTCCTGCAGCTCTTTTGTCTCAATCAGTTAATCAGACCCGGCTTTTAGCTGGTACCTGTTTCTGTTTGGCTACACTTACCTTGCTGATCAGCCCGTACCAGGCTTTGCACCTTCAGACTTTTGCACATCCAAGCCCAAGCTAGGGCACCCTTTCCCACTGCAGAGTTCTTGCACTCTCAATCAGCTCCTTTGGGAAGGGAGAGGAGGCAAGGTCTAAGGTCCTCTCACAACTTCGGCTCTTCAGAATCCCATCCTGCCTGGATTTGGCTCACAGGTGAAATGCCCAGAAAGAAACCACTTCACAGAATGAAAACCTCAGTATGAGCATCCTGTGTTTAGCTGAGCAAGGAAAAAACAGGACAGCTTTATTCCTGGTGGCCCAGTACATTTGTGAAGCATTTACAGCGGTCTAATTCTATGTCATCACTTGCACGCTTTACTAGACACCCAATTTGCTTTGAAAACAGCAACATTGTGCTATAAAAGTGATATATGCACCTCTTTTGGACATCTTCCTATTTTTATGTTCATGAAACTTCAAAGAAGTTGAAATGCATGCACTTTGAGCTTTCAGTTACCTCTGTTAAATGTGTTAACCAGAAGCCAAATAAAATAAGCTGGCTCTCAGAGTGCTAAAACTAATTCAGACATGTAGAGCACAGATTATGGATCGGCAATATTTGGATCAGGTTTGCAGAACTTCTGCATTACATAATTGCTTTATCTCAGCAGATTTCAGTGGAACAGTTGCTATTCTCTTAGTAAAATTAAACTTGTGACATCTGGGGAAGAAATACTGCCCCAGCATAAAATGATGAAGCAAAAGCAAACCATTCTAGTATCACTTCTTTTAACCTAGACAGCACTACTGCTCAGGAAAATGTCCATCTACCCTCCATCTCAGATGCTGTGAGAAGAAATTTGGCATGTGCAAGGGCTACTGCACCTTCCCCTGTGTTACTTCATTACAGATGTGCAGTACATATCTATGCAAAGTAGTTTGTAATGGTGCTAAGCAGTATTTCTAAGGTGGCCGAGGTTCCCCCCAGCCTTGAGCAGTGCAGACAAATAAATCAGGCCAAACTGAGCGCAGAACTCTTTATTTAATCCGGAGCTGGTGGCACTTTGCATCACATTTGCACTCACAATGGACAGTTTTTAATGGTAGCGCAAGACCAGGCAGTAGAGAGTCAGGATTCATTCTCAGAGCTCTTTCATATGATTCGGGAAGGCTCTTCTGTCACAACAGCTAAGCATCTCTCAGTCCTACAGCAGCAGAGCTTCTTGCTGGTTGCTTATGACAAGCTGTCTCTGATGGCTGCTTCTTGTCTTGCTTTGGTGAAAGTCCATCTGTCACCCACTTGGAAGATGAAGCCAGGGAGGAAAGAGTGACAGAAACACAGGAAAACAGAGCTAAGCCAGGAAATAACTAAAACTGATTATAGCAATAGGCTGTGCAGACAACAATGGGTTATTTCATAATAACTAAAATATATTGCAAACCATTGGTCAAGAAGTCTGTATTTCAAAAAGGGGAATGCTTAAAACAAATGGACCCATTGCTAAAAAAAAATAAAAATATTTTCATTCTTGTCACTATAATTGTCTTTTAATTTTAATTTTAATTTTTCACAGTCAAAACTGATAATTGTTGCAGGAAAGATTTGGGTTTCAAAGCACGGATTAGGAGGTGTATTTGAAATCCTTCCTTAATAGGTATCATAGTCTACAATCTGAAAAGAAAAAAAAAAAGAGAAAAGTTGGACTACACAGGCATTATTTAAAAATAAATGCTAATATTTTTTCAGCTACGTTGACTGCAGGGAAAACCATTTGTCATTATGTAAACAAATATACACAGGTGTAAGTGCACACCTTGACTTAAAGCTGCTATGAATTCTGTTGCATTATTTTTACCGAGATTACAAATTGCTGATGCAATCTTTAACCCATATGCAACCAAAACTACCAGCGAATTTTATGCAGAATTAAAAGATAGACTGAGGGTAGGTCCCAGTCATTTTCTCACAGAAAACATCTTCGGGGGTTTTCTTATTCACAAAACTGTCATAAAATTGCCTTATATGAGCCTTCCTCCTGGATGCTGATATTTTTGAGATTTATGGCTCCTAGTTCGTCTGCTTCTAATGCCTTTACACTCAACACTCTAATTGACTAAGACTCGGGGAATTACAATAATCGATGTACCTCCTGACAAGGTAAAAATAGGGCCAAATGCCCAGTAACTTTTCCAGGCTTTCAAAATAGAAATAGTTCCACTGATTTTGAGGATGAGGAATTTTAAAGATGAAAAATCCTAAGAAATCAAAGGACTTTCAGTTTCTTTCATGCAGGTTTAATATCTATCCCTTTTTGGTAGGATTTTGTTTGTTTGTTTGTTTTTGTTGCTTGGTTAAAATTAAATACACACAGCTTGAAACCACCTACATTAATCATAGTGTCCAGAAGATGTAATTGTTTGAATAAAACAAGGGTGCTTTTATGATAACAGTAGGAACCTACGTGGCATTAGTTGCATGTTGTTCTCCGAATCTAATTTGTTGTAGGTTTTAAATGTGGATTCAGTTCTTTGTTGGTTTTTTTTTTTTTTTTTTTTTTGAGACCACTTATTAGTCAACATCTACTGTACAATAGGAATTCTCAAAGCTTTGTTATAATGGTAAAAACAGTCCCAAACCCAACACCTGCATAAAAGCCAGCATAAAAGTATTTTGCCAAGAGAAGGCTGAAGAAATTGTATTAACCTCAACTGCAGCGTGTGGCTAGGCTCTATGGTGAGAGAAGAGTAAGTGGCTGATCGATCTTAAGTCTCTTTGGCAGGGCAGGGAGTATTGAGGGCTGCAGCTGTATTGACCTGCTATACCTGGGACATCACTGTGGCTTTCGTAGGGGTACAGAGATGTGGGGAGGTATGGACCAGTCTCTTTCAGAAGACTTGCTGCCATCTTACTGTCCTGCTTTAGAGCAGATAACATGTTCTGGTCCTCTGCTGTGGGTACCTCAACATTGCAATCCAACATAATTTAGTGGATATTGGGCAGAAGAAAAGATCTAATTTAATGAAAACAAGCAGGAAACATTACTGGAATTTAACGGGCAGAATGAGAATCTAATTAAGAAACAGCAACAACTGGCTACTCTCGTCTCAGTGGCAGTTCTTGCCACAGTTATCAGTGCCAGTAAACATTAAAGGACGTGGCATGATCAGGACCCATCCCCCTCTACAAAAGCAGTGATCAGTCCGTTTTTGTTGGCAAAGGAAAACTTCCTGCCAGCAAGCTGCGTAAATAAATACACTGTGTGGGACCCAGCAGTTTGTCCCATGCTTCTTGCCAAGTGGTAGCATGGATCTGGTGCTTTTCTGCTTGCTCAGATTATGGAACGAGGACCCAAGGAGGTTATCCACTTTGCAAGTATGAAGCACTGAGACAACGCACAAAGGTATTATACCTGATAATGTAAAGATCTTCCTGACAGATCTCAGGCCAGGAATAAGGGTGATGCAACAGCTGTAGCATAGCCTTTTTTTATGTTCTATCTTAGATAAAATCTATAATAAAAGTTAATAGAACTGCCTATGGGGAAAAAAAATGTTGTTTCACAGCAGGGTGACATTCACCCCAAACACAGTTCTAGCAAAAGGCTGCCACATTGTTTAAATCCACATAAGCCCAAATTTGAGGACCAGTGCTGGATATAAATGATATGCAGACAATTTTAGGATCTCTGTGAAGAACCACATTTCATCACCAGAAAAGCAAAACAGTGATGAACTGCTCTTTTTGCTTGTGAGGGAATATTACTAATGCCAGGATACTCTGGCAGGCAGAAAATCTGTGCTTATTCTTTGTCTTAATGAGCATCTTTCTGTGCTCTAATACCAGAGCTACATTTGCAGGGAGGCCATCTTAGGTGAATTCACGGAGCATTTGCCCTCACCTACCGGCACAGGCAAAGTGGCTCTCAAGAGACTGCTTATCTGGACACATGCATTTCACTCTGTATGTTCGTAAACATCCAGGTCACCCTAGGAGCATCACCTGGTTAGTTTCTATTAGGAAAATGTGTACGCACAGTTGTATGCATGTTTATTTCTATGTGAAGTATGTATCTCTGAGCATCTTCTGTCCATTCTATTGCATAACAGAAAGAAGATCAAAATACAATAAAAGCATATGCTCTACAAGTAAAACAAAATAAGCTCCAGGTGCTTGTAAAAGCTTCCACAGCAGTGACCTGAGACACTTTTTAGCCACTACGTTGTACATATCAGACATGATTGGTAGTCCTTGCTGTCACAGCTGAGGAATCAGGAAGGGCAGAAGCAGACGGCAAAGGAGTCAGAATGGAACAATTACAGAAAACTGTCAAAAATGTAAGCAAAAAATAGATTAAGAGCTACCATAAATGTGTGTGACATGCTGAAATGAGTGAAAAATCACCACGGTGACCTAAAAAGAATATGTAATCCTATTTTACTATTCTAGTTTTGTGAAGCAAGGCCCAAAATTTCAGTGTAACCTGGTCACAAACATCATTGATTTCGAAATGTGAAAAATGAGACCATTAGTCCTCCGGGAGCTGTGGAAGAAATGTACAACAGAATTGTAGACCTTTATGCAAATGTTTCTGAAAGTCTGTTCTATCCTGTATTTGGGTGTGTGGGGTTTAATTATGAGTAGGATCAAAGACATCTTGAAAAGAGCTGTTCTTGTTTTATGTATATGCAACTCCATCTACATTAATTATATCTCAAGATCACAGAACTTGGTTACAAGCAGTAATGATAGTGATGCAAATTATATTGTGGCATTGGTAGGATGTTTCACCTCCAGCAGAGGCACAATGGATTACTTCTCTCTGTGACCTTTAATTAGGGTATATGACCTTGTAGAGACCCTCTTCTGTGATGTAAATGTCAACCTTTGTGAATTAAGAAAAGCTTGTTGACAAAGTATTGTTTTCATGTTCATAATGGGACTCTAATGCAAATATATTTGGGGTTAAATTCTCTGTGTTTGAAAATTGGCATAGTTCTGTGAACCTCAGTGAAGTTTCACTTGTGCCAGGGAATTTGGCCTTCACAGGAGAGCCATTTCAAGTGTTATCGGATTTCCAAAGGATTTCTCTGCTCTTTTGTAGGTAACAGAACAGGTTATTTCTCTTCCGGGTGAAATACCATTCTTTCTGGAATTTTCTTTCATTCTTGACTTAGTCAACAGCATTTTCAAAGATTCCTGGAAAAATCTTTTCCTATTTTTTCAATCTTTTTCCACTTTTTTTCAAATTTTTTCAAATAAATTTTGTCAGTTCCATCCATTTTTATATTTTCCTTTTTCCTAAAGGTACGTGATGCTATTTTTGCAAATAGTTTAATAATGCTGCAGTATTTTCCAAAGTTTAAAATGTTTCTTACCAGTTTCTGTAATAAATTTATTACAGTCCTGATAACAAGCGTGCATTTACCTTAGCTATAAAGAACAGTAAGTTTCCTAAAGTGAAGTTAATTCTGGTAAGAAAAAGAGTTTGCTCAGTGGGCCCTTTCTTTGTAATTTCCAAGCTTATTCCTTTCATGTGTGCTATTCCAAATGTGGATAAAGAAGATTTTGTGAAAAGGGAAAGTGTACAAATACTTAGAAGGAACTTTGAATGTGAGGGAAGGTAAAAACCTCGGTAGGTAGGAAACCTATGGATTGAAAGGATAACTATGGGGAAAAGGAGCAAATGGTCATCTTTCCCTATGCCTTCTTCTAATCCCTGAGGCAGAAGAATCTAGCTGCCTTTGTCACACAGTAGGATTGTTAGTGCAAAGGACAAATATTCTTTCATTCAGTTATGTCTTTATAGGTCCCTTCCTGCTGTGCTTAAGTGGGGCAAACTCCCACAGAGTTTTCTTTTGTAAGGAGGAAATAACCAGTCCCTGCCAGGGTAGAATCAAGAGACAGGGCAGGTAAGGTAGCATTTACCTCATGCCCCTCAAAGTACATACGGATAGTCTTTCAGGCAAAGAACGAAAAGTACATTTCTTCAATCAAATCCATAGCAGGTTACTACTGGTTTATATAAAGATAATCAAAGGGATAGTAGATGGCGCCTGATGCAAATCTGATTAGAATAACTCCATTAAAAAGATGCCTACTGTCTTGCAACAATTGTGTAGACAAAGGAAAGCAAATCACAGGAAATGCATGTCGAGTGGCAAGGCTGGTGATTGTTTAGAGGGGAAAAAAAGCACCTGCAGGAATGTCCAACTATTCTGAATATAGTGCAGTCTACCAAGAAAGAAAATAATAACAAGATATATGGCCTTGGTTGCAGAGCAAGAGAAGTCAGAAATTCACAATGAAAATAGAATAATACCAATTGGAACACTAGCTTAATGGTGGTAAGAGTTATTATGAAAGGATGTGATAAGCCAGGAAAGCCATGGGCCAAATCAATCACTTTCCATCTACATACAGCTTGTTTGATCATAGTGGGGCTGCATATCCACATATCCAGGCTGAACTAAATTTAATATCCTTCAGAGTTGATGATGAGTAGGAGGTGGAAGAAAGAAAAGAAGTGAAAGCCCATCTGCAGTTATGTAAGGACACGTCAGCATGATCTCACATCTGTCCAGTGGCCTACTGAGGCAGTGTATTTGCATGTACTTAGACAACCTTTTGAAGAGGACCCAAATTCTGAATTATTTTCTTAGACTAGTGAAGCTAGTCTGAATTGTATACTCATTTGTCTTACAGAAATTATCTGAAAAAGTGCTGAGGCATCAAATGAAGATCATTTGATCATTAATATTGGAAAATAATTCATTGCTAGTATAACAATACTTAATGCTAGTGAAAAAAACCTTGTACTAGCTGTACCTAAGGAGGACAGAACTAAGATAATTGTTTTCTAAAATTGTGTGTCATTTACAATACAGCATTCTAAGCGTGGTTTCAAAATTCATTTGATGAGCTCGGGTGAAGAAATATTTTAATTCTCTTTAGATTTAGCCTCACTATCCTTATATTTAGATTAGACTTTTTTTTTTCCTGAAAACATTCATTCTTCTTCCTAATTTGACCCCTACTGTAAAAAAAAAAAAGAATGCTTGTAGCTTCAAATAAATGTGTACAGCGTATACATACCAACATTTTAAAATATGGTAAATCATGGAAAATTGCTGACTGAAGAGGCAAAAGTTTCGCCCTATATAGCTACAGGTTTTAATTATGAAATTCTGAAACCTGATAAGGAGAATGCATGAGATAAACATAACCTGTATTAGAACTCAGACGTGCTTGGAAACTGCAAATGAAAACACTACGTTGAAAGAAGAAGATCTGGCTAGGACTGGCAGCACTGCATTGCAAAGACTGCTTGTGAGTTTCCAAAATTCCAAATTTCTCCTTAATCACCAGTGATAGAACCTGCGGCAATGGTGTCAAGCTGAGGCAGGGGAGGTTTAGGCTAGACATCAGGAAGAGGTTCTTCACTGAGAGGGTGGTTGCACACTGGAACAGGCTCCCCAGTGAAGTAGTCACTGCACCAAGCCTGTCTGAATTTAAGAGGCGTTTGGACTGTGCACTTAGTCACGTTCTAAAATTTTGGGTAGACCTGTGCAGTGCCAGGAGTTGGACTCGATGATCCTTATGGGTCCCTTCCAACTCGGGATATTCTGTGATTCTGTGATTCTGTGAATTCAGAGTTTTGATATTACTTTATGAAAACTTTGACTGAGACTTGGATTACCTGAGACGCTGGCTCCTTGCCTTCATTATGTGAGATTCAGATAGGCTTGTTTTCTGGACCTCATGTTGGAGGCATAATTCATTCAGGCTTCTCATTTTCATCTCTTTTGTAAAAGGATTGATAATTTGTGTTTTGGTTGGGCTTTATTAAGACATACGTGAAAATGAGGCTTCTGCTGACCCTTTGTGCAGACCTGAACGTCTCCCTAGAGATACGATACAGCAAGGCAGTGTTTTCTGGAATGCATTTGTCTTCTGGTATGTCATGACTGCCAAGCTGCTGAACCTTCAGACAATCTTCTCCCAAGCCTTTCCTCACAATTGCTTGGGAAGGATGTGCATTAGGAGAAAAGGACTTTGCAGCCCAATTTTTTCTTTTATGGATGTTAATGTGACAGAAGACATTTTCGTGAGGTAGTTACATTTTAAGGTGCATTAGGTGCTCTGTTGCCTCTTTTTATGCATCCACTGTTCATTTTAATATTTTCTAAGAGCATCTGTAGTATGTGATAGGTGTTAATGTCACTTATAAAATTAAATTAACTAGGAGGTACTGAAATTGTCTTTAAAGGTCAAATTACAATAATCTTACCCAGAGTAGTACTTTTACTCAGGGGTAGGTCTAGATAAATCGATAGCACTATAGAAGAAATAAGGTTAGAGGTATAAAAGGGCTTTGGCACCACAGTCCCACCACAGTGTACTTACCAGTGCCTAAATTCAAAGATTTAGATTGTTAGATTTCTTGTTCATCTCCTGACACACTTGGACACATTAAAATTTTTCCTGCTAAACTATCTAAAATTTCCCATCAATATGATTTCACAGTTACATAGAGATCTGCTTCTGGGTGGTCAGAAGACTTAATAATCCAGAACATAAATGTGACTGTTTCTGTATTTCCTTGCCTACATAAACCATATGTTCCTTTACATCTGTCACAAAACTGGATCCCAAAGATATTCTGAAAATATATGGAGCAGACGCAGGTGCTCCAGTCATCAGCACAGTGAGTAGTCAAAAGTATAGCTCCCTTGGTCTTTCCTGTTGACTGTTCTGTTTGACATACACCTTTAAACTTGCTTAAAATAAGGACTGAAACATCAGTAATGCTCTTCAGAGTTAATAGCCATAATCTTAATTCCTCCCAGGAACTGTGTTGGAAGGGATCTGGCTTATAGATGGGAAAGCATTGGGCAGCAGTGTCCCTTAGAGTTTGGCTGGTTGTATGGAGAAGATCTTGCAACAGTGCAGATAGCATCACTGAAGAAGTGTTCAAGCTAGATGTGAATGGGTTAGCACACCTAGTGGAAGCCCTGCTGATGCACTGTTGGCTGTAATATGCTATGGTAAAAAGCAAGACAAAGTTTAGGCAGAAAAGAGGGAAGGGTACCATGCTAAGAGGGATACGCTGAATTTGGTTCAGGAGTTTTCCCAGTTCATTCAATTCACTTCTGAAAGTGGGTCTGAGGGTTTTAAGTCACCTGCTGCTTTTGGAAATGCTGCCAGCAGTGCCTCTCTTTCTCTTTAGTGTACCCCTCAGTACACCATGATTTTGATCCAGACTCCAGTACATCTTCTGACATTCAGTGGTGAGTTTTGTTGCACTGCCTTGCGCATCATGCACACATGGTGGCACAGAGCTTCTGCCCCGGCAGCCCATCCCAAGGGTGCTGCAGGGAACCCACAGGCACACAGGGTGGATGATCACAGTGGGGAAAATCCTAGCTGTCCTCTTTGTTCCTCTCTAGTACAGAAATAGCACTGTGAAAATGAGCTGGAATGCTTTCCAGTAAAACAGTCTCAGGCAGGTTTTTAATCATGCATTTGAGCATGCATCGCCGCTCAGCTATGACCAAACCTATCAGGATATGACCAAACCACTCCTCAATGTTGTGTGGCTGGCACTGCTGGTTGCTTGTTTCAGTAGATTTTTTAAGTCTAAACAGAGACAAAGGCAAGTACGTGCTTGTGAGGACACAATGTATTAGGGTAGTCATTTTTCATTTTTAATGACTGTCATGCCTACCCTTCAAGTGCTGGGTGCATCGCTTAGCTCTTTGTTCCTAATGTCATTCATTGAACTGTCAGCATTGTCATTCGTTCTGCATGCAGCCCGCTTGCAGATGATAGCATTTCTCATAATGCCCAGCTTTGGTACTGGAAAAGGATGGCTTGTTCCCCACCCTCCTATGCCTTTGCATGATCAGAGAAGCAAACCCTCAGGGCACAAAGTCTATACAAGGTTCCTGCTTCAGCACTCATCTTTCAGACCATAGATGTGACTGAATAAAAACTCTGCTACAAATATTTCCAAGACTGGGAAGAGTCTAGAGTAAGATCCCTTCCCAAGCTTCTTTTGCAGGTGATCAAAGCCAAGCCATTGTACCTCAATCCATTGAAGCTTTAAGCCATTTCTCTCTGAGTCCATTTGGCCTTCATTTTCCTATTTGAAGTCTTATATTGAGGTGAAAGGGAAGGAAAGTATTTTTCAGAGCACTTGCAGCTCTCTTTACGTATGCCTGTTAAACAAGTGCTCATTTTTGTTTCAGAGCACTTTCTGCAGTAGAACATGGGATAGGATCTACCATACTTTGGTCTGCTCCTCAGAGTAAAGAAGACGGCGGAGCAAGAGGAGGTAAAAGTGATACTTTCTCACTTATGGGAAAAAAAAAAAAAAAGGAAAGGAAAGGAAAAACAGTCCAAAGAATACTTGGATGGAATTGCTCTGTATGTACAGTGTTCCTGACCGTGCTGTCATGTCACTGTGAGTCCTCAGGCAAGCCACTTACTTTCTTTTCCCGGCATACAAAAGACGGGAATAGAGATGATGTCTGTGAAGCTCCTTAAGACCTATGGGTAAAAAATGCCAATCACATGCTGACTATTTTTTATGTTTTTGCTGGAAGGGATAGCATACCAACAAAACTTTGGCAAACCATTTGTGCCCTGTTGTGTTCCCTATCTCTAGTTGTCCCCTCTATATAATTGCTAAGTCTTAAGTCTCTGGGTATACTTTGCTTCTTACTGTTGTATATCAAGCCCAGCGGAGCTCTCATCCCCACTAGGTGTTCTAAAGAGCCAAATGAGGTGGAGAAGTACAAGACAGTTTCTGGAGCGAAGGTTATGGGAGAAAAAGAAAGAAAGAGTTAATACAATGCAGCTTCTGCTTTGTATTTAATCTAAAATTTCTGGGACACTTAATCTAGCCACTTTCGTCTGCCCTGCTACCAGCTAGTGACATTATAAACCCTTCTGCTGCCACTAGACTGGCCTGTAAAGCTCTCTCTCTCGTTTATTGGAAAGGTTTTATGGAGAAAGAAGTTTAGTTTAGTTAGGTAGTACTTGAGGGCAGCCAAAATATGCAAGGAGGATGACAACTGCTACCTACTGTCCAATACAAAACTGTTCTGTTTGCATCTGCTCTTTCTCCTCTAACTGTTGTTTATTTCCCTGCATTCTTTATGGACATTTCAAATGGAGGGTAATAATTCCAATCATCACATGAATGAGAGCACAGGGAAACTGTTCACAGTTTATAGACTCTTATCTATGTAAGAGCGTACAGTATATTAGCTGTTATTCAGAAACTTCACTGCAGATTATTACTGGCTGCAAAATGGGAAAAGAGTTGTCCCGAAAAATTCTGAATATATTAGTACTTCTAATCAAATTTTATGTTAAGCACAAGGGTAGATTGTTTAAGGTGTTGATCAGAAAGCTACTGTATCAAACAGTTAAGAAATCGTGCAATGTTAACTATCTTTTTTGACACCTGCTACCCAAACCTAGAATTTACTTTTGGTTGTATTTCCCAAAGTTAGGACTGAAGCTAGAACCATAATACCAAGTTATCTGGCTGGTATGTTTGGAGTATAATATGATCAACAGCAGGGATGTGAAGGATGAAATTCACTAATTACTCATTTCAGTAAAGAATGATGTTGCAGCTTCCAGTAAAAGAAAGAATAGCAATAGCCCTCACGAATGTAAGAGCAGACAGCGTCAACAAAATGAGCGGGATCCTTTCATTTCCCTCTGCTGCCTTTTGTCCCCAGAAGGGTTTCTTGTCATTTCAGCAATGGCTGACAGGAGTCAGTTGAGTGCTGACACGTATTGTGGCACCTGTAAGTATTTTTGACATAATTGACATAGTCCTGCAGGGTTTTGACAAGTTTGTCAACCTAATGAATGGGCAGCTGAGCTTTAAAACCTATACTAAAGGTCATGTAAGTTGTTCAATGGAGGATGAAAAATTCTAGTAACCAAATAATAGTTTCTGACTTATTCTGCTTGCCTGAGAAACAGGAACCATGGTGGGGGGGCACTTTACAACCTCTCCTCTCTCATATTGCTTATGACATTCAGTGGGAAGGTAAGGGGGGAACCTCTGAAGAATGCAAAATTTGGGAAACTTTTGTGTACAGTAAAATATTTAACAGGGAATGGCCCTGCTTAGTTTAGTATAATTGCAGTTGTTTTCTTATAAAAGCAGAGAAGATCCTATTTATGAAAGAAAATAGCTCACTGTAGCAATAAGGCATCTCTAGGTGGCTATATGTAGAGAACCTTGAGGTTATAAATGGGTAAAAATACTTGCTTTAAAACAATCATCTGCCTTTAACCAAAATAGTTTCACTTTGAGGACAATGTATAGATCATGCCAAATGGCTTTTACTAAGGGTTGTATCAGGTATACAAGGTATCCACAGTTGAGCTTTTGTACCTGTGTGAACAATCCTCTCGTAGTTGGAACAGACTGAAAGCCTACCCATGGAGAGTTGCCACTGCTCAGCTGACAAGCAGTAGTATCTTAGGTTGCTGCAGCTCAGTCATGGATCACATCGTGGCAGAGCATAAGAACACTCAAGATTTATTTTTTTTTATTTTTTATTTTTGTAAATGTCCTGTGTTTTTATTTGCCCATAAGTAGATCTTACCATACTTGAAATAAAAGCATTTTTTTCTTAAATAAGAACTCTGTGACTGCGTCTTTAACAGTGCTTTGCAGAGGTCAAAGAGATACTGGCCAGGGACAACATACATTTGTCGTGCTTTAGAGAAATACTAACATTTCTTCAATTGCAGTTCCACACTCTTGTGTAAGTGGTACATAGCACAGAGGATTACATATAACTGATATTTCTCCTCCTTGACAAGACAATGAGTCTAAAGACTTACCTCACTGCGACTGGAATATTGACTGTGGTGAGATTTTGTACTCAAATGGCAAAATAAACATTCAGTCAATAATATTTTTCAGAGCAAACCACAGAGTGTTACACTAATGTTAGCAGAGTCATCAGATCAGTAGCAATAACAACCTGACTAATTTTTACAAGATTAGAGTTGCTTAATTGCAGTTAATGGTCATTTATCAAGCACATATTATTATGGACTATACCAAAAGTGTTAGCAGTGAAGAGGGGAGAGGGAGAAGAAAGGGGAACTAAAACTGGTATTTTGTGATTACTGAGTTACTTAACTGCTTTTCCAGCTACATAAAATTGATGTATTTTCCTTTTTAGGAAAAGGTAATATTTGTGATGCAGAAGGCAATATTCAAGCTGTCTGTCTGCGAGGAACTCTGGCCTCCTATTAAGATATCTAAGCAAGATGTCTTGCTTTGTATTCGCTGCCCCTTACTGCACTTCTTTCTGGCTCCGTGGTCATCTGGGGGTCATGGCAGTGGTGGTTTACATGACTGCATTCCTGCAGCCTGGATTCTCCTTTAAACTAAGACAGATGTTAATGAGCTGTTATCGACTTTTCCCCAGCAGGAGATAGCAAGAGGATTGTGTTCTCTCTTTCTGAGTAGAACTGGCAAATAAGAGATTTTGGCGGACTCAGTTGCTGAAAGAAGAGGAAAGAGCAGAGATATGTGTAGTATATTCTAATGTAAAATGCCAGTATTGACAGAAAAGATTCAGATACCCTTGATGATGTTTGCAACTGGACGAGTACCTAAAGTGACCCATTGCAATTTTTTCTGTGCATTTGGAAATTCAAACCCGTATATACATTCCCCCCAAATATTTCACTTTTGTAATGAAAGAAACCAGAACCATTGATCCGTACAAGGCTGAACTCACTGGTATCTGAAAACCAGATGAGATCGGAATTTATTGGCCTTAGCTTATTTCTCTATTTGTAAAAGTCAGAAAAGAAATACATAAATGCACAACTTCTGTATTTATTTGTTGAAGTATTCAAATACTAAGTATTTAAATACCAGTTCTCTCAGGTGTTATGAAAATGTTCTCTTGCTTGAGCAGTTGGAGGTAGTAGTACTATGCATGCCTTTACATCCAATATTGAGTTTATTGTTGTTTGAAGGCTTTGGAATCTCAGAGGCGCAAGCCAGACTGTATGAACTGCAGTATCTCTAGTAATTTTTATGCACTTTAGTAGCTGTAAACTAGAAACTACTTTTGCTGTTCTCTTTCCCTTTCACTTTTATGTTTTTAATCGCATTTTCCACTCATGCCACTCCAGGCGATATGAGTCATGTTTCATCTGTTAGATTTGAACAAAATATTTGCTTTTTTATTGTTATGCAGATCATTGATATCATTCTGCCGTATCTCCACTGATAATTCAGAAGACATTAGGGGACTGGATGTAAGGATAAACTAACATTTACTTTACATTAGCTCCCCACGAAGGCAATCAATCGGGCAGCCAATGAGAAATTGTTTGTTAGTCTGCAGCAGTCTTACAGGCAAATAAACTGATTCTTTTTAAATGTTATAAATGTTGTATATATAACCTTCTAGGGCACAAACCTTTAAATAATTGACAACTGCAGTGATATTTTTCCTCTCCATCTGTTGTAAATGTTCAGGTGGTATGTAACATTAGGATATTATTAACGAATTCCACCTGAATATCATCGAACTTCAACTTGCCACCTTTAAAATTGAGTGTCATGGAAACAAAAATCAGGAATACTTTCAGTTTGTTCAAATATTACAGTGCAGACATTGATGAAGCCTCTAGCTGGAACTAGAATATTGTGTATTCAGTCTTGTATTTCTAAAGTGTATTGGGAGCTTGAATGGTTGGGATAAAAACACAGATTAAATAGCTGCGTGTTTAGTAAGCACCTTACATGCTGAATGAGGGAGGGGTTTGCTTGGAAAAACACTGTGTTGTCATGTAATTAAAGACATTTGCAGGGAAGAACATGAAGGTTGAAAAGGTGAGCTTAATTTTGGCATTTTCTAACTCTTGAGTGTTTGACTTTGCAATCCCAATATAGTTTTCTTTGTATGAAACACAAGAGTTCTCATGGCAACTACTTTCTCAAGTGTCTGTTTCAAAACTAAACAAAATTATTCATTCTCTCCTTACAGGTATCATTTTATCTAAGCCTTTTCAATGCAGATATTAAGTTTGAGAGACACAAACTGCCATCAGGATTCCAATTTCAGCTGTAGTAACTGAGGGTAGAGAAGAAATATGACCTGAGTTGCCTTGCTGGAGGTTCCTGTGTAGCTCTGTCCCCTAGAACTTACCTTGTTATGGGCAACGGAATTGAATTGGAAATTCACATTTAGTTTATAGGCAGTAATTTCCAAATCTTACATAATTTGTGTAGGTACACAGCGTGTATGAGGGTGGAAGACACACATGCAGCAGGCATACTGATTTGCTCTCTGGCTTATTTAAAAAAAAAAAAAACCTTAAAAATTCTCTGTGGAAAGATGCTGAATCGTTTCTAACATATTGTTTCTATTACAACCTCCATATGCAATGTTACCTATACATTTCAGGAGAGTGTCCAGTACGAGGTATACAAAGGAAGGTGTAGGAAGCCTCACGGTAGACAGTTACACAATCATTGTGCCACAAGAGGATGTTTTGTTTTAATTCCTAGTGGTTAATAGCTGGCTCGGGTCCAGAAACATGGAGGAGTTGCATTCTGTATTGCTTTTATGCTAATGTAGCTGTCAGTGATCTTGACAACCCCATTATTGTAGGTAATGGAGGTCTGGGGAATCTCATGCATTACAAAAAAACATGGAATATGAGCAATAGGACCACAGTGTGGGGACATTTGAATGGCTTTGCATGAAGCCAGCCTGGAGCTAATAAGCCTTTTCAGACCGAGCTGACTCTTGCAGAACTGTGCTGATGCCCATTTACTGAGCAGTTCTGTGCAATGAGTACTCTCAGATCTCAGAGAAAGGGGGAATGTGAGATGAGGATAGTGGAGTAGCCAGACCAAGGCTTTGGTTGGCTTTATGGGCCCAGCCTTCATGCTGGCCACAGCTGGCTGTGAGCGGGGCTGGATGGTTTCTGTGGATCCCATCTCCTCTGCTCTGGGATACAGAAGCTCGGTGCTGAAGCATCCAGGCCAGCTCTGAATGCCCTCTTGCTCGTAAGGCTCTCACTTCTGCTAGCACTCCTGGGCACCAGTGCCCAGAGTTGGCCAGTCTGATGGTCTGAATGTGTGGTACATCTGAGCATCGTCTGCATATGCTGTCTGCGGGTAACCAAGACTTGCTTCCAGTTATCTATCTTGTACCTGAATCCCCATAAATTCCTGCTGTGAGTGAAACAAGTGCAGACACAAAGCAATTAGATCCCTTATGTTAAAGAGCACCACAGTGCTCTGCAAAAGTGTGTCCAGCAAATTTCGTGCACATCTTTTCCTGGACTGGTGGTATTTGAACCTATGTGGAAAGGAAAACAGGTATAGTTATGAAAACCAGTGACTCTGGAGGTTCAGCTGGATGGATCCAAGCCCAGCTCCATGAATTGACTGCCTTTTCACCCTGTTTATTGACCTGCTTTCTTTTCCCCTGTTCCTTCTTACACTCAGGACCCAGCCTAGGATAGCATCAATCTGTGCAGATAAACTGCAGCACTATGAAATTAATCGATCCACTAACTACAGTGGCAGCAAGCCTTATTTTCTGATCCTTTAACTTAGCTACGCTCTTCCCTGTCCTGCTCCCTTTCTCATGGTGGGAGGAGCCTCCTCTTATTCCCAGTTATCCTTAGAGCAATTAAATCCAATAACACCTATGTGCCTGAGACATCTGAGCTCATTTGACTAGGTACCGCAAGGCACCCGTAACCTCCCTATTGTGTTGCAGAGGGGAGAACACAATACCACAAATGTGCATCCTTCCAAAAACCGCTAGCACAAGGAGACAGTTGTTTGTTCAGTCAAAACCTAGGAAGTAATGTGCTGCCTTAGTCTCTCATTTCTTCTTCTGCATCTTGGAAATCTTTTTGTTTCTGTCTTTTCCCCATGCAAATACCTTCCACTATAGTCATGACAACTAAAGGAAAAGCTATGTTTAAAACAAACAAACAATTAATATTAATCAAATATTTATGAGCAAGCATGATGAATATTTATGAAAAATATCAGTCTCCTCAAGATGTAGGATAAGAATTTGTTGTAAACTCTTTGTGTGAAAACAAAAATATATACAGTAAGTGTTAATTATGTGGCTACTATTATTAGGTACCGTTACAGCTGGGTGAAGCTTTCAAATGATTTATTCACTCACAAATATTGTTCTAGGCTGACTGAAATGATTTGTAAGTTTGGCAAACTGTTTTCACTGAGAACAAACTAGAAATTTTGTTCCAAATTTTTCTTTTCTTTTTTTTTTTAAATATTCAAATCAGTTCTTTGCATCAGATCTGCCAAAATGTAACTCAAAAAAATATTTGACACAGGCTCTTTTTAGAGAAAAAGCAAAGCTAATTTCTAGTTGACATGATACATATTCCCAATATTTTTTAGTTTGCTGATCAAACTGAGTTTTTTTTCCAAAACTGATCATAGTTCACCAAATTAGGACATTTTGTATAAAGTTCTATTTGTAGGATGGGATGATCTTAGTATTTCTGTGGAAAAAGGGGGATTTCTTTTTCTCTTGTGTTTCTTTACTCTTCAAGATGCATCAAAAGCTCTTGAATACAGCAGTCCAGATTTTAATGACAGTAGGCTAGCCTTGTTAAACCCAGGCTTGAATTCAAGAGTATGTTTTTTAATAGTGAAGGTAATTAACTTTGAAACAATTTACCTAAGCATGCAACAGATTATATCGTGAAATCATATTAATTGAGATGGGATCTCCTTCTAAACATATGCTTTGGCTTACCCAGATGTTCTGGGTGGAATGCAAAATTTTTTGACCCAGGATATGTGGAGGTCAGGCTAGATGAATGTGTGGTTTCTTTTTTCTTTTTCTTCTTCTTTTTTCCCTCTGACATGAAAATGTAGGAATCTATGAATAGGAACAATTTAATCTTTGAACTAAACTCTCCTCTTTTGATTTTTCCTCTGGCTAGATAGTAAAGGTGTCAATCAAGGCCAACCTATTTTATAATTTATGAAACTCACGTACAACCAGCTTGGGAAGATGATCCTCACACACAGTGTTTGGTCACAAGTTTAAGTGCCCACTTCTGGAACATTTTCTGTGGTGAATGTTGTCATTGGCCAAGTGGCTTCAGTGCAATCAATGGTGCTGTTTATGAATGTGAAGCACAAATCCCTGACATCAATAGAAAGACAATTGCTAAATTTATGGAGTTTCAGGTAAAACCCTAAATGCATTAGGATCAGACCTCAGAAGCTTGGACTCAGGTGGGCTACTGCAGCCCCTTTTCTCTGCTCTGGTGGTGTGCCAGCGTAGACCAGCACCGCTGAGGTGGTCCATGCTGCATGGGCAGTCTGAACCTGGTAGCAGATGAAACATGCTGGACCTGAGACCTGCTGCCCTTGGAGGTCACCCAGGCCAGCAGGAGCCTGCCCTTGGCCTGGGACATGTCACAGGTTCAGGAGGGACACGAGCTGTCCTGTCCACCCAGCTCCTGCCCTGGGGTCAAGCTGGGGGGACAGAGGCAGGGATGTGTGCAGAGCCCCCCCACAATAAGAGCAGAGGGAGCTGGGTGCACTGCACAGAAACACTTGTTTGCTGGTGCACTGCTTGGGGCAGAGAGTGGGACCTCATCTCCAGCCTAGCCTTCAGGTTGCACTTGAAACTCATCCCTCCTTGCTCTGCTGTGCATGGGGGTGTCCAGGCTTACATCTGCGAGCTGGGGAGCTTCTGCTCAGCCAGGTGATGCCGTGGCCTGCTTGGGAAGTCAGGTGCCTGTACTTGCAGCCGTAGGTACGCTACTTGGATAAGCAATGCAACAATAGCTAATGGGTTTGGAGCCGAGTAGTAATGACGGATTAATTTTGTTAGTATCTTCTATATTGGCTTTTTTCCCCACTAATTGCTAGGGAGCAACCATTCATCAGCTGTCTCGTAGCTTGCACAGTTTACCACTTAATTGGGAAGTTGATTCACTTGTGTGGGCTATACTGAGATGAAGAAAAGTATCTTAGTAGATGTATACTCATTATATAGTGTATGAGCACTACTTGTATATGTCAAAACCAGCTCTTTGGTGTCCTCGGGAAATGGTCTCAAACACTAATAAAAAGTTTTCATGTTACCTTTCAACATCAGTTCAAAGAAGTCGTTGGTGTCTGCATAAAAATAAGTTTCGTTGCAGAGTGATTGAATTTTAATAATCTCTTAGATTTTTAGGACTTCAGTTCCAGTTTATTCCTGTCGTATTTTCTTTTTCTCCCTCCCTCTTTCAGCACTTTCTCCCTTAATGTCTTTCTCAGTAGGAGAAAACCTGCCTCTGGGGTACAAGTAGGAGGAGCAGAGAGCATGAAGAATCAAGCTAAATTAGGATGTCTCGAAACACGGAAGGTCACAACCCCACATTTTTCTGAGAGCAAATTTCCTGCTATTGACTCTGTAACACTAAGGAGGATTCAAACTGATTTAATTTTCAACCCCCCTACCCGCTCCCCCCCACATTTTTCCTCTTCTCCCTAGACAACAGATGTCAATGTCTTTTTAAGGTGTCGATGATTAACTGCGAACACTGTACTGTTAAAAACTCCCAGTCACATTTTTCAAAATCTTCAGAAGTGTAACTGATAAAGTGCACACCACAGCAATGAACATGATCTTATTGCAGGTTTTTTGAAGTGAGAAACTTATTTTTCCCCTTTTCCTTCTTCATGCCTCATATGAAATACATTTAAATTCCTCCTAAAATGCATGCATCCATTTATTAGAGTACCATACGTAAAGATTTATCAAATGACTTGTGTTTTTTTGTTTGTTTGTTTGCTTCTTTTCCGGGGGGAAGAGGGCATGTATGTGAATTTGCAGCACAACACCCTTTGAAGCAATAGCTTTTGTTGTGGGGCTGACGTCTAGCCTTGTTACTAACTTAACTTATTCAGACCAAAGGCAGAAATTGTTTGAAGAAATGTATGCAAACCCTGCCAAGGTGGATATCCTCATATAGGTAGAAAAGCTAATAGAAAAGTGAAAAGATGATTAACCTTTCTTTTTTCTGTTTCTAAACTTTTAGGGTTATTTATCTCTGTTGCATCTTTTAAAATTTCTTTCTTTATTTCTATGTAAGCAAAATAAAGACCCCCAAGGAGAAGAAGAATCATTTCTTTCCTTCCCATGCCCATGCATCATGTAATACAGGAAGTATGCATGGGATCGTTCCCAGGTAAAGTCATAAAATCTTATTCTTGCACCGTTTTTTTGGTGTTGGTGGGGAACTTGCTGCCCCTCCTTGCACTTTTCTCCTTAAGTGAGTACAGTTTTGACTTCAAAGTATGAAATTCAAATGAATATTTTGGTGAGAAAAATGCACAGTTTTCCCATGTGTGTATGTGTGGAGATACTTTTTCATACGTCAATTATGTCAATAGCCTCTTTTTTTTTTTTCATTTCTGTTTTTTGTTGTTGTTGTTGGTGGTGGTGGTGGTGGTGTTGCCAAAGCGCTCTTGTGTTTTTTAACCTTCCTCCACAGCTGGCAAAGAAGGATGTGCTGCTACCTGTTAAGGTAGCAGCAATTATATTTCCTCCCCATTTGATTCAGAAATAATCTAGATGTTGGAGCTGTCAGAAATCTCCTGACAAGGCTGTCATTGGATCTGTGACAGATCAGTTGGAGCTAATGAAAAGAATTATAGGTGTGGTAATCTGTCACAAGAGCTGAGGGATGATGGTTAATGCTCCTGTAAAAGGCTGGGAAAACTAGCTGGAGTGTGGTCTGTCTAAACTGAGATCTTAATCTGGCAAATTCGTACACCTAAGCTTAACTTTAGGCACCTGTGCAAGTCAGTAGGAGGTAAGCGCTTGCGTACAGCTTGCAGGTTGGTGTTGTTACCATCTGAAGTCTTCAGAGCTGTTTTGTTTTTTTTTTTTTTCATTTTTTCATCCCCTCTCCTATCTGCAGTGCTAGTAAGCTTTGACTGGCATATACTCCTTAAATAGCTGGTAGAAATATTCATCGTTATTCTCTAGGGAAGAGTACTGACTTTTCAAAGCTGCAGTGGGATTGATTAGCTGGACCTTCTTTGGGGGCAGGTGAACCTCATTTTCACTCCCAGTACTGTACCCTGAGACCTTGCTGCTCACTAATGGTCTGCGAAATTCCCGTGCTCATTGCCAGGTATTTTTGAGGAGGATGTAGAAAGTGATGGGACCACGTGTGCCAGTGACTCACTCCTTCTGCAGCCAGAGGCATTTCATCTAAAAGGCTCCACCAGGCTACCTGAGAGCCTGTTGCTTCTTCTGCCCACCCTTGTTTCCCAGCGTTTGCTTATGCAGCTCAAGACACAAAAAAGTATCAGTGGGATGAAGACATTAATGTGGAAGAGGACTAAATAGGTGCTCAAGAGGAGGCAGAGCTCTGCTCTGAGTATGACAGGGAAAATGACAGCTCTAGAAAGCCATTTAGAGTGCTCTGTTGCTATTTCAGTAGTAGGTTCTGAGTTTTCAGCTACTTCTAGCTTTTTTTTCTTGTTTGTTTAACAGTGGAAGCAACTCAGTGGTAAAAGTTTACTTTTATTTTTACGAAGGAAAATAAATTAGAACTCATTTTTGAGGCTGTTAACTATGGCTAAAAGGGCTACTAGCTCCATGGAACAGAAAAAAAAAAAAGAAAGTAAGCATTTAAGGAAATTTTAAGTAAGCAAATTAGCAAATGATTATTTGAAACAATGCAGAAGAAGGTATGTATGATCTGTCCCTTATTTTCTTGACATCTTTTTGCTGAGACCTACTTTTCAGAGCAGAAGGAAACTCTGGAGAAGAAAAACAAACAAACAAACAAACAAAAACCATACAACCCAGTTTTTCGAAAGATGGTTAGAAAGAACAAAGTAAATAGTTTTTTTTTTTTTTAATAAAAAATGAAAATATTCCACTATACCAGTAATTAGCCTCCTAATAACACACAGGATGTGTGTTATTAAGCTGGCTGTATCCTTCTTAGGTGGCCAAAAGGGAAGGCACTTTGCTTTCATCCTCTTACCTAAGGCAACAAATCCAAGGTATGCACCAGTCACTCATTAATGCACACCATGTTGAGGCTTAATGCTATTGTACTTGTTCTTTTTCAAGCTCCAGGCTGGTTGTACAAGGAAGTGCTGCAGAACAGCATTGGGAGCAAAAGTCACAGTTAGGGATTATGTTCAAACACTGAAGAAATTGTAAAAACCCTTTTGTTGTTTCCCTGTTTTTTTTTTGTTAATAGAGGACTGTTTTATTGGTTATACATTTTCAAGTAAATTTCTCAGTCATCTTTAGAAAAACTGGTTTCAGCCACCTACATATCTCTGAAGGAAAAATAAATTAGGCTGAAATTACCTGCTTTTCATGTATTACTGTGATGTCAAAGCAGCTGTTTGTTCCTTAATGTGCCCTTCATTTTCCTGTTGAAGCAGCTTAAAGCAATCTAAATTTTCTTTCCTGAAGTTGGAGACTTCCTAACGCAGCAGATAGCCCACTTGTGAATAAAGCCTAGAAAGGCATCTTTGATGTTTTCGTGGTCTTCTGCATCAAGAACTGCCATTAAACACGGTCAGCACTTCCAAAATGGAGGGAGAAAGGGACAAAAGCTCTAAGTGTAAAGGTTACAGAGGGATAGAAGATGCATTTTCTATTGCATCACTGGGTAGAAATGAAAAAGAGAAGAGTGGAAAATTCCAGCTCACTAAAAACTGGAAAATTTCAAATTAATATTTTCTTCATTAAGAAGTGTTTCTCTTTTGGAAAAAAAGACTGCCTTTGTTAAAGACCATTTTGTCCTACTCTTTCAACCAGCTCAGGAAAAGATGCACTTCTCCATTCTGGTGCGTGTGTGAAAATGCGAAGGCTTCTGGTTTGAACATTTCGTATTCATTGGGGCAGAGGAGAGAGGCTGGGTGAGGAACAGGGTATTTGTTGTTCCTGACGCAGTGGTTGGTCCCTCTCCTGTTTGGCGCAGAAATAGTCCTTGGCTGAGGGAATGTACAAAAGCGCATTGCTGGGCACCTACGCTGTGGCTGGCCAGGAGCCTGTTCGCAATCCGCATGTGAGGACTGGTGCTGAATAGAAATAGGGAAGCCGGGAGGCTTCGCAGCTGGGCAGGGAGCTCCGCCGCGCTCACCCTTTCCTCCTGCTCGCGCTGGGTCAGAAGCAAGGTGCAGCAGTCCTGTCGTGCCTGGCTTCTTCTGTTTATTTTAACAGTCCCCGTCCCACCAAAAACTGGAGGTAGAGCGATTAGGAGAATCCAAATGGGTGATTTGTAACCAAGGGCTTGGGCTGTTGTTCTGTCTGGATAGCCCCGGGTAATGCCAGATCTGTCTCTGGAGAGAGCAGGGTAATGAACAAACCTGGTGCGGTGTTAGGTACGTTTCTATGCCAATCCTCATGACTCTTCTTATTATCGTGCTATTGTTATATCATAAAGGTCAGTAAACTTAATCAGCTGCAAAATACTTGTTAATTCAACTAAAATCATACTGCAGACATTCTTTAAGGTGTACCCTCGCACATGCTTTTGTCTGATCATCGCCTCACAGAACCTTGTGGGAAGATTTTGCAGGAGTATGCTCTATGAGATTACAAATGAAGAAGACAATGGCCCCACTGCTATATTTATACTCTAAATGATTTATTTTTAACATCTTAAACATTAAATGCAATAGATTAGGAGCCTGTGTTGATAGATTCGCCTGGGTGGTTCTGAAGAAAAGTGTATTAACTCGCCTTTTGAGACTTAGTATTTAGGGTGGTGGTTAGATACTTGGCTTTCCCCCACCTCTGCTCCTTCCTGCAGAAGCACAGTTTTCCAGTTATGGGAAGGCCTTAGGAAGTATGTGTGTGTGTGTGTGTGTGGCTACTTTCTGTGGACACATAAAATTGATGAGTACTTATGCCTGCCTGAATGAAACTAGATTCCAGGAACAAATATCTGGTACAAATGTCTCGCCCATGGAACGAATAAGTTATATCAGCATTCCTATATAAATGTTAATAATGTTTCTGATGTGATTGCTATCAAGCAATTTTTTGTGCTGTGCCACAGACTTCAACTACAAGAGTCTGCTAAATGAAGTCTTATCTACCTTCTTTTTTTTCCAGGTTGCAGTTATTATTATTTACTTTTTTGGACTCTGAAGTGACAAAAAAGTTGAGACTTTTTGAACTATGGTGAACATCTCTATTTCATAGGCTCATAATTCATGAACTCCTTGTCTGATTTATGGCAAATTTGTTAGAAAAACCCTACCTCAGCTTGAGACCTAGACTACAAATCTTATGGCCAATATGATTTGTGAAGCTGGAATTTAGAACTAGGGATTGGTGCCAAATTTTATCTTATAATGGAAATCCATGTTGTAGCCTTAATTAAGGGTGCTCTTTCTGTTCCTTAATATATCTTTCCCAGCCCTTTATGCCTCAAAATACAGACATATGAGTTATGAATATTCCTTTTTGTATCTGGTGGCTATTTAAAGATCCTCAAGTGAAATAAAGCGATGGAGCTCCATAGAGATCAGCATACCCGATTTGCAATGGCTTCATCGTGAGCTGAGCGTTCTGAGGAGTACCGTATAGCCATGATGTGCTGTAACTCCACATCCCTCCATGTTTTGCAGCAATCCCATCTTTGCAGTAAAGAGAAAACCTTTAAAAAGGGAAAACCATCAATATATCTCAAATTGTTCCTTGCATAAAACTATGTGAAAGCCCTTGGTAGAAACACTTTCCTGTGTTTTTTCTGTTGAAGCAGAGCTGTAGGGGGGAGGCTGATGTGGAGAGATGCATCATGAATCTTTCCACTGTTTCACAGAAAATGGCTTCTTCCTTGCTGGTTTACAGCCATTTTGTTCAAATCTTGCAGTTTGTATTCTGTCATTTTATCAGCCTTTCTTGGGTATGTTAGCTTCCACTTTAACGCAGTGGCTTTTATAAGTGAGATGAATAGTTCACTGCCTTGTTCCGTCCTGGGGCATCTTCCAGATATAATTATCAAATGTGAATGTAATGGCTTTATATTTTTTCAGCACCAGGTCCGTAGAATGATTATTTTAGCATAGGGTACTGTATCAGTTTATTACCATGTCAGATACCAGTCTTTTGTTTGAGACCCGGAATCTCTTATTTTTCTGATAAAATATTGTACGCTATTTGCAGCTGCAATATTCCCAGCTTTAGTAATGAATGAAAAACACAATCAAAGAAAGAGTGTTTCAATATATCAAACTCATTCCAGTCATTATCAGAATATGGTGAGATGGGGAAGGACAATTTCACCCTGGAGAAATCACTGTAACCTATACACAGCATAGAACTAAGTAATAAAGAGCAAGTGGATGTATATGATATTTGATTTCTAGAGAGATCGTGAGTGTGCTCAGTTCTCCCATCTGTCCAGAAATGAAATGCTTTGCCAATGAGTGGTGTTTTACTGCTATTCCAATATGGCTTTTCTGCATGATTCTTTCTTCACATAAAATAAATGTCCTTTATGGAATTTAAAACTTTTCCTCCCAGATTTATTAGGATCTTATTTTATTTTATCTTTTTTTTTTTTTTTAAACCTGCTGATTATTCACCATATGAGACTTTTTCTGGAATAGTCAGAGAAGTCCAAGGGAATTAGGCACCTCAATCCTACTGATTGTCAGTAAGAATGAGGTATTGATCTCTGCCCTGAGAGAAAAGCATGAGTTTCTCTTATTATTTAATTCAAAACAAGAGTTATAATACTGAGAACATACAAGCCTTGCTCACAAAATAATCCTCTGATAGGGTTACTTATGTGAGGGGAGCTATTTGTGGCAAGAATGCCATTTCATCCACTCCAGATTGGTGTGAGGACCTGCATATACTTAATCGGCAAATCCACCTCGTGGAAAATCATAGTCCTGAAATTAAACCAACCACTACAGGATGTAAGAGGGAGAGGAGACTTAAAATAAATTGCTTCATCTTTCTTCCCGTTTCTAAAGTACCTGTTTAGTTTGTTTTCCCTGTTGAAGAGATGGAGAGAATGGTTTGGTTTCTGTGCTGAAAAGAACCACTTTCCCAGGAACTGCCTACATCTAAGATCCTTTATTTTCAATGGCTTATTTAAGTTTCCCTATTGTTCATTTTTCAGGAATGTGCCTGGTTCCTTAAAAGGCACAGTAAAAGCCTCTGTGTTGACAGGAAGCCTTTTCCAAAGGTTAATTATTTTATGAGAAAAGAAATTACTCCTATATTGCCTGTTAACCTTTGTTTTTTTCTTTTCTTTTACTTTTTTCTTTCTTTTTAATTATTTTCTTCAGTTATGTGAATGCTTGGGATCCACAAGAGCTTTTTTCACTTTCTAATTTAGCTTATCTCTTAAATATTTTTCTCAAATCTGAGCCTTATCTTGTTAATCTTGTTTGTTCTAGAGAGAATAGATTAAATTCCTTTAACTGTCCACTTTATTAAATTCCTGGTATAACTTATTACTCTAACAAAATCAGACAAGTAGGAAATTTAATTGCTTAAAAGTGCATAACCCATTGCTACTGCAGACTCTCTCATAAATGTGTGTTGCAGTTATGAAAGATAATTAAAATGAAAATTGTTTTCTTTTAATTAGACTTTCATAATAAGCATTTTTCACTACCAAAATAATTAAAGCTTTCAAATGATACACTTTTATTTAAAAATACTAACTATGTAAGGTCCTTTTCTGCTCCCCGGAAAAGGAATATCTGATCATGTTTCAATGTAATGTGCCTCCATTTTTGCAAACCATGGTCTGCTAGGAAAGCGCGCTGATTCCTGTTCTGCAGGTGAGGGACGGGGGTAAGGCAACATTAAAGAGGGTATTCACTCTACCTCCTTGGTGCTCCTGCAGGTGCACCACTAGGATACAAACTGCCTGAAATTAGGAGGTAGATTCTATCTGTAGCTACTGAAGTAGGCTCCTGGGGCTCCTGTAGCCTCCAAAATGGGGGCCCCAGTTACCCTGGGTTAGATACCTAAGCAGTCTGAATGTCCTTGTTGTGGCAAGGTTAGCACACGTCCAAGATAGCACACAGAGTCTTTAGCTGGTCCAGCCAAATACTTGCACAGGTTTGGTCAGCGGGCTTCCTGAGGCACTCCAGACTGGGGCAACGTCGGTGGTTGGAGTGATTTGTCCAGAAGGTTGCAAGCATGGGCTTTCAAGAGGGCTAGTCACACATAACCACACTTCCAGAGAGCTGGAAAGGACCTCCAGGTAGCTGACTAGCATTTTGGTGGCAGCTGTTTTATCTATTTCTAAGGCATAGTCTATCCCGCATTTTACACTCATCCAAGAACATGCTGGGATCTGGCTTTCGGAAGTTGAGTTGGCAGATACGATTAAGAAAACTGATGGTGTGTACCTCAGTACTGAATCTCTGTATTTGATTCAAGGAGATCCCAATAATTGGAAACACTCGTCTTGACATCAGCTTTATTAATTACAGTGTTTAGCGTTGCATGGCCCACCATCTTCACCAGCAATATCAGGCACAAGTTATTTTTACAGTTGTTGTCAATGGCAGTACGACAGCAGCAGAACTCCAGGTGAGCATACTATACAGTCAAGGGCTAATCTTCAATCATTTACGAAAGCTGGAGTTCCATCGATAAACAGGCCTTGTTACAGATGATATAGTTTAGAGGCTTTATTTTTCTTATGCTTTGCATTTTCTGCTCTTTACGCCATGTCTAAATATATTTTCAATGGTATTTTTTTTTCTTTCTTTGTTTTTAATGTATTTATTGTTTTTATTATTCCTATTCCCTGAATATTAAAAGGCATATTTTGATTTTAATTACTTAGCTCTTGTTAGTTGTGATGAAAGAAACCTTCCAAATAAATGTACTGAATTTTCTGAAGCCAGCATAATTCCAGACAGCTATGAATGTACAAGAACATTGGCCGAAAGAATTGCAAAAATGTAAAAGAGCACATAAGCACATTCCTGAAATTGTTTAAATTATGTGTGGGTTATGAGTTAAATGCCTTTATCATTAGCTTGCTATTATTAATAATTGAACTATGATTATTGTAGGTCTTGGTTTTATATAGCATGAGGCTGAAGGATGAATGACTTTAAACACCAAAGAAGCATAGTAGTAATTTTAGCTGAATTTTCTGTGAGGAAGAGTTGTATGATTCTAAGTAAAATTCGTTGTGGAATATATGGCGCACAATGTATAAACCTGAAATTAAGAGATTAAGTACAATTATTTCCATAACGAATGAAGTCAGTAAAATGCATACAGACTGTGCCTAACTTGCAATCTGAGCAGAAGAGATGCATGGGACTTTTTATTGACCCTTGACGTCTTAGTAAATTTTACGTAGTGATGGGCTGTAAAACCCAGAGAGAAAATCCCAGAGAGGGGATCTTATCAATGCGTACAAATGTCTGAAAGGAGGGTGTCAAGAGGATGGGGCCGGACTCTTTTCAGTGGTGCCCAGCGACAGGACAAGAGGCAACGGGCACAAACTGAAGCACAGGGAGTTCCGGCTGAATATGCGAAAACACTTCTGTACTGTGAGGGTGACAGAGCACTGGCACAGGTTGCCCAGAGAGGCTGTGGAGTCTCCTTCTCTGGAGATATTCAAAACCTGCCTGGATGCCATCCTGTGCAATGTGCTCAGGGTGACCCTGCTTGGCAGGGGGGTTGGACTGGGTGACCTCCAGAGGTCCCTTCCAACCTCAACCATTCCGTGATTCTGTGATTCTGTGTCTGTGAAAACCTGTAGACAGGATAAGCATGGATAGGTTCAGATGCTGAATATGAAACCTACCTGGGTTTTCTGTGGACTCGCACAAGAACAGATACTGCTTTGAGAGTTTTCCTACTTATATCTGGTACTTCTGTGTTACAGTGGAGCTGTGATAGTGTTACGTGTTCTTACAAGTAAAAGAATAATGATTCAAGAAGGTGAAGTCTGACAGCTTCGTTCTGTCTTAGATTTAAAGAAAAAAAAATCTCATCTTAAACCCCAAAATAGGGATTCTTCCTCCTACGTGCCTCATTTTTCTGCATGTAGCTTTCATAGCAGAGCATGTCTGTTCACCCCAGTTTTGGGTACAACTATTGTCTGTTTTCTTTCCTCTAGAAAAATATTCTTAAGATCTGTTGCTGGCCACTTTTTTAACAACCAAGTATTCATGTGACTATACTTATGAAAATCTCCACTCCCTGGGTTATGTCCTCTTTTCTTGTTTTTGCCTTCCACTTGTTTATTGTTCCTGTTTGCTATTAAAATCTTCCCTTAAACACAATACAAAAGCACTTTACAAACCCAACCCATGAAAAGAGGGCAGAACAGATCTTTACTCATATGCCTCTGAGAGAAAAGGTAATTGTTGGGAATGATTTTTGCAAGACATGGTGCTTTTGGAAGCCTATTAGAGGAGAAGAACCCGAATGCCCAATGCATTCAGATTTTGTTCTCAGAGAAAAAGGTTTTAATATAACTGTCTGAGACAGCACAGTATCTTCTAAAGGATCAAGGTCTCATAAAAGTACAGTAACAGCTGTCAGAAAACCGAGTTTGCTACTCAGTAGAATGCTGTGCAGGCCAGTGCTTAATTAGCAACATATTCTCTATCTGAGAAATGGAGATGAATAAAACAGGTTGCCACATTCTCAAAAAGCTTCAACCCAGCTTGTGATATTCTGCTTACAGTTTTGCACATGCAGTCATTTTGGCCAGGATTTTTCTCCTTGCGAAAATCTGTGCCTGAGAATTGCAGCTATCAGAGCTGCTTCTTATGAATCCTCTTTGTTTGGTGAAATTTGGTCTTTCTACCAATGAAATGAGCTTTGTGTGATGAAGAGAATTTTTTCATTCTAACCTTCGGGCAACTGTGCTGTAATTTAGAGACATGCGGAATGGCTCAGCTATTCGTAGCTTGGGTTTTGGAGAAGATGAGAACCCAGGATTTACTCAAGCTGTGAACACTGGCTGTGGATGCTCACAAACTTTTCCAAACCCAGCTTCTACTTTGTAAAACTCCTTGGTTAGAGGTGTTTTTCTGATAACACTGCTCAGTAGAAAGCCAGAGGAAAACAGTATTTTTTAATATTCCTGCAAAGGAAAGTAGTTTCCAAGACACGGTGCCTATCAATTGTTCAATTCAATGCATTGTGCAAATGTCCTGATAAACGTATCTTCATTTTCACCTGCTTAGCTCACTCCAGTCTAATCAAGTTCTTGGGTTACAGGTTTCAATGGAGGGGTGACACAATGAAGATGAAAGGTTTTTCTGAGCCACAAATTCCACAGGCACTTCCATTTTGCAGTAATATTAAAGCTTGTTGACTCACATGCAAGGTCTCTGAAAGGTGCTTGCTTGTTTTCCAGAAATATCACCAGAACAGGCTGTTCTTCATTAACTTTTTCACAAGGTGGGAACAAACAGAAGACCAATATTTTGTAAAGTAGAGTGTGCTGCCCACAGATTTAGCCACTGGCCAAGCAGAGTTCCTCAGAAAATGGAAATTACAGTGATTTTTCCCTCTTTTTTTTTTCCTTTTTTTTTTTTCTATAACCAAGTCTAACAAATAGGATTATCTGTAATGTGTAATGTTCAATTTATCTCCTTTTTGTACTTCGATTTTATTTCCTTTATTTTCTTTTTCTTTTGTGCTGGAATAGCCTCTTCTCTTCCAGCTCTGCAGACACAGCCAGGCAGGAGCCCTGAAGGCCAGAACAAAAAGTTCAAGGGAGGCACTGGGGCCAAATTCTCCTCTGACCTGAGCTATGCCTGACTCCATTGAATTCAGTCAAACGGCACAAGGAATTGAGCAGGCTAGAAGCTGACTCTTAGTAATTCTATCGACTCCTACTAACTCTTATCTTTGCAAAATCTTTATGGCACTGTAGGAGATCTCATTTCATCCTCTTTTTAACTGAGCCTCTGATGTACCCATTTTTCAATGGCACTTACACACAGGTGGTGGTGGGTGTCTGCCGGGCTTTTTGGGTACTGGAAAGAGATTGTTACAGGGTTAGAGTCTTGCCTTGGGGAGAGCAGTGGTCTTTCCTTAGTGCCAACACTGAGCAGGAACTGTCAAGGGAGTTTTGGAAAGTGCTTTCTGGACTTTCCTGCCTTTCTGTCTTTTCCAGTCTTTCAGCCTGTGGCCTTCTTTGATCTCTGGGAAATGACCAGTTTTATATGCTGAATGATGGGCTCCCTACCGTTCCTCTCCTCCCCACTCAGAGAGACTCCTGCATGCCTTCCATTGTCCATGGCTTGCTCTGAGCATTTGCTATTATTGTCTGCACGTTTGATCGGCCAGGTTACATCAGAGTTACCGGAGCTCTAGAGAATACACATACGACTGCATCAAAAGGCTCTTTGAGGAGAGCAACTCCATCGGTATGCACACAACTGTAACACCTGGAAAAGTGCTCTTCCTGTCATTCTTCTGCATTGTCTCATTTTGTCTCTCTGGCCTTGTCCTAACGAATCATGTTATATTACTCTACCCGTTTCTTAACCTGGGCTGCTGTCCCTTCACCTTACTTAGAAGCTCTGCTGAGTTTGGAAAGGAAATCAGAAGAGATGTTTTTAACACTTCCTGTTGCATATGTCTTTCACAGTGGCATAATGTCATATTACATCATCATACAATTTGTTAGCCCCTCTCTGCAGTTAAGGAGTGGAAAGTTAAATAAAGCTTGGGGAGGTAGGGGGGACAAAGGGAATTTCAATCCTCTCAATCAGGTTCAGACCTGATTCAGACCAAAAGAGACATTCAAGCAAATTGGGACTTGGTTGTCTACTGCATCGCATTTTATGTAGCCACATATGCCATATTAGAATATTGCTGCGTCAGAGAGAGGGCCTCAGATTTTGAATTACGGTGTCCAGTTTTAGATACTGTCCAGTTGTAGATACTGTACTTGCCAAAAGAGGTGGTCCAGTGTGAGGGACTCCAGAGGAAAGCGGTGAGGGAGAGGAGAGCTCTGAAGAACATGCTGTGCGATCAAAGACAGAATATGCGGGAGTTGTTCAGTCAACAGAAGGAAGGGTTGGGATGGAGAGTCCAATACAGGACACAAAAAATTAAAAAAAAAAAAAAGTCATAACCAGAAACAGAATAAACTGTTCTCTGTGTCTAGTATGCAGGACATAAGCTATTAGAGAGCATCCAAAGGCCGGATATGAAGATGGTGAAGGGCCTAGAGGGGAAGACGTACAAGGAGCAGCTGAGGTCACTTGGTTTGCTCAGCCCAGAGCAGAGGAGGCTGAGGGGAGGCCTCATGGCGGCCTGCAGCTCCCTCACGAGGGGAGCGGAGGGGCAGGCGCTGATCTCTGCTCTCTGGTGACAGCGACAGGACCCGAGGGAACGGCATGGAGCTGCGACAGGGGAGGGTCAGGCTGGGTGTCAGGAAAAGGCTCTTCACCGAGAGGGTGGTCGGGCACTGGGACAGGCTCCCCAGGGCAGTGGTCACAGCACCGAGCCTGTCAGAGTTCAAGAAGCATTTGGACAACGCTCTCAGACACATGATCTGATTTTTGGGTGGTCCTGTGTGGAGCCAAGAGTTTGATTCGATGATCCTTGTGGGGTCCCTTCCAACTCAGGATAGTGATTCTATGATTTTAGTAGAATCAGAAATAAGAGGTTAGTTTTCAGCAAGGGAGATGAAGGTATCTGGCAAAACTTGTGAAGGGTCAGGGTAGTTAAGCACTGGAATAAATTTTGTGTAAAAAGGGTGGAATCTCCTTCACTGATGGTCTTTAAGAGCAGATTAGAGAAATATTTGGTGGGAATAGCATAGTTTATAACCAATTTTGTCTTGGAGTGGGAGGGTGGAGTGAAGGACTCCTTGAGGTGTTTTATACAACCCGTTTTATATCATTTTTCATACTCAGATCAGAAAGCGGTAGTGAGGCAGGCTGTATGCATCCAGGGAGAGAATTTTCTCTCCAAGAGTTATGAAGTGTTACCTGTCCCTCAGTTTCTCTACAAGCAAATAATGGATTTTAATTTAGAGGTGCCACATGTACAGTATGTTATTTAGTGGACAGTGTTTCAGAATAATCCAATGAAAGATGAAAACTTTTCCAATAAACTCCAGACACTGCTTGTTGCATTGCTTGCAACAAATTCAGGCTTTGAACTGCTGAGGTCTACATAAATTCAGGTTATCCATACAGCCGTGCGGAAAATCTCCAAGATGAGTTCTGTATTAATAGCAAAAAAGAGTCAGTCAGCTAAGTTAATGATCTGGCCCATAATTTGAATCCACTGAAAGTTGTCTGTAAGCACCTCTGGGAATAGAGATCAAGCATGACCTTGACTTATGGTAGTCTGAATTAAATCTTTTTGTGATATTTCTGACACTCACCGTTGTCACACAAACAGTTCAGATTAGCAGGACAGCATGATCGTCATCTCGTAGCATTCTCATGGTTCTTTTAAGTGTAGTCTTTCATTTCTTTCAAAGGCTGCTCTTACCACTGTTTTCAATTTACTGCATTAAAGAACTTAGAGGACTCTCTTAACAATGCTAAAACTCACACAAGGACAATGCATTTCAGATGTATTAGTGTACTTGCGTGAGGGCTTTCTTTTTTTATTCTGTTACGTGAAGATGATTTCTGGTTCTAAAGGATAACACATAGCCTTGACACTAAGGGGTAGGCAGTACCCCATACAGTCAGTTCTCCAGTCCAGTACTGGAGAACTCCACATCATAGCATTTATTGTTTATTCCCTGGACCCTGGCCACTATGGACACTTATCTGTGTGATATACTGTTCCTGTGGCTAGTTAGGTTCAGTCCAACCCCCCCAGCCTTCCCAATACCAGTTCTTTGATGTAAGTTATTTTTGTTAATACAATAATATTTTTCTCTATATTTTTCTTGCTTTTTATTTTTATCTTTCTTCTTCTATTAAGTTGGAAGGTAGCTTTCAATGCTCTTTGCTCTTCTTTATTGATAGTCTTTTATCCATTCACTTTCAGAGCAAAGAAATAAAAACAAATAGAAAAAAGAAGCAGAGCCTACTCCTCCCTTTATAAGTTAAGGCTATTCCCTCTGTGAAACAGAAGGACAGAGAATTAGGAAAGATGAAGTTTATAGACACTGGATGCATCCTATTTTTTTGAGAATGGTGTTCCATTTTGTCTTTTTTGCTTTGTTTCTTTGCTATCTTTGAACTGATAGAAGATTTCAGCAAAAGGGGATGATATACTATTTTCTAGAGCTGGGACATCATTGTATTGTATTGTATCAGAATATATTGTATTGTATCAGAAGCCAGCATAACCTAATGAGTCACAAATGGAAGAGGTTTATCTGAAAAACAAAAAGAACCTTCTCAATAAGCTTCTTGAGATAGTCAGGAGAATAGCATATATAGTGTAAGCAGGTAATCTCAGTCGATGTAAGTATGTAATTTAAATTAACTACGATTTCTTTCTGTCTTCAAACACCTCATAACCTACACGTTTCAACCAGTACTTTCACTCGGCTCTGCACAAGCACACAGTGATTTAATTTTATTGTAGTGCCTCTCTTTTTATAGATGCTTCAGAATGGAAGCAATATGAGTTTTGGAGGTTGCGTACTACAGAATGAGTTTAAAATATTTGACTGTTTGTTAACTGTAGGAAATTTTCAGTCTTCCGAACTGAAATTATTGTACTTCTCTCAGGGATTGAAAAGACTTCCTAATTTGTAATATTCTCCTCAAGTCAAAAGTTCAGGACCTTGATTTGGAGAAATATATTCTCTCCCTCCATTTTCAGGGGTTAGTAAATGACGCCTCGAATTGCTGAGAAGCAATGTGATACAGTATTGTCACTCATGGCACGTAGTTGTTTGCAAACAATGTGTCTTCCATGTGCTGTTTGCAAAGAGAACAGAAAAAGAGAAAAACCACAGTCGCTATATTCCAACAGACTTCTGGGAGCAGCAAGCCAAATCTCACTGTAAGTTGACATCGCATCAATGAAGAAATCTAGCTTCACGTTACTGTCAGTAGGTATTGTAGCATACTTGATGTCAGCTTCTTCACGGAATAGAGGACTTGACTTATGTATTTCTCCCCATCGTAGCATTTGTTATTTATTCCCCAGACCCTGGCTGCTATGGGCATTTATCTGTGAGATACGCTGTTTCTGTGGGATGTTAGGTTAAACCCAGCCTATTGTAGTGTAGCATATTTGGTGTCAGCCTCCTAACACAGTAGAGGATTTTGCTTGTATGAGTTGTTTGTGCATGCACGCACAGACACGCACAAATGAGTGGTACAGCACAGGGTATGTATAGTGCATCTATCAAATGTATAAACACAGAGTGGATACAGCAATCTGAAAGAGATAGTGTCAATCAGATCTATTAGAAGTGGGGGGGCATTGTAGTAGATGGCATATCTGCTGAAAGCAGGTAATTTTAATTATCTAAGATAGTTTGAAGCTATGAATAATTTATTACCCATAGAAATCTTTTTTTAAGGCTTCTAATCCTGGTGAGCCTCTGATATTCAGATCACAGTCCCTGATGCTTCCCTATTTGAACTGTTACTCTGGAGGCACTGGATGGAAACTATATGTTTCTCTGTAGCGAGTCAGCATAGATTGAGTTGTTTTGACAGCCCAGCGTGAGACTGTAATAGTCCAGCTAAAGATCTGAAAAATACAACACACAGTGGAAAATAAAACATTTTCTTGGACAGTGATAACCATACTGAACAATACAACCCACTCCAGCACAAATAAAAGAGAGTTCGGGGGTTTGTGTGCGGCTGGGGCAGCCTTTCTTACGGCTACGAACACAGCAATGTTTTCCTACAGACTGATCACAATTAACAGGCAAATTGCTATCAGAGTACGCTAGTTAGAAGTTCAGCCACACCGTCGCCCTTTTTGAACTCATTTAAAGCCTGCCGTTTGTGTGTCCGCTACAAATTTGCTAGGATTTCCCCACCAAAAGCCTGTTTCTCTGTAGGCTGAGTGGGGCAGGACCACACTGGGGCAGGCCAAAGCCTTGAAAGCGGAGATACCCGCTTTCCCGTGTGCTTTATCCCCTTTTTTTCCACATGTGCATAAGCAGCAAGGGAGACTGGGAGAATAATTAAGAATGAAGAGCAGGATTTTGGGGGAAGAAGTGGGAGGTGAGAGACTGAGGAAAGCAGCCAACGGGTGGGAGATGCGGGTGGATGTGGAGCGCATGTGGAGCGAGGTAGGCAGGATGGATGGGGACAGGGAGTAGCTGAGGAGCAGAGAAGCAGCTGGCTTCATTGGGGTGGCTAAAAATAGGGCAGACCTCCCCAGAGCTGCTGAGATGCCTTTTATGCTCATCTTAAGTTCACAGTTAAGGGCTAGGGCCTCCATTAAGCGAGGCAGTCAGGCAGAAGCCTGACACTGAGGACATACCTAGGGGTCTTAGCGAACCACGGTTGAAGGTGAATCATGGCTTCCATTCATCTGAAAGTCTCTGCTACATAGGGAGAGGCTGACACATGTGACAGAGCAGGATATTCTGTCTGGATGTGTCCTTTCGAGGTGCTGAATCTGGAGAACTGGAAGAAGGTGTTCAGATGTGGGGTTTTGAGAGCTTAGAGGAAACCGGCTTGGCATGGAAGAGGACTGTCGAAACCTGAAATTTTGATGAGATTCCCTTCTCTGCCCCGAGCCCCAAGCCCAGCCATGAACAGACTCAGAAGATGGGGAAGGTCTTACATCACATGAGTGGTTCCTAGGTCAAAAGCAAGGACAGGATAAAAATAGCCCAGAAAAGGTGGAAGATGATAATACATGGAGGTTAGGTGGAGAAGCTAAAGGAAAGGTTGATAAGGTTGATAAGTGATAAGGTTGAGTCCCTGTGGNCGTGTTCTATCACTGTTTTCCTTGTTAGACATATTCTGTCCCTTGTTAACTGTTAGCTTTATTGTCAAATGCATTCTGTAAAATGTGCAGGGTTTGCAAAGTGACTGAGATAATGTTGCTGTAGGAACTCTAAGTGCTGAATTGTTTGATTTTTGCATGCTCTATTTCTCTAAAGCAGTAATGCACTGTTGCTGAATTGTATAGGCGACATGTATGTACAAAAGACAAAGAGGCCTATATGTACACAAACACCCTTCCCTCCACAGCCCTGGTGAGGATTTTGCTGAATTCCCAGTTTATAATCTGACTTCAGTGCCAGCCTTGCCACCAAATTATTTTAAAATGAGTTGTAGGGAAAAGCCTCTTGAGGCAGTGAAACAGCAGGTGGCCTGCTTAGTTTGTTGTGGTGGCACCTTATGAATAACTCAATTGATCTCCATATGCTTCCATTCACTCTTGCTCTCAGCAATACTACCTTAAGCACTGAGCACTCCAGCATCTGATAGCGAAGGTTTTATTCACACAAAAAATGACATACTGGAAGGAAAACATGTTTCACTGCAGACATTGCTTTGTCATCCAAACCCATTTTCAGTGCCAAAAGCTGATGCAAAACCCAAGTACTGGAGCAGTAAAAAATGGAAATTCTATGACTTGTTTTGCAGTGATGTATTAAAATAGGCTCTAAGATCACATAAGAGGTGCCTGGTAGAAAAAAATTAACTTCACCTATACAGGATGCTTCGCTCCAGTTTGTGGTTTGTGGGGTTTCTGAGGCCAATCTTTTAGCAGTGGAAGATAAGCCTGGAAGTTTGTATGTGACAGATGCCTGTCTAGAGTCCCTGTACACCTGCATGCAGCAGGCTATCTGTTAGGTGTTAGGAGACCAGGATCTTGTATTACCTGTGAGCTGGAGTACGATACAGGTTTCAAAGCCAATGCTGATAGGAACAAGCATGTTCACGTGTCATGGGGATACTAATGTGGTTCTGGTAGCAGCATCTGATGCCAGTGCAGTAGCAGCCTGTCCTCCTGGGCGATGCACCTTCCTTCTGTCAGGGTGCGTTTCCTTCAGTGTAGTGCCACATTAATGCTCCTCTGCTTCTTCTAGTTCAGAGCTGGTGTGACCATCGCTCATTTAAGTGCAGCATAAACCTGGTGTGCTGAGGTTTCTGTGTGTTAGGGAGAAAGTATAAATGGAGAGATTAAAGAAAGAAAGCTGTACCTCTTGCTCTGGGAGGCAAGAACCCAAGGACAGCATTTAATGCTACATGTTTAGTCACTGCCTGCCTATGAAATAAGATCATAATAAAAACTTGATGATGTACAAAAAGAGGGGGGAGGATTTATATTTCCTAGGTTTGAGATGCTTAACTTATATGGGTAGTCTTTTTAATCTCCCTAGTTAGATGAGAAACAAACTTTCTGCCTGAAACAACTCTGTGGAAGAGCTTTTCTCTTTCTCTGCTGCTAAAGTTGTGTGAACATGCTCCACTCTTATGGGCTGGTCCCTCCAGACTCCAGCCAGCAGTGGCTGCAAACATCATGGTAGTCCAAAAAGTGGTGAGACTCTCAAGTGACATGCTTGGGAAGTAACTGTACATCAGGAGGTGATGTCATAGCAGGGTGGAATAGGGATCATTCTTTTTTAAGTCAAAGCATTATGTGTGTGTTGTCATCCCCAACCCTTGGATGATAGCTCACACCCAAGGAAACTAAAAATGTGTGCACATTGCTTTTACTCCAAGCAGATAAACCTGAGCAAAGGCACATGGTGCTGTGTCTGGGAAGCTTTTGGTATCAGGGGTGATTCAGCTGTGAATGCACAGCAGTGGAAGATGCCCGCTGGCTGCACAAAATAAGGCATTGAGCCTTGGAAAAGGGTGCTATTAAAGGTCAAATCTTGTTCCTGATGTTTCCCTGTCGGCTATTTTAGCCAAGAGTCTTGTCTAACACCTGATTTACACATCATCTTTTTCCTCTCACAACCTCAGCATTAAGAATGTAGGATATAAGCGTGTTGGCACATAGCTATAAAGGTAAATGGGGCTCTGTCAAGTCCAGTATTCAAATTTCTTGAATAATTCAGTTTAGATCACTGCATGTCTATATTTTTGTTCATATGTGATAGCTTGTTATTGAGAAACTCTCTCCAGTGCATCCGGCTTTGGTGAATGTAGTCACAGGGTTATTGCATTGTCTTTCGTGTGCTACCCTGTTAACTCAAATTAACTTAGAATACTGAATTAAGTATGAAAATGTGGTTTTAAGATGAACAGTCATCACTAGCTCTTTTTAATGATCTGTTTATCCTTTAAAATAATCTGCTTAAGTTATTTTTATCTAGCTATGAAGTGGCTGCGTGATGCACTAAGTCAAGACTAGCCTGTTATTGCTACATATTGCATCTCAGTCTGATTTGTTGATGGATATGAAAGACGACAGTTTTTAAAGGGAATGTAATATATATTTTTAATGGGATTTATATATTTTAGCTTTAGTACATACTTTCGTTTCATGGCATTTTGTGTATTTATGACGCGATTTTTTGTTTCATCTAAAATACTGATATTGGCCCGCAGCTCAGCTATGATTCATGGTAGCAAAAATATCTATTTTCAGAAGCAAATGTTCTCTAGTACTAGCTGGATGTGCTACAGACTATATAACATTACAAGAAAAATTCTCAATATGTGTTTAATTGTTCAGTTGAGGTTACTCAGTATGCATGCTTTTTTTTAATTATTTTTTATATTTTAATACTGCACTATATTTTTTCTTATATTATCACCAAACTCTTTCCAATACAGCCTTCCCTAATGAATCTAGCCCTAGGATTATTGTACTGTGGTCTCTGGGGAGACATCTTTCTAGTTTGAATACATATAAGATTACACTTAGAAAACTGCTAGGTATGAAAACATGTCTTTAGGAGATCTCAACAGTTTATATCTGTATCTGTCTATAGCTATATCTCTACTAGAAAACAATTAATTGCTTCAATGGCAATTGAAGCAATTCAATACAGAATAAATACTATGAAAATACTGAAAATAACAAACATAATAATAGCAAATGATAACTAATGAAGGGTTGAGTATTAACAATAATAAGTCAATTCACTCCAAATAATGCGGTGCTTGGCTCCTGGATTCAGGACAGGTATATTAAGAACAACTGCTCTGCACTGATGCAGTTGTCTTTTACATGAGCAATGGACATGAGCAACAGCAATTTCACTTCCACCCTTAATCTGGGTGGTTAGGCACAGTTGTAAGGAGCAGGTAGTGTTCTGCTGCTTCCCTTCAGATTCTGCAATGAAAGCCACTTCAAATCTTGTCTAAGGCATCTTTGCAGCCCTTCTTAAAAATACCACTAGCAGTTCTGCTGAATTGCTATGATGGTTCAGAGCACATACTTTCCTGGCCTTTCTCAGCAGTTTACTTTCTTATCCACTTTAGCAACCTAAGGTTATTTTATGTGTTGTTTTTGCACACAATTCAGTCTGACAAAAAAATTTAGTTGTGTCAATGCAGTGTTTGCTTTTTTTTTTTTTCTTGTTTCCCTTGTAGCCTGAAAGAGTAGGTTGTAGGACTATATGTTAATGGTTTATGGATGTGACTCACTGACTGTATCTGTCTGTTGGAGAGGTGGTGTCCCACCATTTCTGGAGAGATATCAGTAAGAAGACTGTGTTATCTATGTCACACCGATTCACCACTACCATCAGTCAACAGCTTCAGTCAGTTACTGCTGTTAAAAGTATAGTGCAGGAGAAATTTCCCCAAATTGATAAAACATGTTTACAATTTTGTGAACAATGAAGAACTTTAGATTCAAGGTATTTTGACTTTTCTGGGTGTTTTGGGGAAAAAAAAAAAAAAAGAAAACACAATCTCAAAAATACAAAGAACCTCATGTTTTGGGCTGTCCATTATTTCACCAAAACTCAGATGTGTTGTGAATCTTCCCATTGGAATATGTTACTCCATATTATTGGAGGTATTTCAAAGTCCCAATGAAACAGAAAGCTACAGTTCTGAGCTCTTTTCAGTCATCTCTGTCTCCCGCTTGTCTCACTGCCGCAAGTCTCCACCTTTTTCAAAGGAAGACAGAACAGCAGCAGCCACTGATAGCCTGAGGCTATTTGCACCCATTTAATGCCCATCTTGCCCCGGGCTTGAGTCAAATCCAAAGAAGCACCAGCTGTTATTTCCTTTCTTGCTTTAACCTCAGATTCAGTCAAGGTGGCTGTAAGTCCATTATTAGGTGAGTATTAGTGAGCTGAAGGCCTAGCTCTTGTAATTTCTGTGAGCTGGGACCGCAGTTCAGAGGCTCATTGTCCCTGTCCCCCTCAGTACCCAACTAATGAGCTGTGCACCTTTATGTTTGCATATAATTTTGCAGAGGTTGATTGTCTATATGCATTTAGCCTGGCAAGCAGCTTCCATTCTAACACGCTATTTTATCTCTACCTATAGCTTTGTCTTGGAAAATTAGACAGTGAAAGCAGTGAAGCACGAGCTTAAATCTGTCTCTATGGAGGAAAGCACTCAGACATGTGCTTAAATGTAAATATGTGCTTAGATCCTATCATTAAGTCGAAGAGCCTCAAGTGCATGCTTCAAGTTAAGCATATGCTTACATCCTTTTTGAATAGTGATGCTCTCCTGAATTGGCACCTTAACTTGGCCAGAAAATTGCCACATTTCCTGTGAAAGAAAGGAAATATTTCTGCAAAGTATAAAGGCATGTTGTCAGACAGTTTGAGCTATAGGTCATTTAAAAATGTGCTGATTTCAAATTTGAATTTCTGTGTTAGCTTTTCTTTTCATCTGACCAGCATGAAAATGATTTGTTAGCACTCAAGGTTCTGAGACCGGTCATTTACAAGGCTACAGTTAATACCTTGAACTGAGGTAACAAATGATAAGTAAATTTCTGGAAAAGCTGTAAGATCTGATTTTCATGTTTGACACCAACAGCTGACTATTAAAGATCATGTATGAACTCGAATGTGGAGGCACCGTTTATGTGATGTTTGCTTACCAGGAGGTACTCACTCATTTAACCGGTGCTGTTCTTTGATGGAGTCATAGGACTGTATTAGACAGATTTCTTAGCAGATAAGATACATCATATTCTCAGTTCCCAGTCAGTTATATCTCCTTGAAAAGAAATTAATTATCTATATTTGGAGGAAATAGATGGTGATGAGGTTACGATCACATTAGTACAGATACCTGGGAACAGCGCCAATTCATGCGGCTCTATGCCATTCATATTTATGTTGTTTAATCACTTCTACTGACTCGTACCTGGGTCAAAAGAGTGGTTTTTCGTTTAGTACTGAATATGATAAGGATCAAGACCCCATGCTGTAGGTGTGAATATGTTGGCTTCTGCTAATGGTTAGTATTAGAAGTACTAGAAGGACACTTTTATAGTTAAGCGGAAAGACAGCTTACTTTGGGTTGGGCAGGCTGGAGGTAGGTGTGACACATCCATAGGGACCTGTTTTGGTCTGGATGTATGTCTATGCAAGAAGTCAGTGAAGTAGCCTTCATAGCTACATCTTTCCTACTAAATGGAGTGCTTCTGGGAGAGTTCTGTACCAGTGGGCTCAAACCACTATAGGAAGATTTTATTCCACATAAGGAGACTCTGCTAGCCTCCAAAATCGGGTAGCTGCATGTAAACTGCATCTTCCAAATGGTCCTTACCCATGTGTAACTCCTGAACTGCAACTGAGCATCATTTGGGAAAACATTAGGCCAGAGGTGTACCAAGCACTGCTCTAACAGTTTAACAAGGCATGTTTCAGTGACTGGGAGCGCTGCTTAGCAGGGTTTAGTTTGCTAGCATGTGTGTAGCCAATGGGGCCAGTTTTACTGTCATAGCGATGTGGGAGATGGTCATTGAATGAATGTTACACCCTTGGAACAAAAACGTGGAGACAGAATTTATTTGAAGACTCCATAATGCTTGGGGCTCGTCCTCCTGGGGGGAAGGGGAGTCCTGGCAGCTGGTAAAATGTTCCTGTGCCATAGAAACATTTTATCCCTTTGCCAAGAGAAGAAATGCAGAAGTTTTGAGTGTTAGAGCTTGGGATCTTCTGTAGCTTGTCCAGGCATGGCAGGCTTCCTGGAGTCTAAGTTCTTGGTTTGGTACAAGAGCTGAAAAACAAGAACAAAAGGGAAAAGGTGATTTATGTGGTCTGTGGGCCTTCTCTCGGTTCAAGGTTGTGTAGTATCTTGCCTGGCTATCTTTGCAGTTCTCTAGTTTATGCTCAAATTGCAGCAGCTGACTTTCAGGCCTCCGTCAGCCTCAAACGACTGGGCTTCACAGAACTTCTCCAATATTCTCCTGCTTGCCCTTCCTCTGCATCTCCAGCATCTGCCCTACAGCTGGGGCTCCAAGAGGGAAGAAGGATAAGGCAGCTTTCCCTTGCACTGAAGGTATTCAGCACTGAGGAGCTCATCCCTGACACTGGAGGAACCACAAAAGGACAGAGGTTTGGATCAGAGGTGGTGGAATAAAGCAGTAATTCAATCACTGAGCTGAACTGAAGAGTTAGAAATTGCTCCTGAATTCTCTCAGTGAATCAGGAATACTGCTGCTTTGCTAATTCAGAGACTTTATATGAGATGAAGTTCATTAATGCATGAGAGGTGTTTAGACAACACTGTGATGAGTAGCAATGTGAAGTCAATGCCTCTGTCACAGTAGCTTGTGAACTGTTTTACAATCTCTCTTAGTGTTTTTGCTGTCTCAAATTATGTCTTTTTTTTTTTCTTTTGGAGAGATACCATCAGCAGGAGGCTCAGAAATGTCAACTGTAATTAAAAATGTAATTTTCAAAGGCATTTTGCAGTTTATTCACATGGTAAATGGTTTCCTGCCCTCTGAACTTTCAGCCTGCTGAGCTGAACTGAAGAGTTAGACATTTTCTTAAAATCCTTACATTTTCTCACAAGTGTAACAAGGCTCTTGTCAGCTGAACAAGTTGGCAATGAAGAGTTCAGCTAATGGTGTAGAGCTTGAAAACATAAAAAAGAGGGTTGTTTGTTCACCAGAGTTTTTGTTCCTGTCAGATTACTTACTGAAACTTCCATTCTGCTCTATTTTAATATTTTAGTCCTTTGTTTCTTCTCTCGCTCCCTTTCTTGCTTCAGACTTGACTTTCTTGTTTCTCTATCCAAATGAAAATATAATCCTTATTAACCTCTACTCCCATTAAAAGCTGCCTATTCTCTGGTCTCTGATGCCCTAGGCTGGTTGGATAGCTGATTATACTTTAGATGATTTCCTTTGCCTGGTATCTGAGCACCTAACAATCTAAAATATTTTTTCCTCGTGACATCTCTGTGAGGAAAGGCAGGGCTATTATTAAATATTCATTAAACAAGAGAGAGGCCGATTCCATCACCCAGTGATTGGGGTAGTCGGCAGGTTCATGGTAGCCTCAAGTCGCTCTTCTATCATTACTCACGCAAAGTAATTGGGCAACTGGGGGAACTACCCTGTATATATAAGAGAATAGCTTGTTCTGAGCTCTTCTGCAGAATATGGAAGGTCTCAGCTCCAGTTTCTGCCCCACATTGGGGTCTGAATCCTCATTTAGGACCTCTCATTTAGGGCTAACTCCATCCCTATTCTTCCTGTATTTCCAGCTGCCTTCATGCAGGTTCGGTCAAGCTCGGCTGCCCACACTGACAGATGACAAGTTTTAGGATATTCTGATCATTGTGAGAATCTCTTTGTGAAGCTTTGGGCTGAGCCAGGACCCTGAGCAGCTTAGAAGCTGTTGGGTGGTGTCAGTGGTTAGGCGGATTTGGCAATGCAGACTGGCAGCAATGCAGAGGTTTATGAGATTAGGTGGGAGCTAAGCAATGGTTTTGAGACCTGCCAGGGATTTACATGATAGATGCCTGCTGCCTTGGAAGAGTAAGGTAAGTCTATCAGGCTAAATCTCTACCTGTCCTGGGAATTTATCTCATGGATGAATTTTAGAGAGAGAGGGAGTTGAACGCCGGGGGAAGAGAGGCATAAATGCAGTGCAATGTAACTTGGAGCAGTTGTTGAAGGGAATGATTTAGTGCATTAACTGAATTAACACTAAAAAAAGGAGCGTTGGGGGAGAGAAAGCCTATAATTAACAGGAGCTACTGGCTATAACCACTTAGATTATTTGTTTATTCTTTCTTGGTTCCAAACTGTAATTTATCTTTGTCTCTTTAGACTTTACACTCTAGAGCAAAGACTGTGTCTTCCTGTGCTTAGAAAATATGCCACTGTAATGTAAATGAGTTTCTGTAAAACAGAGACCATACACCTCCTCCCTGTCCTTAGCTTTTAATGTGAAAGGTGAGCTAATCCTTAAACCCCAGAAATACAGTCAAGCACTCTTCTTTGTTGAATTGTTTCTCAAATTGTGTTGGGTTATTCTCTCACATTTAGTAGAAAGCTTGGTGCTTCTCATGTGTGAAGCTCAGAATTTATGTGGGAAGACAACCCTAAGACTCTGATCCTGCAGCGTGCTGCCGTTTTGTACCTGAAGTCATTGGTGCTGCCCGTACACTACATGTGCGCTAAAAGACTACGGCACCCCTGGAGCCTAAAAGACCACCACCTGCCCCGCCCCGAAATTTAGTATCCTGAATTTTTCCACCCATGTGTGCTCCGTTGTCCCCTGGAAGGGCGCAGTGCTTGGGATCCGCATCCCTCACAGGCTTTGCAGGGTGTCTCAGATCAGCTCTGTGGCTATCAATCATGCTGCAGATACCCCTGGGCAGGGGCGGTGCGGCCATCAGTCAGTGAGCAGCCTCGGTTCATTAGCACGTTGTGTTAGTCTGCTGAAAATAAATACGGGTTACCATACTGTCTGCTGTCTCAGAAGGGCTGCAGTGTAGCAGGTCAGCTAATTTTACTTGCTCGTTTTCTCTGGCAGACTTCCTTCTGTCCTCCAGAGTAGTTCTGTAGGCAATGCACCCTTGAGTATTGCACTTAGGAGCAAACAATGTATCTGTAGCCTGATTTCATGACAGTGCACATTTTAGGTGTTCCACTTTCATTTGCAATACCAATAAACTAGGTTAAAGAAAGGTTGACAGACTGTTTTCCCTTGGAAAATACCTATTCATTCAAACTAAAGTAATGCATTGAATTATGTTTATTTTCTTGAAGATTAGAAAAAAATAATAATAAGGGGACAGTGAGTATCTTGATAGTACTGTGGTGTTTTCTGTCAATTACATTTTAATTTTTCTTTTTGAAATTACTTCTGTTGTTAAACTAGAATACAGACTGGAGAAAAAAACAAATTCCTGTCAGAATTTTCTTCAGGAGAGAATTCAATGTTTTGGGCTGTGTTTCATGTCAGGATGAATCTCATTTTTAAAATCTTGAAATCCACCCCAAACTGTGTTTGAATTCTCTGCACAGTTCTCATTAGCAAAAGATAATTGCCTAAAAACACAAAAGGCACAAAAGGAATCACAGTATTTACTAATTGCATCTCTGACACTCCTCCTCACCCCCAGCTGGCAATGGCAGAGCTCTGCTTCCCCTTCCTCTGTGATTTCTCTTCCTTCTCTGCCCATCTCCTTTACCTGCTGGCTGTATTCATGCTTTACAAGGTGTTCTTGTAAATTGCTGAGGCTATGACAACAAAGCTGAAAAAATGATGCAGTAAATATAAGGACTGGCAGCAAAAAAGGGAACATAAAGGAAAATGTTGCCATATATTTAGCAATTGTCGATGCAGTTTTAAAGAGCAGTGAGTCTGATTTAGATTTTGCATTGTTTTTTTTTTTTAACTTCAATGTGTTATTCTTTATTTATATCAATGTACCAGAGAAAGGAATCAGTCCCAATCTTTCTCCTAATGACTAGCTAAAAGGGCTTTTGAGGGCTCAGCTTACCTCCTGCAATACCTTGCATTTGATGCTTCAGAGGTCATGAAATTATTAAAAATTCAGCCAAGTCTGTTGATTCAATGACACCCTCTGGCAAGCTGACTAAAGTGCTAGGGAAATATTTTATTAATTTTAAGTGAACCAGCAATTAATTAAACGTGTAGAACCCTTTTTAGTACTGCATGATAACCCAGAGGCTGGACCAGATAGTTTTCCCAGAAACCTTCCTAATTTGAGAAATTTAAGTTGAGTCTCTCTAACACCTCTTTCCAAGGCAAACAGTGCTCTGTCTCCCTGTAACCCTGGCTCTAGGTATCCATAGCTGTCCTCATCTGGACACACCAGCAAAGAGTTCAGAGGTTTCCCATCAAGCGCAGGAATCATTCATGATGACTGGGCTCACTAGCTGGATTGAGCTGCTTGATCTCTTTCATGATATTCAGTCACAATGCATTTTCTGCTCAGCAGGAGTCCTCTAATTCCAGTGTAGATAGACTGCAATAAACTTCCAGAGGAGAAAGTAATATACTGACTTTTTAAAATAGTATTGATGTTTAAAATCTCATAACTGCAAGGCACTTAGCAGTGTTTGAACAACGAGATTGCTTAATCGACTGATCATCCCGAAACATGTATTTCTATAGATCTCTCACTCACATTCCAGCTTTAGTAACAGTGAAGTCACTTGACTTTCACTCATGCAAAGCTCATTTAAGAGTCTTTTCTAATGACCAATGAATTCCACTAGGAAGTTTTTTTCAGATCTTCTTATTAAAAAAAAAGAAAAAAAAGAAAAAAAAAGGGAAAACTGTGGTAGCGGGTGAATTTGGATTTGGATTTACAAAGTGTGAACACTTAATATGTGAAATCCCATGTAAAGAGGCATTTACTCTGTAGATTTGAAGAGTCTGGCCCAATACAGAGCATATAAATCTGTCCTGTATTGTTCCACATTGGTGAGTTCTCTGAATTGTTTTTAATTTTCCTGAGAGGACAAGAAAACCAAAATAAAATTAAATATAATTGCATAATTTCGGTTAATTTGTTGGCTCTGTAATTGGAAACACATTTTTATCATGTTCCAAGGGAACTTTGTCTTGTAATAGGTGTCTTTCTTCATAGTCTATGCAGGTTTTTTTCTTTTTCTTTTTTTTGGATCCTCTTGCCCAAACAGCTCTTGAGTCCCTGTTTAATTAAAAGAGAGACACCCTTAGGACATCATACAAATTTGTCAGCAGTGTACTGTCACTAAAAGGCTTCAGCGTTAATCATGCAGTCTTTGTCTTGGGTTCGTTTGAATCTAAAAATAATGAGAAGAAAGGTGAGAGTTGCACTTTTAGTGGCCCTTCAGTGCTGTAGCAAATTGCAGTCTGGCATGTTTCCTCTCACAGGTCACATCCCTCCTTTAAAAATGTCCTCATCACTGCCATTTTGGGAAATCTTAGAATGTCTCAGCACACTGTGCCTGTCACTGCAGTGCTTTGCTGGAAGCTTTAATTCCCTGAAGAACAGTCAATGATAAATTTGTGCATTTGATGTGGAAAAGGATGAACGAGAAGGAAGGGGCTGAGGAAAGGGGGAGGACGTTTTGCTCTGAGAAAATACAGAAATTATGCCTGTATATTGGTTATATCCTTTATATATCATCTTGAGGATGTCATCCTACATGAACACAAGTATTTGTTTACAGGGTTTTTCGGTGAAGCATGGCTGTCTTGAAGCACATTGCTGACGCTGAGAAGTACTTTGGAAACAGGAATAGGACCAATGCCAGAAAAGGACCGGTATGGGGTACTGATAGGGCTTCCTGCACTATGGTCGGGACAAAACAGCCGTGTTGGTGTCCCATACTAGACGTCAGTGACTACAGCTTGGCGGGAGGAGCTGGAGGGGCAGTCCTTGGCACAGTCCTGGCACAACAGCTCCTCCTCCTCAGGACCCCTTGGGCTGATGTACCAAGCCCCCGCGGCCCAGGCTGTCCCGGGAAGAAGGGCACAGCCCCCACCTCCTGTAGGCTTAGACTTGTACAGCCCGTGTGGAGGTGGCAACCTGTGCCTCGCACAGAAATGGGTTAGTGAGAGTCTGGTGTTGTGTAAGTGTATGCCTGCGAGTGCAATAGCGCATTAGTCTTGTCTTTGAGACAACATTTAGAAACTTCTTTGGAACTGAACCTCACTTGAAAAAACAAAAAGGTAGTTTACCATGTCTTTCTGAGCTCATCACCAGCTGATGACTGCTCCTGCCACAACTTTCCCTTAGCCTGTGCCTCACCCAGCACCTTTTGGGCTTCTCACCATTTCATTCTGCAGCACCCCAAGCTCCTGGCCGATGGTGTAGGGAGCCATGAGCTGGCGGGCCACAGAGCAAGCCCAGGGACAGTACAGCTGATTCAGCTGCTGTGTGATGCTTGGGTCCCATAGAGAGACTCACTTACCTTCCACAAGTGACTGATTTGATGTAATGGCTTTCAAATGTAGTTCTTGCAGGTGTCGCTCCTGTCTACCTGTCCCACCAGTCTGTGCTTCTGTCTAGGTGTCCTTGCAAAGTTGGAAGTGGGAATTAATGGCTGTAGCTTCTCACGGCCCATTTTTCCCAGGAGAGTAGTTGAATTCACAAGGGCGCTTTCATGAAAAGTTTCTTTTCCTTCTTTTGCCATAGAAATGTTGAGACTGAACTGTAGATTCTTGCATCTCTCTTGATTGTAAGGGCAGAGAGTTGGTTGAGTACCTGGTGCTGGTTCTGCTAAAACACAACCAAAAATATGCTTTCCCATGAGAGGAATATCTGGAGGGTAACTGTCATTATCTGACTGGGAGCTGAAGGGCAAGTGATCCTTGGGGAAAACAGGGGAGAATAGCAAGGACTTTTCTGAGATGACCAGTCTGACATGACAAGTTTCACTCTAGGAAAAAAAGTTTGTCTAGTTCTATAAGGATATGTGTTATTTTTTAATACTCTGCCTGTGAATCCAGACCGTATACCTCCTTTCCTGTATTTCTTTTTTCTGCATTGTTTTTACATGAGAAATATTCTTGTAGTTGAAACTTGAACAAGCAAGATCCACTAAATCATGTTGCTTTCACTTTAAAATATTTCTTCAAAAAATAAGAGGTGTCCATCTTTACAGCTTGCTATTGTAATCTGGACATCAAAACCTGCCTGAAATCTTTTCAAAGATTTGCCAGAAAACCACAAGTCTAAACAGAGCTTTGGATTTCTGTCACTCATCTGAAGAGAAAGCCTTGCCCCAGATGCAGTATGTATCCATCTCACTATGTATAGTGAAATGAAAGAGAAAGTAATTACAAGAGAGTTGTAGATCTTTAGTTATAAAAGTTTTAAAACTTACCATCTTTTTCCCTCAGATCATATTTGTACTTAAAACTGCTCCACTGTATATCAGCACTAAGTTTTACATACAAATTTCAAATATGGCCAGATATTCAGCCAGTAAGTGACATAGTTCTTTGATTTCAAAGGAGCTGTGTTGATCAATATGAGCAGAGGGTTGCCTGTACAGTGTAATATAAAGCCTCTAGTCTTAAATCCTGTATGAACAATAAAACACAATGTATATCACTTTACACAGACAGTGTGCTGAACTATTAGGAGAAGTAGTCAGGGATGCTGAACAACTTATGCGAAGCAGAAGTGTGAAATGCAATTCCATAGCGCCCCAGAAGAAATGTGGGAGAGAAAAAACTGTGTGGGTTCCTTTCTTCACTCTCAGATAGTCTTCCAAACAAAAATGTCTCAGTGGGGTCTTTTATGTGGGGCTGGAGCATCCGCCACCTCATCAGTACCCATGTGTGTGAGGGGGACATTTTTGTCTTCTGCCACTGGCGCTGACATGTTCTTTTCTGTCCCTGATTAGATGAAAAAATAATGGGTATCAAAAGCTGCATCCTTTCCATGAGTAGCATTGTCTTCTTGTCCAAGTCTGGGATAAAATAAAAAGTTCTTTTAGGAAGGATTTCATGATGTCAGCCAGCAAAAATTGGGAGTGAGTGTATATGTATGTATACGTAGGCATTCATTCTGTCACTGTTATTTTGCCCTGGGAGGACAGAGAGAGTTATCACAGAGCCTTTCAGAGTCGCTTCCTTGTCAGGCAGAGCCACTTCTGTCCTGTCAGTCCAACAGCTGGGGCTCCGTGTGGGTACACGGGACTGAGGGAGAGCTACTTTACATTTTAGGGATGAGATACAGGATTACCTTGCAGCTTCATCTGCGAGAGAGACTAATGTCCATAATTACTCCAGTGACCTGCAGAAGCTTTTTGAAGTTCTGGCTCTTTACAAAGCTGGATCTCTTTTCTACGAACATGGTTTTTGCTGTCTTTTTCTGGGTCAAGTTTAGGTGTTGAGCCACTGGTGCTCTCTCAGGAGTTCTCCCATAAAAGCCAGGAAATTACATGGCCTCTGGGCCAGCCCTTCTGAGCCTCAAATTAATTCCATGCAATAGAGGAAGGTAGGAGAAATAATAGCGTAGAAGAGAGTGATGTGGGCACTGCCTTTGGCAAAAACATCTCCAGTAGTTTTCATGTGCATTTTCTTCAACGGAACTGATTTTTCTCTTGCTGAATTTATTCTATTGTTGCAGCTCTTTCAAATTAAAAGAAAAGAGAAAAAAATGAAGCCTTTGATTAATATCTGATTTGATTTGAGCTTTGTCAGTGATGGATGCATTTAAATATTCCTGTCAGGGTGAGCAAGAGAGAGGTACTTCTATTAGGAGCGCAGCATGCAGCCTTCCAAGGAAACAGAAACCTTGCATCTTGAGTTTTGGAGCTGCTGAACTGACAGTAAGACCGGACATGAAAGTTTCCATCAGCTGGAATCTGTAAAATAAAGCAAAAAGCAGAAAGGAAATGCTCAACCTCTGCCAAACCTAGATCATATATATTGGGAATATTACAATAACAATTACAAAAATAGCAACCTTGATGTTGCTACCTTTTTTTTTCTTTCATGACAGGAAAAAAAATCAACCTTAAAACACCAAAGCAGAATATTATGAAGGTAGATTCTTGGATATGGCTCTTTAACGCTTGTGTAGTGTAAACAGAACCCTGAATCTACAGGTAGGGAAAATTGAAGCAATTCCTCTGAAGCCAAAATCTGATGAAAACTTAAGCGAGTTGAGTTACACCAGTGAACTCAACCTGAAAACTGGCCTAAGGCTTCATTTAACATTTTAAAATATATCTTTCTTATTGAAGTGGGTTTTCTTTTTTCCTTTTTTTTTTTTCTTACTTGTAATACTTTTTTTTTTTTTTTTTAAGCTTCACAAGAGTTGCTTACCATAAATACAAATCAACTGTTCGCGCATTCCCAATTTACTCATCCACACACCAGGACAGCAAGTTAATTGCAAGAGTTCCCCATGGGGAATGGTAAACTTAAATATGCCTTGTTAGGCAGCAAGTATATTGTTAGGCAGCAGAGTGAAGAAAGGCACAAGTCCTGAAGAAAGGCACCAGAGTGGAGCTGGGAATGAAAAAGGATATAAAAAAAAAGTCCTCCCTGTCACAGGCAAATTGACTTTGTAAATAATTGCATTGTACCCCTGGGAGGCTCAGGGGTAGGAAGGAATTTAAAGACTGTTTATTGCCTTAGGGCATGATCCTCAGAGGGACGCTGGTGTTTTAGTGCTTTTTAGTGGAAACCACAGTCACTTAGGGGTGACTCGTAAAGAATCTTTGCTTCCAGAAATGCCATGTTAAGCTCCCAGATCCAAAATCTAGATTCTCACAAACAGTTGCAGCTGCTCCAGCCTTGGAGGTATCTAAAGAACATAGAAGCCAAGATTTCTGCCAGTAAAACTCAGGTTTGCTCTGCAGCCTGTGCGTAAGTGCTTTGGTCTTGACCTCAGTGAGTGGCCTGGCACTTCTCAGGCCTGGTTAGCGTCTTGTCATTCCTCAAGCACAGGGTTTTGATTGCACAGATGTTCTCAAAAACAGGCTGTGTGTAAACCATACCTAACAGAACAGGAGCAGCATGTCCTTTTGAGATCACAGCGTGTCAAGTAGTGTACTGTCTTTAAGTGCCAAAGACCAACATTTAGCTTCTCCCTCTGCCAGAGGGGAGTTGAACCCAGCAGAATAATCCTGCTAGGAGCTGTGTGATACTACAGAAGCAAAACTCTCATTCTGTCCTATTGACACACTTCAGCGTGGTATGGAGCAATAAGCCTGCCTGTTGATCTAGATAGTACCAGCTCTAGTGATGGGGGCACTCGGCACGAGGGAAAGATTGTTTCCAGTTTCTGCTCTGGGGATTTTTGTATTAAGCATTCAGTGCAGCAAGGCCTGGAAGTCATGGCTTCTCTCACTGTCCCCCTTCCTTTCTGTTAAATACACAGTTATTGCATGCAAGGGGCGAGTCTCTCTCGTATGTTCTCATAGATGTCGAATGGTCTATGCTCTAGTAGCTAGGGCACCGTGCAAGAGACGGGTGGTCCATCTCCTCAGCCAAAGGTGGACGTCAGCTCTGTCCTCTACCTGCGGGACACCTGCTGCAGAGCGGTCAGAGAGAAGGAATGAGGAGTGCACACCGCAGCCTGCAGCTGTGGTCCTTGAGAGCCCTGGTGCAGAAGTCGTTCAGATCTGAAATTAAGCTCGGCGTGTGAGACAGGTGAATCTTACTGCAAATGTGAGTAGCATAGACTGAGTTCTGGGATGCTCTCAACAGGTTCAAGGTGTGTCTTGCTGCAGACACCTATGGATCTGTATCAATAATAAATTAGATAGTTCTGAACTATAACTAGTTCTAGGGATAGCTGGAAAATCAAGAAACATTTTCGGGATTTCTATTTTGACATTGAAAGCCTAACATGACGCTTGGCGACAGGTGTCATTTCATGCATCAGACCCTTACTATATCTCACTTTATGAGCTGTACCCAAATTCTTGTCCTGAACAGGAGAAATATCTTCTTCATGCAATGCCAAGAGATGAAGTAATTACAATTTACTGTCTCATTGGTATCAAAGCAGTGAGAGGTGGTCCTCATTTTGGTAGACAGCAGTCAGAAAGGGAACTGTGACCTGTTCTGATGGTAGCAGATAGTTAGCTAGCTGTTATCGAAGTCCTAATGGCATACACAAAATCTGCCAACAGAAAGGATACCAGGAAATAGTAATGCAAGTAATTAGTTTCTAAACAAATCACACGTTTGCTTTAAAAGCCAGGCATATGAAGTTCTGTATCTTGTTAAAGAAAACCTTTGGGATTTGTGTTTGTGTCCGCAACCAAATCACCTTGGATGTTACATAAGAAGGCTTCATCATGTGGTCAGCAGTCTGTAACACCAGATATCAAGAGGCTCTCAATAAAACTACTGAAGCTGATAACACTCAAGGCCAAAATCCGTTCCCCTTGTTGTGCACTGTTAATGGTTTTGTATCTGCTGCCCTTTGCATTGCATCAGAATCAAGGCATTAAAGCATTAACTTACTCCCTGCCTCGGGCGATCAAGGTCCAGCGTCACGGAGCCAGCGGAGAATCATTTTTGCCTTGTCTATGTTAGCGCGGACTGCAACAAATGGGTGGTCCACTGCTTTCGGGCCCATGCCACAGCTGAGCTGCTCCAGGGGCACTGTTTGGGCTGTCCATGCCAAGAGCAGACGTCGCCGCCTGCCCAGGGTGCCTCTTCCAGGTACAGGCACGACAATAGCGTGAGGACTTTCATGGCAAGGTGAAAACTGAGGGGGCACTTTGAGGACCACCATTTCAAACAGGCATCCAAAGTGGGGTGGTGGAGGGATTTAGCTGCTCTAATTACTAATGGAGCTCGTCCTGTGTATCGTTGTCTCCTGACTGTACACTGTGGAGAGTGACGCTTCTGTGGCTTATAAGGGCTCCGTGAGGATAGGCAGATTCGACGACTACGCTCGGTGGGACTGGTAATAGATAGGCATCTAAGATATATAGAGCATTACATCACTGAGTGCTTTTGGCCTCTTCTATTGACCATGATCTAATCTGGCATTTTTAACTTGTCTTCATAAGTTATGTAAGGAGCATGTTTTTAAAAGGAAATTGAATTGGCCAATTTCAGATTTTCTGGGTGTTTTTCTCTGTTTGGGGATAGAGTAGGTTCTGAAATTATCGATGAGAGTCAATGCTGTTCTGCAACAGCTATGACTACCCACACACGGTGCTCTTTTTTTTTTCCCCACACTTTTATTCCATGTCTGAATGTGGATTTACATGACAAATTGTAATGGTGCACTGCAAGCTGTTATAGCCTGTTGGGTAAATGATTAACATTTCAAATATATTTATAATTTAATTTCTAAATACTTACTCAAAGGACTATAATGGCTCTATTCTAATTTATCTTATATTCAATCCAATTTTTGTAACATTTATTAATTCCTTTTATTCCTGATTCAGAAGTATAACATGCCAATTAAAAACAGATTAAAATGCCTATTTACTGCAAACCATTACATGCTACCAAGTAAATAAAACATTGTAAAAAAATCCCTGATTATACATAGTGTAATAAGCATGCTTACAATTACATATTTCTGCAGTAAACCATAATATTTAGCACATTCTCAGCTGGATTCATCACTCATTGGCTTAGACTGTGTGTTTAAATTCTTTTATCCACCTCAAAAATTTTCTCAGGTGTTTCCACCTTAGCTTCCCACAGACTTTCTAGCGACGTAGAGCAACTGTTACTTGTTCTGCCAGACTCATGCTTAGGAAATGTGTTGAACAGCAGCTTCTGGCTGCTCTGGCCAGGTACTTGCCCTCTGTAGCCACATGGACTTTTCCACATATTCCATTCAGATCAAGAGCTCTCAGCATATTAATGGACATAGATTTCTTATCTTGGTAACATCCATAAAACCTACTGCCAGTCAGATTCTCCATATCTCGGTGGTTTTTTTTTTGCTTTTGATTGTTTTTCTTTACAATACAATAGAGGGATAAATAGTTCTTTGGTTTCACCAGAGGGCAATACAGTAAGATAGAGGATAATCAAAAGTGCCTTTAAATCACCTTTGTATTCTGCTAAGCCAACAGCTGGAAAAAGATGAATCTTTTTCTATTGGTTAATTTACAGCAGTCACAGGGATGCTCCTGTGAATTTACACATGGCTGGAAATGGTCCTTTTCTGACTTCTAGCAATCATAGTCCAGCAATAAGTTCCAGGCATCTCTATTTCAACACCCGGGAGTGCATGCTCTGCTAAGATCTAGAGAGCTTGGGGTAATTCTGCTTATGACTCCAAGATTATGACTATTTTTACTAATGTCAACAGAAAATTTGTTGCAGCCTTTCCTTTCACCATAGTATAGCCAGTTGCTGGCAAATGGTATCTTTTCCATGTGAGCTAAGGCGTGGAAATTGAGGCCCCTGTACTCTATCAAAGGATAATACTGCGTATCAAGGCTCATATTGAGAAAGTGAGAATGTGCAAGCGTGTAGAACAGGCATGATCCTCTCCTGAGAAAGGAAGGAGCATGGTTAGATAAATGTTTCTGACCGCTGGTTGTAGTAAGAAGGAAGGTGAAAAGACACCTCTGTGTTTCTGACCAGGTGTATCGGAGGCTTGTCTCATGACTCCACACAATAATCCAGCCAGCCCACATCTTCTGCTCTGACATGCCACAGGATAGCAACCAAGTGGAAACATGCATTGTTATGACAATACAGGAATGTGAAATAACGTTGGCTGCCAGAAGCATTGGGCAACCCTGTGACCTAAATCAACTCAACCAGAATCCATTAAATGATTTAATTTTTGTCCATCCAGCTATTGATTGTACTTATAGTGCAAGAACAGCAGTGACAGCAGCAGTGCTGAGAGACTGAGCAGAATTATTAAAAGACACTGCTTGGCAAAGTGAATGGATGTCTGATAGGAAGGACTTAAAACAATAAATCTTTGACAGCGCTGATTCAGTCTTTGTGAAATGACTAACTGATTGCCAGAGATTTTAATGTCAAAACATAAGATTCTGCAGGTGCCTGAAAATAAGTATGCATTGTAATACTGATGCCTTTTATTTTTTCCCGGCAGTAAAGAAATGCTTTCAGGTGTTACAAAAGAGGATGTGTGATATGAAAAATGGGGATAGCACAGACTACTGCTCAAAGGGGAATGCTAATGTGTTATTACGGGAATGATGATATACTGACTGTGCATTTGCGGTGCAGTGGCTTTCTATGCCCAGGTAGATGGCTAATTTATCTAACACAAGACCTGTATTGATGGCACAACAGCCTACTAGCCACTGAGGTTGCTGCATAAAGGCACACACATCTCTTTCCAGGAGTCTAGGGCCTGGTAGCTGCATACATGTAGATACGGATGCCTTGCTGACTTTCTGGAGCGTGAGGGCGTGAGAGAGTGAGTTTGCCCCCTCCTGGTTTGCCAATGGCATCATAGGGTTTGTGGATATGGTTCAATTACCTGTAAGTAAAGCCTTGCTGGTAGGCAGAGGCAATGAGGTGAATAAATCACATACTAGTGCCTAATTTCAGTCTAGACATGTAGGTAAGTAAGTTCATGTGGCTGTCTTCATGATTCAGAGAGCAGGCGAGAAGGAGAGAGGAACGGATGGAGAATTTGAATCGATCACGGCCACTCTGCACGGCCAGCACAGCTGAACTGGTGCAGCCAGAGCTGAAACCAGCTGGTAAAAGACAACCTCACCCCGCAGGTAGGAATGGGGCCAGCAGATTAGGCACAGTAACTCACTAAGACCGTGTTTCTCCACTGAACTGATCGCGAGGCAATGTAGAGATGCGTTCTGCCCCATGGGCAGGGCCAGCAGTGCGCAAGGAAGGATACGCTGTGTAGGAGGGTGGCTGCCGGGGGTACGAATGCTTCCAGCTCTTCTGGTCTGGAGGTGCTGTGGCCAAATTGCTGCGACCCTTGGAGAGCTCTCTAAGGCTACCCCACAGAGAAACAGAGCACTTTGTCGTGGTCCTGAGGGCACTGCCAGCCCTTGCTGGCCCTGTCCTGCTCCCCCAGCGCATCCCCCAGCCCTGCCCATGGCCCAGTAGCCCCAGTTCAGCCCAGTCCAGGGCCACCCACTGCTGTCTCCATCCCCAGGTGCTGGGGTGGTGAGGACACTGCCTGTGCTTTGTTCACCCTCAGCTCCCGGCTCATCCTTCCCTGTGGAGCAGCACCACTCCTGCTCTTCCTGGTGCATTTGTTGGACCAGCCTCATCCTCGGGCAGCAACGGGACTTGTACATGGGTGATATCTCAAGTCTAGCTGGTCCAGACCGTGTGGAAGAGAAGCTCAGGGCTGTATGCACCTGACTTTGTAAGCATGCAATAAACTGTGTGCCAAACGTTGCTGCAGCACTAAAACTCTCAGATCTCAAGAGCTCAGGTGTCTGTAAGGTGTTCAAGAGTCCTCCAGAAATATTGCAAAGCAGGCTTGCAAAAGGCAGAAGACAAACGATATAAAAGCTAATTTCCAGCTTTTGTTCGGATATAAACGGGGGAATAAAAACAATCATGTTGCTGCACAATGTGCCTTTGTCCTTAATGCTCTGTACCAATGCATAAGGAACATGTACTGCAGAGTCTTTGAGATGGGTTCTTTGTACCAGTCAATAACGAATTCCAGTGCAGGCTTGTACTGAGAGCAGCACTGGAGGTGGCGTGAGAGTTAGAAGTGGAAGTGGGGAAGCCCAAGAAGGCACAGAGCAAGAGAGGGAAGTCACATGGGAATGGGCGAGGAGATAGCTTGTTTTCCAAAGAGGCTCTTCAGCAAGCAGAGAAAGACAGAATAATAAGGGTAAAGAATAGTGAATGCCAGTGGTAAAGCTGATAGGATTCTGTATGAGCATACCTGGACTTTCCCCTGTGTCAGCTTTCACTGCTCCATAATACACAGACTGAAGAACAAGGCTGTCTGTCGCAGTGGGACCACAGAGGGTCTGCTTACGTCCTGATTTACTGCAAGCATTTGGGGGTAAATTGCATTTCTGAGAGGCAGAGGAGAGGAACAGAGCGAGATGCAAAGGCAAGTTCACAGTTGACAGATTGTCCCTCTGGACATCAGTTAGTAGCAATGCCAATACGGTCTTGATTGGGCTTTAATTGTCAGTCTTTAAAGGACTCACTTGTGGTAATGGCAAAACCATAAGACAGACCTCTTTCTCTTCCCTCACATGATGCAGTGGCAGAGGTGGAGGAAGGAGGATGGTCTTCCTTTTTTTTTTTTTTTTTTTTTGGATCCCTTTTACTACCTTCCAGAAACCATTAACAGAAGAGATGTAGTCCCTTCCCTTCTTGATATCAGCCCCAGAGCATCAGATCCTGCTTCAATAAGGATCACCTCTCTTGATCCTTGCTAGGTTCAAAGACTGTAAACAAAGGTTGATATTTGCTTTATACTGAAAAGAAGTCCCATCTGGTTAGAGTACGTTTTAGTGTGCAACCCATAGTTACAGCACTAATGACTGTCTGTTCACAGCAATGTTGTTTTTGCAAGAGGCTTGAAAGGTTTTGCACTGTATTTAGCGTGCACGGTTGCCATGTAGAATGTTGCTAGTGTTATTTTTACTCCTCTCCTTAAGTGTGGTTTTAAAATTTTGAATGCAGGAAGAAAATAAATGCTTCACCAAAGGTTGTGGTTTACATTTTCCCTAACCCCATTCTTGGCAAATCTCATGTGTTTAAAAAAATAAAATCAAATGTCATGATCATTCTAAGGGACATGCATAGTACTTATACGTTATCTTGATAACAATTTACTCAAGCAAATAGACAGAAAACAAATTTCTCTCACTTGGAGTATGTTCTTTGCTCAGATGTTTCATTATCCACTCTCTCCACTGTTCAAGCCTTGCTGAAGAGCCACATCTGGCTCTTGTTTCATTTGCACAGTTATGTGTGTAAGGTTATGTGTTAAGTTATGTGTGTAAGCAGTGTGTGAGGTTGGACCAAGACATCACAGATTCTGCTAAGGGGAAGAAAAAAAAAATGTTTTTTCACGTTACCATACATAAAAGTCTTTGTTAGAGCAGAAAACAAATATGAAAATGAGCATTAAGAGTGTGTTTAATATGCAGGATTTAATGTGTCTAAGAGTTATTACTGAAACTCCTGCTGAAATCTATTGCAAGATTTAGCCCTAAATATCTGCAGCATTCGTGTTTGATCAGATGCTGAAGTGGAGCTGTGGCTATTGCAAATTGTTCCTTTCATGCTCTGAAATCCAAGAAGATAAACTCTGTGACACAGAATAATATATGAATGTATGTTTTCTTCCCTTGTTGGGGGGCTTCAAAGCAGCACAATACTGCACTGTCTAATCTTGAAATCCTTGTTTTAATGAAAGCTGCTTTGCCCTTTGAAAGACATGCATTTGTTAAAAGCACAGAAGGGAATCACAGTTATGAGCATATATATATATGTATATATTTATATGAATATATTATATCTGTACCTATATGGGGGGCATCGTCTGTGATGGCAAACATACAGTGTCAATCCTTTTCAACTTAGTTTTCATTATATAGAAATTCCAGTAGCATGACGAGTGCCATCTCTATTGTTTGCAAGACAAAAATCTCACCATCTTACAGTGCTGACTTGCTTGATGGCAATTGCCTGTGAATTAAAGGAAATGAGCAATTCTACCAATCTTACTCTTTAAAATGTTACAGGTAATGTACAGTCCCTGTCTGAGATGTGGTAAGCATGACAAATAGGCTATGATACATTATGTGGGAAGGCTGGTGGAGAAAAAATGAAGTCATCTTGGTCCCTGTGTGCAAAAACTGCACCCTTACATCTTGATAGTGCGATCTTCTCGCTATACTGTCAGCCCATGGAGAAAACAGCATGCTGTGCTCACAAGAGCAGTCTTGTTTGGCACTTAGGAGGACATTAGAGCCTAAAAGCTGGAATTATTTAACAGAGAAAGTATAATGTGTTTTTCTGTCAAATTTCACTTTTGCGTTTGGAAAGGGGATGGCAATCCTGGGTCAGATGGACACTACCTTGTCTGGTTATTTATTTCTACAGAGTCCTATGCCTTCTACTGCTGCGAAAGCGCAAAAAGTCAGTGAAGCAAAAGTACCTGTTTCTGGAGAAGTTCCTGCTTGGTTCCTTACTGCTTTTTGCCATTTCATGTACTTGATCCCACTCCTTCCAAAATCCTCTGTGTGTGCCTGCTGCAGTGGCTTCCTGACGGCAGACCCAAGGCTGCCCAGTGGCCGAGACTGACAGGAGACAGCCTGAGCTGGCACATGCCATCAGGGGAAGGGCGCTGAGGGTCTCCTTCAGCGTGGCAGGTTCCAGGAGCCCAGGTACAGCTGGCAGATTTGATGCCAATTGGCATTTTCAAATAGGCTGTTTAAAGGCAATGCAGTCATCTACAAAACAGGCATGCGAATGGGCCATGGGTGGAAAGGAGGGTGCACTGGGCTCACAGAGGCTCCAGGCTCTGCTGTCAGAGAGCAACACAGCTTTTTTGCCTTAGTGGAACTGCAAACATCGTCATTATCTGTGGGAGAGTATAATCCCTCTCTGAATCTCAATTTATTCTTGATATCCAGTGATCTACTTTAGCAATAAGTTCCACAGGTTATTTATGTACTGTCATATATCTGCTATATATTCATGGCATATTCCTTTACCTGTCACTGAATATCACTTGGTTCCTCCTCTAAGGAGGATAAATAAGAACTTTTATTTCTTCACTCCTGCTATTTTTATTTTTTTTATGCACTTATCTAGTCCCTTCTGTAAGACTGCTCCAGTCTTTCAAAATCAGTGCCAGTCTCCCAGAAAGGCAAGTGATGCATGATGTGAACTTTAAGGAAAGATCGAGTAAGGGATATTGTGAATAAAAGCTGCACACCAACTTAAGACACCCACAGTAGTTTGTGTAAAGCTAAACAGGAACACTTAGAATATGTAATATGTTCCTTTTCCTTTTTTCTTCCCCACCTCCACTAAGAAGAACTTTGGGAAGAATGCAAATAATTGCACAGCCAAAACCACCAAACATTCTTGCAGCTGAGGATATCACCTGGTGCCTGTGAGCTTCTCTCTGAAAGAAGTTTCATTTCTGAATCACCAGTTGGGAAGAAGCCAAAGTGATAGAATTGATCACTCACTTTTAACTAGAAGATCTCTCTAGGCTAAAATAATGAGTAGCGGCAGTATTTTTGTCCTTAATGTACCAGTATGAAATTAATATACTAACCTAAAAGTAGTGGTTTGTCCAAAAAAATAAAAAAGCTCCACGACTTTGGTTTCAGAATCAGAAGAATTGAGTTTTACACCTAGTTCATCTGGCTAGGTTCTTAGGTTCAGTCATTTCACATTTCTGTGTCTCAACTCCTCAGCCTACCCTTTCAGTGCTGGCAGTCTGTATGCTCTGGCAAGGTGAGGTAGCTCTAATGTATGTGTATATAAAGTCAGAGTTCTAGAGTGCTTGATGCTGGGTGCTACCAAAAACCAGTATATATATGTATTGGCTGAATGTCCTGAACAATCCCAAATGTTCAGGTGCTGTGAATTTAATGCTGAGAAACTACAAGGTTTTTTTTTTTTTGCTTCTAATTTTCCGCCTGTCCTTTGGAATGGTGAAGGTTGGAAATTGTATTTAAAATCTACGGTGTGTACAGATTTATCTGTTATGGATGTAGCATAAACCCCAATTATTGCAAGACTCATAATAAAATTGTGAAAGTTGCAAACACTGCATGCAGCTAAAATAATATTGAACAGTAGGAATTCAAGGCATTAAGAGAATGATCGTGAATGAACATGTATTTGCTTTTCAGGTGGTTCACCAACACAAACATAACAGGAAAGGGGATGAGGATTAACTAGTGAAAGTTTTCACAGTGGTTTGAAGAAGAAAAGTACTAATTAACTTTTAATCATTGTTATTTTATTATGAAGTCATCCCAGTCTTGTCTGGTTTGAGACTTCATTACAAACTTCAAATTTAGCCCTCTTTCGGTGAAAGATTTATGAATCTTTCAAGTGCTGTTAGGTAATTTGGAGTTAGCAAGTAATAAAAACTTTGTTAAGAATTTGTTGAAAATCTGATTAGGACTAAAGGTGGCCAAAATACAGGAACCGTGATTTGCAAGATATTTAGGTTGGTCTTTTGTGTGCGTTTCTGTTTGCACACAACTAGGCTCAATCTTTTTCTCATGTTTCTTATTCAATGGAAATTTCAGCAAGAATGCTTTGAAAACAGAAAAAATAAAAAGGAGTTAACATATGCTGTCTGGTTCCTTAAAGTTGCCAAATAAAATGGAGAAATTCCATCAGTTTTGCCACTGATGGCAGGTTTTTCCAGCATCTGGTTGGATCTCTGGGTATGGGACAGCACAGCCCTGCTGTGGGGGCTGTCCCAAGCCAGGGATTCAGATTCTGCATATTGACCTTGACTCACTCAGTCTTTGTCAGGACTAATGATATTTTTTTTATTATTTTCATTTTTAAGAATCACTCATCCCATTGCAAAAAGGAAAGAAAAGATGCAAAGTGCGGAAAAACCTTTGTCAGCTGAAATACCTGAGTTTTGTAGGTTCTGAGGCCAGAAGAGACCATTCAGAGGAGCTAGCCTGACCTCTGCATAACATAGGGCAAAGAAGCCCCACTAGTAATTTCTGCATTAAGCCTATTATTTCTGTGTGAACTACAGTATGCTCTCTGCTCTTATTAGTGATGTCTCTTCCTAATTATTATAAGTAATGCTTTTATACTAATAATGTTATTTATATAGGTTGTAAATACTCAGTATTTAGCAAGACATAAAATATGATGGCAGCTTTGAATGACTTACAGTCTAAACTCCCTTCGCTATGTTGTCTGACATTCTCTGGGCTCTTTTTTTGCAGTGTAATGCATTTTATTTAATGAATAACATTTGGCAACAGCCTCTCTCTCTTCTTTTTTCTCATTTTTCTTGCTTTCTTTTCCTTCTTCCAAGGTGTCTGGACTCATCTAGATTTTTTGTATTTATATGGATATATATATTTGTATTATATATGAGCTGTTTATCTCTTTCTTAACTTTTAAAATGATCCTTTGCCTTCTAATAAGACTCACCTGGGACAGCGAGCTAAACAACTCAGAGCTCTTTCACTTAAAAAGAGAAGAAAAGCTCTGCATTTACTCTCCAGGCAGATTTCCTGGAGCTTGTCCAGCTCTAGCTTAAATTATCTTCATGAGGCTGTTGTTAGCAGTTGCACTGTTGCATTATGCATGATTCCTTACTGCTCCTAGTATGAGCAAACCACACAGTGTTTGGTTAGTGGTTTTCAATTTTATGCTAAGCTGTACAATTTGTTGGTGCTATTTAGGTTAATATGCTATTATTTTGCATATTTATAACTCTCCCATTACACTTTTATTAATAATGATGTCATGTTTGGTAGCAAGGATCAATAAGACTCCTAGTGTGTAATGTTTACATATTTATATTATTACAGTATAATAAGTCTCTTAGGCAGCTCTCTGCATTGGAATCGCTTTGTAGATGAGTCTTTCAGGTAATTTCATGCCTACAGTGACTGTTTGGATAGCAGGGATACACTGCTGAAATGAAATCTAGCCCGCAACTAGTGTACAGGTATCAAAGCTGGCAATCTATCCTCCATGTCTGTGTCAGAAAATAAATGGTGATTCATTGCATCCAGTTCCACTTCCACTGGATGGATTCTGTGTTACCTATTGTGCTGCTTGTGGCCTTCCACAAGTGGTATTTTTTTAGCATAACTGTGAAGAGCACTTCTGCACTCTCTTTCCCAGTCATACCTTCTAGAGGGATGTATTGAGCTAATGGATGCGTACAGTGTCTCCTTGAGGAAAAAACTTCAGTCTCTTTCTGAAATTTCCCTTCCTACTCCCCAGATGCTGTGTTTACTTAAGTTGGCACTGGCAGAGGGTTTCCTTAGTTGGTGCAATGCCTCACAAAACAGCAGCAACACCATGAAGAAAATAAATGTTGCCCCTGTTAGTGAGCAAACTGCTTGCCCGATCCTTTTGCACACCAGAAGGCTCATCAGCAGCTCTAACCCACCAACAGAAGTAAGGGGGTGCACACAGGCAGCTGGCTGTTAACGACCGAGAGCCTTTGGACAAAAAGGGTTGCTTGCGGATCTACCACTATGCTGCTTATTCTTGCTAATAATAGTGATCACTGTAGTGTGAATGAGTATCACTGGCTAATTATTCAGAGCTAAATTATGTCCTGTTAATTCCTTAAGGGGTGCAAGAAGCACTCCCTCTTGCCTTTTCATCTGCCAGTGTCTTTGTGCAGGAGCATGCAGAAGTGCAGTGGTGCATCAGGGTGTGCAGAGACTTTTCCAGACAGCCCCTGCGGTGCCAGCTAGCCAAAGGCGGCTGGGAAAAGCTGGAGTCACCTCTTCTTTGTTGGTTCTTTCTTCTGCCCCTTCCCCACAGGAGCATCCTGACCCCCTGACCCAAACTAGAGCCTCCTGAACCAGCAGGTATGCTTTTTCAGGTTGTGGAGAGGATACTTACTGATAGGCTGTGAAGTCTGTAACAGTGTCAAAAGATCACATAAGGTAGCTGACTGGCATTGCCAAACCAAGTGTGAGAGTGTCACAGGAATCAGAACAAGGTTGTCAAAAAAATAAAAAATCACTCACTCGAATGTGATGAAAAAAGCAAAATGGAAATAAGGTTTTATTTAATATTGCAGAATAAGAAACAAGTCAATAAGGATAGTGTTTCACAAAACTTCACTCTTGTATTCCTTCCAAAGGCATCTTGCTGGCTCACAACAGATGTGTGTTCCTCAGTGGAAATGATGTCTTACCTCGAGGGAAGAAATGTTATACAGGACGTTCTTACTCAGACCCCCAAGTAAGGGGAAAGCTGGATCATGCACAATTTATCTAACCAGATACGCTCTTTTCTTTTCACTAACATTCTTTAAATGCTTCACTTTATTGCAGCTAAATTTAACATCTCATATCTTGAAAACTGTGAGAACAAAATGTAATCAATTTTTTCCCTTTATGATTTTAAGTACTTAGTACTGGTGGTTTCTAAGCTTTTTCCTGTTACCAGAAACTTACTTTTTCCTTTCTTCTATAAAGGTAGAATCTATTCCTTGCTTGAGAAAGACTTGTCATAGCATATCTGGCCCATGGCGAACAGCCTGAGCCACATGCATCACAAATGCAGATCAAAAAACCTCCACTACCAGTGGAAGTCTATCATGAATTGTACTTACAGATGCATCAGTGCCTCCTGGAGCCTAAGCACACACATGAACCTGCTGTCTTTCCTCTACCCTTCTTCCTCCCAAAAGCAAGCCTCTGATCTGAGCCGTGCCTTCTTGCAGAGACCTCATGGGAGGCCTGTGGTAGTGAAGGTCTGTGGAAGGCCTGGGCCTACAGCCTCGTCCAGCGAATGCCAGCTCAATGTCTGAGATCATTTTTCAATTTAAATTCAAAAGAAGAATCAAGTTTACACCATGTTCTTAACATTTGTACCTATCAAGGGAAGAAGAGTCCACATAACTATTGCCGCAGGCATTTCTATGGTATGCTGGTAATGAGTCAAACACTGGTGACTAATTCCTGCAAAAATTTTAAAAAGTGCTCCAGTGTGAAGTTGTGTAAAACTGTTTTGTCCAGTCACACGCAGAAATTCTCGGTTTTGTTATAAGTCTCCTTTACCCCTCTCATTCCTGAAAAACTGCTGATTGTAGTCTGTTGGGTTACTTCTTTCCAGCTGTGTTGTCATCTGTTTGGTCCTTAGGCCTTGGACTGGGCCTTTGACTCTTCCCCATGGTGCTTCACGGTGACAAAGTTCCTTCTGTTTGCTGTGGACACTCATATTTCCATTATTTATTAGTAAAAAAAAAAAAAGTTTGTACTTACGGCATTAGGCAAAGGTTAGCCGCAGTTCCCCAGCAGTGTGATTTCAGGGTGTTGTATGTATATCATTTATGAACTTCTGAGGTGTCCTTCAGGCTACAAATAAATAGAAAAAGGCTACAAACTCTTAGCTGCAGTCAGTGCACCTGGGGAGCAAAGCAGTTTATAATTTGTCTCTGCACCTTTCTGCTGTTAATTACTGTACTGTTTACTTTTTCCTCCATTGGTGTGATTTAGGTGGCACAGCACCTAGTATTCATACCAGTATCCTAAACAGAAGCGTCTTTACAGACTACCAGGTCATGTTTAAATCTGGCATGTGAACCTGGTCTTGAATTTTAGCTTCATTAGAACCAATGCAGCTGCAACTGTTTGCTCTGTTGCTGAAGTTACTGTTTCCGTAAATCATGTGAACTAGTTGTCATAATGCTAAAGTCATCTGAACAACATCTGATCACGTATGGGTCTGAAGTCTCCATTTAAGCATTTTCAGTACTGTATTTCTGTTGTGGCTAGTATGCTTCACTCACAGAAGAATACTTGCACGTAGCAGCCATGACATACTTCAGCAGATAAAAATAATATGTATTGTTTTGCATCCAGATGGTCAAACAGAAAGGTAAAAAGCCTTAGCTTGTGTATGGAGATGAAACCTCCCTGCTCTCTGCATTCCCTGCAGTTCGGAAGTATGCTGGCAGTGCTCAGGAGACGTTTACAAGTGAGCACAGGCACCAGAGGCACATACAGAGCCAGTTTCTTATTCTGATGAGGCCAAATGTCATTCTTCTGTATTCAGTCTCTGAGACTGGCTATAAAAACAGCAGACATTGATTCTGTTCTTATTTTGTTTACGAACCGTAAGAGAAGCTTATGAAAATGTCAAGTTCAGATCATTGAAGTCTGAAATCCTCTGTTTGCTCTAAATTTGGCCTCATCCACATACTTCCACTCTGCCTATATCTCCATCTATATGGAGTGTTTTTTCCTCATATTGCTGTAGAATGGAATTCAAAATGAAAAAGATGTCTAGAATACCTTTTAAGAACTCATGCACAGAAACGTACATACAAAAATTCATACCTGTTTTAATACAATAAATATTATAACCCCAGAGATAGTAAGATAGGTATCTTATTCTCAAAAAATCAGTTTATAAGTCTGATTCTCCTACCTGTTACACCACATCTATTTTGCTTTATCTCTGTTGTTTTGATTAGGATGTGACTGATGTAACAGAATTTGAAATCCAGTCAGTCAAACACATAAATACCCACTTTGGAAAGCCATTGTAGGAGCTGTGTGTTAAAATTAGGAACTTAAGTACTGTGACATTTTTTGTCTGAGCAATTGGATGACTGACCTTTTAAAAATGTGAGTCTCAGGTTAGCCCAACGCCCTCATCCTGCTTTTGAGACGGAGGTTACTGCTTAAAGTGTATTTATGAATGTCTTGAAATACTCACTTTCTTATCCTTCTTACTGATGCCAAATCTTGCTGTACTCAGCTGTCCATCGCAATCAGTGCAAGCTGGTATCACAGGGAAACTTTGGGTCTTGTGGTCCCAAAGACTTATCCTCTGGGGCTTCCACTACACTGGAAAGGATACTCTGTAGTCTGGACCACAGTGTTTAGAGAGCTGATGTTTTCTTTCCTTACAGGTATCCCATTTATGCTACTTAAGGCTTCCACATTAATTATTTTCACACTGGAATGTTTGGATAAAACGATACATTTGTTTTTAGAGACAAGTCCTGGTTTAGTCTATTCCGAGTCTTGCTCTTAGACTGGGCTTCTTCACAGCTTTACAGTCTACATTTTCAGAAGCACTTCAGGACCAGAATTTCTAATCTTTTTTTTTTTTTTTTTTTTTTTTTTTTTCTTTTCTTTGAGGGGTTTGGGCTGGGTTATTATACTGTATGCAATGAAGGTCCTCCTGGTTTAGCGAGGTTAACAAAACTGAGGCCACAGTAACCAAGAAGAAGATATTTAACAAAAATATTATTGGACATAGCTGGTGAAGAATAAGAATCAAAGTTAATCCCATGAAGTACAGAGACTCTTACTCTCTCTTCCCCCTCCCCCCATTTTATATAGTCTCCATTCTTACTAAAGTACCTTGTTGGTTCTAGAGGGACAGGGACAATTTCTGATGGACAGCACAGTGGCATTTGATAGGAAAATCCTGTATGGGCACTGAACTCTTCCCTCACCTTTTTCAATCACCAGAAAACAAATTGGAAAAGTGGAAATAGCAAGGTCAGGTCAGGTGAGTGCATACTTAAACATGTCATAGGGTGGAGGGTGCAGAGCAGTGATCTGCTCTCATGTTCCATTAATTCAGAGACAGCTGTCATTTATCTTTTGATGGAAGCTAGAGGTTGAAATGCTTGACACAACATATCAAGCCTAATATGGAAAGATAAGAGCAATGTGGGCTCAGTTCTGTAAAAGTGAGTTACTGTGCAAAGAGGTTTCATAATTCCCCTACTGACGTTTAACGGAGAACTTTGGCCACATTTCAGCAAATACAAATTGCACAGCTATAGTTTAAAAGAAAAAAAAAATCAAAGGATTGCATGGGGAATTAACCACATAATTTCTATTAAAGAGTATATGAACTGCATGGCTAAATCCTTGTGAAGCTTCTCAAATGTTTAAGAGCTGCATATCCATAAAATGGTCTTAAAGATGGCTTTTGAAATGCAGGTAGGAAGGCAAAAAGTTAAATAAATTGGTGGGGAAGCACTCCTTTTTGCCTCTGGAAAAACTGACTGCAAGATGACAACTCAGACATACCTGCTTCTTTAGTTGTCAAAGTATTAGCATCTGTGAGTCAATTTGGTGGGAAATACCATTAAAATGATAAAAGAGAGCAAAACCAAAAACAATTTCACTAAAGGCCGTTCAATAATGCTGTAGATCCAGGAGAATAAAAGTGATTTCTGAAAAAAACAAAATGGAGGGGGGAGGGGAGGAAGGGGAGGTGACAGACAAAAAATGAATCTAAAAATCATGTTTAATACAAGAAACTGTACTACATGCAATAGAAGTAGCACAGCTCACTGCTGACTCAAGATAACATTTTATATGTGGCTAAGGGGTTTAGGAGCTAATGAGATGATGCTTGTACAACCCTACCTCTTACCCCTCTCCTATTTTGTGAACGAAGAGGGCTTTCCACCACATCTCACAATTCAGGTATGTCTGTAAGCGTACTGGGGCTAGGCATGTTCTTTGTGCTTCTTGATACTCAACCTTTACAATGGCACAGGTCACACCTGTATGATGACAGTTATTGCACTGACACTTCTGTCCTTCCTATTTACAGTCACATGCATCTTATGCTTCTCCCATGCAAGAACAGATAATACTAACAACTTGGAAAAGAGGTGTCATGAAAATATGTATGTGTCTTTGCACAGTTGTTCAGCTATTTAATAGCAAACAGGTCAAAGCATCACCCTGTGTTTCATGGAGGAATGCTCCAGACACCACCCAGTCTCACCGATCTGATTGTGGGAATCATGACTTTATGTTTTACAGGTGGACACTTTGTTCTTGGTACTCTGTACTGATACAGAGAATAGGTGAGTCCAGACGTTCAGTGATCAGATACAGATTATGAATTAGCAGTCCTGCTCACGACTCATATTTCAGGTTTGTCCAGCCTGATGTGGGGACATCTGGTCTAGTCATGTCTTTCTGATGGAGGTCTGAATTTGAATTCGGAATTGCAGCCTCCTGCACTGAAAAGCTCTCAAGGTCTAGATATTTTCATCCAGTTCTATCTCTGGCAGGAGAGCAGGAGCAGCAGACATTGCTGGCATATTTTCAGTTCAGCCACTCTTAACTTTTAGGAGCTTTGTAGTGGAAAAGTTCTGTTCTTGTCATTGCCTAAATGCTGCTGCTCTGTGATTTTTTTTTTTTAACTTTTCTTGAGTGCAGCCATTTTTGAGTATGAAGAAAGTAGAGGTAAAGTATTTTTACCTTGATAAAGAAGTCACTGAAAATATTCTCGTGCCAGACCTGAAAACAAAAGAAAACCTCTGTATCAAAAAGTACCTTTGACTGCAATAGAGAAAAGTGTTTTTAATCGGTATGAGATACCTATCTTTTTTTTTCCTGAAAAATTGCATACTGAAAATTAATTTGGTTGTCTTTCTGAGAAGTTCTTCCATTTGGCTTTTTTTTTTTTTTTTTCTTTTTTAATACTTTGAAATACAGTTTCAAAATATTAGGGACATCCAGGGCTGTGGGAAAATCTCCTGTGACTCTTGTAAGATGTTAAGGAGTTGTAAGAGGGTCTTGGTATACTTCTAGGAAAAAAAAAAAAAAACACCTGTATGATTCAATATCACATTATTTGAGCAATCTGTCTTACTGGGCTATTTTAATGATACTCAGTGAAATACAATGCTACTTAGAGTAAGCAAGAGAAATGAATCTGGCCATAACTGCTATTTCCCGTCAGCTACAAGAAGTCCTAGGCAGGGGATTCAGATTTTACGAGCTGTTGTCACATAGAAGGTGCCAAGAGGGAGGCAAGGGGGAAGGAGCCTCCTGTTCCCTGGGCTCCACAGATCATGTGAAATGCAGTTATTATAGTCAGGCAAAAGAAAGGAGTATGGACACAGGCAGCACCCTAAAACGATTAAGGGAGAAATGAAAGAGGCTTTTTCTGTTCGTCCCCAGCACAGGCTCCAGCTGCATTTGAGGGCGGTAGCAACAGGCATGGCGATGTATGCCCAGAAGGAGCTGGACAGGCCTTTTTTGGGTGTTCTTCCAGGAGATCTGCTACTCTACGCAATAGCGATGCCTTAGAGGCATCACTGAATATCGCTTTCTCTCCGAGCGTCAACCCGACTCTCCTCGCCCCCAGAGCAGCTACTGCCAGAAGCGCAGGACGCTTTGTGGCACAGCCTGCTCGGTGATTCTGTCTCCACTTGTAGCATCACTCTCCAAACGAAACACAGCCCTGCTTTTGGCCTGCCTCGTTATGGAGCCTGTGTTGCAGCGCTGAGCCAACCTGGTGTTTTAATTCAAATTTCATCTGAGATTTCTTTGATTCTTCTATCCTTAAGGAGAAAATAATCACCATCTTTAGGGTTTTTACATGTCTTGAGAACATAGATCAAAGTTAGAGAGGCAACAGTTTTCTTGAATAAAAATTAAAAATAAAAGTAAAAAGGTGAAAAATTTAGATTTTCTTGGAACAAGCTTAAGACCTTAGTGTAGATCAAGGTCAGGCTGTCTGTAAAAATGTTGTGCTGGAGATGAATAGGATAGGAAGTTCCTCGCGCCATTATGTGCCCTCCTTAGATCTTAGCTTCACTCAGTAGAAGAAAGCAGGAGCTTCCCAGCCATCTGTGAGCGGGAAGGGACTGCAGTGAGTAGGAAGTTACCAAGTGTTAACAACAGAGCTGATGCAGAGGAGGTGACGTGCGTCCCACATGGTAAAGCTGGAGCAGATTGTGGCCTTCCTGTTCTAGGGGAGAAGCAATTCCTTTGCAGCTATATTTGTTGGATAGTAGCAACACTTTCATCTTATCTAGAGGCATGATCTATTCCTTAGGGCTTCTCCTGAATTCAATTAGAGATAGTGTTTTGTTTTGTTTTGTTTTTTATTCTGTGTTTTTTTTTTTTTTTTTCAAGAAAGCACTAAATAATGATCTGAGACTACCTTTAGACTGGGGGCTTGACAACATTCCCATACTTCCCTTAGGTAAAAACAGAAGTGGAACCTAGCACAGGATATATACCATAGCTTTGAAGTGTTTGTGGTCATATGAGACTAGGTAGAGGGATATGACTTTGCCCTCTCCTTCCCCATACTTCCCTATTTTTCTCACTGCAAGACTTATTTTTGTTTCAGCCTGTTCAGGTTTAAGGAAACCACTAATTTATATAGGGCATGCTCAAAGGCTTAGCATAATCATTCCCAGAGTAACATGACTGTTTCCATTAGCATAATTATGCCCATACTCATTACATGATTCATATTCTTACAGTTTTTTTTTAGGAGTCACAATTCCCCACTTTATTAGATTTGTCTTTTCTGAAGGATTGTACTAATTTTTTTTTAATCATCCCTTATTTTTCAATTTAATTTTCAAAGGTGAAATGCAAAATTTGGTTTCTTTCTGAGTAACTTCCTTTGTCTGAAACTGTGACCTGAGTTACTATAATGTGAGAAGAAACCAGAATTGAAGCCTGTGTCTCTTAAAGCTTTGTCCATCTGATTTTCCTGTCACGTTTGCCTTTCATTTTTGGTTCCTAGAGACAGGTCTAGAATTACATTCTGATCTATACTCTCCGTACTCTCGTTTTTTCCTCCTAGTTGTTAAAAGATCATATCGCTGTTACACCTTCCTATTTGAATTAGGAAATATATATTGCTACAGTTTCAAAGGCTGCAATGTGGGTGAGTTCATATAGACCTAAACAGAAGCTGAATGGACCATTTAGCAGACAGCAGTTTCCTGTATCCAACTGCTTACATACAGAAACTCAATAGGGCTTAGATGACACAAACTGTCATGGGTTTCTTCAGGCTTAAAGAGGTTGCCATATCCTATTTTAGAACAGCTGCTGCTTAACTCTTGGTCATATGGCAGCCTTTAGGAAGCTGTCCTCTAAGGGAAAAAAACATATTTTAGAAGACTCGTATATTTATTCATTTTTTAAAAAAAGCATTTCAGCTTCTAAATTCCACCTTCAGGATGATTTCTCCAAAGAAAGTCTCTTGATTTGCATGTTGGTGAAAATCTTATGCCCCAAGAAACAAAGTTAAATAATCTGGTTGTTATTTGCAGACAGGACTAGAAGTTTAAGGGGGAGGGAAGGAGGAGAGAGAGAGTGGAAGTGCAAAGCTGTGGTATTTCTCTAATTACTTCTTACTTCTGGGGAATTGATCACAGGAAAACAATGTCCCACCCTCTGTCTCCCATACTGCATGTCCAAAATACTATTGTGTTTGCAGCTTTGTGTCAGTCAAATATGATTGATCTTATTTTCCCCGTCACTAGCATATTTCTGTGCATTGCTCTTATTTTTAACATGGACAGAGAAGTGACAGAGTTTTCACCTTCCTAGTTAGAGCTGTGTATGTTTTATGGCAATTCACGGTCGTGGAGAAGGGGCTAGGAGCTGGGACTCCTCTGCTCAGTGTGACTGAGTATTTTTTTTTTTCTGGTCAGAGTTACTAGCTGATTTGAACATGGTCTGGAGGACTTGGGTCCACTTGGCCTCACAAGTCCTGCTCAGTAATCCTTATTGCTGCCGAATGACTACCAATACTCAACTACAATGAGAGGACAAAGATTCAGAGTGTGTAACTTCAGACATCTAACAGGTTGGAAGTCTCTACTCCATACAAAGGGAAGAGGTGGATTCCTTCATTTGGATCTCTCAATTAGCTAACTAAAAGGAGTGAACTTAGGTGGAGTGACTACTCTTCTTTGACGAAACAATTAGTAACCGTGCCTCAGTTGGTGAAAATTTAAATAGTTGCACTGAAGCCGATGGATTCTCACACTGTTGGGCAACTCGTGTCCATTTTTCCAACATTCACAGAAAGCAGAAATATACCTAGATAGGCAAGAAGTGGCTTCTGTTTCCTTTCTCTTCATTTATTGTTATATGGATGTTTAGGTCCACATGTGGTTTGATTTTAAATGTTCTTTTTATTGAGGAGAATATTAGGAGGGGACCTCCCCACAGAATCAAAGAATAATTTAGGTTGGACTATAGGTCATCTATTCCAACCCCCAGCTCCAGTCAGATCAGGCCGTGACTGGAGGCCATGCCAATTTGGGTTTTGAACATCTTCAGGGATGGAAATTCTATGGCATCTCTGGGCAACCTGTTCCAGTGTTTGGCCACCCTCTCAGTGTTTTTTTTTTTTTTTTCCAGACTGGAATTTCCTATGTTGCCACTTATGTCTGCTGCCTTTCATCCTTCCTCTGTGCACCTCTGAGGAAAGCCAGACTTAGTCTTCTCTATCCACATGCATTACACAGTTGTAGATAACAACAAGGTTTCTCCCTAGCCCTCTCTTTTTCAGACTGGACAAATCCAGCTCTCCTAGCCTCTCTTTGCCCACTGTGGGCTCTGGCCTCCGACCACCTTGGTGGACCTCTGCTGAACTTGCTCCTATGTGTCAATATCTGTCTTGTATTGTGTAGCTTAAAACTGGACACAGCAGCCCAGTACTCTCATGTCCTTTTTTGCAAAACTGCTTTCCAGATGGTTGGCCTCTTGCCTGTACTGGTGCATGGGGTTATTTCTCCCCAGTAGCAGGATTTGGCATTCGCTTTTCTTCATCTTCATGAGGTTCCTGTCAGCCTATTTTTCCAGCCTATCTAGATCCCTCTGAATATCAGTCCTGTCCTTGAGCAACTGATGAATTTGGTGTTGTCCAGAAACTTGCTGAGAGTGCACTCTGTCCTCTCATCCAATGTCATTAATAAAGACACCGAACAATACTGACCTTTGTATTAATCCTGGAAGGACAGCACCAGTAACTAGCTGCCAGTTGGTCTTTGTACCACCCTTTGAGCCCAATGACTTAGCCAGCTTTCCACCTGTTTTTGTCCACTTTCCCAGTCACTTCCTAGGCCCATCTATCCGGAAAAATATTTTGCACTGGGAAAGGAAAGTCTCTGTCATGGTTATTCAAAATCTTTCTGTGCAATCAAAAGTTGTATTTGCTAGTGTTTTTAATTAAATAAAAATCAGCAGATGAAATGCTTTTTGTTTGGATAATTGAGAATATCTTTGATGCAAAGGGCTCATTTTAATCTAGAGATGTTCTAACACTTCACAAAACCCCACGGAGTAAAGTAGAAAAAAACTGAAAATGAAATGGGGTAAGCGTATTTTACTTTAAAAAAAGTTATGATGTTTTTCACACATCTCTTTATAATAATATGTGCCGTCTCCCAGGGTGAAAGGTATTTGAGATCTTTGGATGAAAACTACTCAGTAGCAGCAAAGACCTGTTACCAGGATGTTGAAGAAAATGTTTTGTTTTTCTATAGTGTCTTATATTTCTTTAACAGAGAGACAAAAATAAGTAAATAACTGGACTCCTGAAAGGCTGCCTCTACTCTCATAAACTGAAAATGTCTTATTTCTTTTCTATGACAAGTACACTTTAAAGAAACAAGAGAACATGAGCTACTTTCCAATCCATTTAGCTGTGAATGAGTCCCATGACAAACGAGTACCCTAGGGACAAGCTGGAGTTAGTCATCAGAGCCCCCTCTGTGACTTCCCTGATTACTTCACTTTTATTATTGCATAGCAGGACTGTAATACCAGAGTTGCTGAATAAAGTGCACAACAAATTCTTTACTCCCCATACATACCAGGACAAGGTGTGATATAACTGTTATGGATGAGATACCGCTCGCTTGTGGTGATGTCCAGCTGCCTCCTTGGGCTTCAGGCCTCTTATTCTTACGTGGCAAGTAACCTCTTTTTGGTCAGTGAAATTAATCATGTGTACAGTTCAGCCTACAGATAGGTCCTTGCAGCATCGGGGCCTGACTCTGGTATTTGCTAGGGAGCACTTGTTGGCAAAAGTACAGTTCATCTGATACTTGGCTAGGTCAAGGCTAAGCAATGCTGTTGTTTGAGTATGTTTTGATTACTGCCATGTGCACAGAAAAATATGTGTTGTTGTTGTATGCATGCTTATCGTATCCTAACAAATGGGGAGTCACCCATTAATTGGCAAAATACAGATTGCCATACTGAAACACTTCAGATGTCCTTGTTCTGTGTCCGTCTCTTGCATATGTTAATACTGACTGCTTTAGAGGAGAGCAAAAGTAACCTTGCAGAACAATTATGCCGTACATTGGCCTGGGAATTATTCCTTCGTGGTGACCACGATATAGCTGAATTATTCCCTGAAACTTGGGGATTAAATCCTATACAGCTGACTTTAATCAGCCCGAAGCTGTCCCTCCCACAGGTGGGAATAGCTTCCACTGCACGATATCCTTTTCCAGTTCCCTACGTGCATGTAGGAACTGGGACTATGATCTTAATTTTGTCGATATCCATGAAGGGCCTTTGGAGGATGAGGGGTAAGCGTAGCAAGGTGAAGGGTAAATGCTAAGAAACAGCATCTGGAAGTGATGCCACACTGTACTTATTTGACCTGACTGTTTATGCTGCAACCCTGTTTTCCAGTTCTTTCAATACCAATCCCATACGGCTGCAGCTGAACCGTCTCATGCTACTTTCACTGACGTTTTAATATGTAAAAATGTCAAATAAAGTAATAAATGATTAAACCTACAGCTAAATATTTTTTTTAAGGTTTTTAATTTTATCCCCATTTTCTTGCTAGATTTGTGCTGTTGCAGTTAGGGTAGCCAGTGGCTATTTAGAAGTACAGTGCATACAAGCCCATGCTGCAGTGATAGCAGGGCCCACATATGCTCAGCTTTGTGCATTGGTTTGATGTGATTAATTACAGCACAGGGTACTTCCATTGCTAGAATCCTATGGAGAACCCTGTCTGCGTTTTGTACCAGCCTTAACCTGTTGAAAATTAATGCAGAAAATGTTAGGTAATGGGCTTGTGAGCATGCAGTATTTTCATTCATTTTAATAGTCAGATGTAGAGGGATTGCTAAAAATGAGCTAAGTACAGAAATAAAGTTAAGCCACTCTGGGACAGAGACAGCATTTAATGGTTCTTACTTAAGACTACTTAATTGTTGGTGCTCATCTCAGTTTCTGTCTTAAAGTGAACTGTCATTTTTTTTTTTTTTTCCAGGGGAAGCAGCCCTTGAAGCATTTATCCATTGCTAGGGGTGAAAATGTTACGAGTTCGTTAGTGGTGTGCTCATAGCTGCTTGTCTGAAGACCTATGAAATGTAAAAACCCTAGCTGTAGCTCCTGTGAGAACTGGAGGCAGAAAGGGGACCTCAAATAACTGTTTAAAAGGATCTGTGATTCCTAAGAAAGTTTTCCCCATCACACTTGCTTTCACATTTGCTTCTTCAATAGATTTGCCTCCTTTTTGTTCAGTCAGGGAAATATGTCTGTTCCAGAAAAGGTTAAAACCTGCTTGGCCAGTTGGAAAAGCACCATTTCACTGGCGAAGTGCAACCCACCAGCTAAATCAGAACCTACATATTAAACTTTGTCTTTCTGGGTAGTCTTCTGCTCTAGCCTAGTTCTGCTAAAACTCTTAGTGAATCCAGTGCCTGATCATTTTTCTTTCTATTTCTACGTGTCATTCATTAGGAGTGGAGGTAGACAAGTCCAGGGAGCAAAGAAAAACACATATGTCTTTGAATGTCTGTTCTTATGGCCCATGTTGGCCTCTACTCCTTTTTCTGAGCTCCTGAGCCCTCTGCTTTTTTCGTCTTTCCCTCCTTCTGCCTCTTTGGAGTGGCTTGCCGCATCAGCCAGCTTCCTCACCCCATATACAACAGAGTCAATGGGGAGGATTCTCAGCACCAGAATCCCCAGGGTTGTCCATGCCATTATCAAGAAAGCACACTCACCTTCTTCTCAGCATGAAAGGGGAACCTCTTCATAGCCAAGCTTATCCTGAGGTCCAAAGGCACCCCATAAAATCAGAGCTATAAAGCAGTTCAGTGGCTGTGGTGCCTCTGATTTTGCTGCCCTTACGTCTACAGCCATTGAATTCCAACCTCCATTTCATCCTGTGAGCAGTGTGGGGGTATCTCTTGCTCTCAGAACTCCAAAAGTTAGTCTGCATGGCATTGACTGTGAACATGACTACAAATGGCACCATTTACGTATTTCTAATTGAACAGTATGTTAGGCTGAATCAGAAACATCCTGAGAAAAATGGAGAAATACTGATTTTCAAAGATACATATGAAAGTTCTGTAGAGCATTTTATGAGTCATGCAGAGAGATGTTTTTTTCTCACACATCGCCTCATTTTCTAACTTCCCGAGTTCTTTGCTGCCTCCTTGTTTTTCAAAACATTTTCCTCTCTGGATTGCCGTCGGGTTCCTCATCACCATCAGTGCAAGGATCCAGTAATGGTAATGGAATTTTGCACAAACACAGATTTCCACCCACACCTTCATGTTGTCTATGTGGTCAGTTTTTTGAATGAAGCAAGCGTGAAGAAGCAGTAGTAAAAGATTTTCTTAAATGTTGCTTTGACTTTATAGTTGGGAACCTTGGCAACATTACTATTGCCTGTTATACCAGAAAGAGTAGTCTTGGGCAAAGACCTGTTAAAGGTGCTCAATTAACTGATGCTTTTTTCTCTTCAAAGTGACTTGCATTGTATTACTGTGTTTGCTCCTACAAATACAAATGCGAAGTTGTAGGACTGCTTTCAATTATTATACTCCAGCTCAGTAAGTGGTTACTAGAAATTTTCTACTGGTGGAAAGAGGTAGAGGTGAAAGCCATTTTCCAAAAGTCAACAGAGGTATTCAGTGACAGAGCTAAGTTCAGGAATTTGGAACTTCTAATTTGGATGACTGTGCTCACACCACACCTGTGTCTTAAGTTATGATAATAATAATGTGCCTTTTTTGTTTGTTTGTTTTGTTTTGTTTTGCCTTTGAGTATGTGCCAGGAATCTCACTCTGCAGTCTGAAGACAACAGAGGCTGTGTTCTGCGATTAAAACTTAGGGAGTTTTTAATGAGAGCTCCAAGGCTGATTCATAGTTCAAAGTTATGCAGAAGGTTTCTTTTCCTTTCTTTCTTTCCTTTTCTTTCTTTCTTTTTTTTTTTTTTTTTAATCAAAAGCATATCATTCATTTTTATCTCAGACAAAAATATGATAATGGTTAATTCATTGGGCGGGAGGAAGGAATGTAGGGAGTTACTGATGGAATTTAAATAAAAAATTTTAGAGGTCTAATATTTTATTTCATTTGAGAAATGTAATAAATCTTATAAAAGGCCTTGCTCAATTTCTCCTTGAAGATATAGCACGGTGATAATGATGCCATGCCCTTGCCAGCCAATTTCTTGATTTGTTCAGGTTATTCCAATAATATCTACATTTCACGGGAGAGTTTTTACATTCAAATATTCTCCGAGATTTGTCATGCCCTGTTGTCATCGTGTTTTCTCCTGTGTCACCTTCAAGGACTGATAGGGCTTGAGAATCCGTAGAGATAAACAGGACTTGAAATCCCCGGTGGAAGCTGTGCCTCAGCCCTCTGAGGAGCTGAGCTGACTCCCACTGATGTCATCAGTGCTTCAGGAGGCTCGGCTTTTTGGAGAAGGTGCTCAGTGCCTAACAGAATTTGGGTGTAATTGCCAATTTCAAGCCTATATATACAACTGTGTCTCAGGCCAGGAGATGGGAAGCAAGTAGCAAGCTGGTTACAGAAAGTCCTATTTAAACATCACCGGTTGCTTTTGAAGAAGTAATTTTCCCTTTGGAGAGGAACTTTTTCATTTCTAAAGACTCCTCCACTGCAGCGATGCTCTGAGGGTTACTAAAGAAGGAGCACAGCTGTGCTCCCAGAAACATGCATTATCACTAGCCAGCGCTTTTCTTTCCTGGAAATGGATAGGAGTGCAGAGCAATAAAAATGGCTATGTTTAATCAGTTTAAATGGATATCTTATTAGTTATTCCACATAATTGAAATCTCATGAACTGAAACAATTGACCTCTAGTATAGCGTGGGGAAAGCCGGGAGTTATTGCTGAGATTGGGGCTAATGGGGAAAACGTAGGTGATAAAGACAGGTCTGGGACAGGTATGAGAGACTAAGGAGACGGTGATTGGGAATTACAGTGTAATGGATCCACTAACAAGGGATAAATAATTTAGAGTCTATCTTTATAGTCAGGGACAGTTACTTTCAGGACAGTTTGTGTTTACTTATTAACCAGCCAGATCAGACCATGGATTGGCATGATGCCTGTAACACCCTTTAAAGAAACGTATTTTGCAACCTGAATACTCAGTTTGTGCGGGTGAGGGGGAGGTGTGTAGGTGTGGTAGGCTGCAAAATTGCAGACATAAATCCTTAAAGTTTTGGTTTTTTTTCTTCCCCCAGAATCTTTCAAAACATTTTATATTTGAAAGCAAAAAAAGTTCTAGTCAAAAAAAAAAAAAAAAACACAAAAAAACCACAAACATGTGGAGGTAAAGATATGTAGGATTTTCTCATTCCCTTAAATAAATTTAAAACCTTATCATGATTACAAGATAGCAATAGTATATGGCAGAATGGGGTATGTGCCTAGGTTTGTGGTTCATTGGCATTTTTCATTTGTAATAGTGTCATGAATATGCTAACTTTGTTTTTATTTAGTGCATGATCAAGTCGCACCGGAGGAGGTTTAGATTGGATATGAAAAAGAATTTCTTCACAGAGAGGATGGTCAGGCATTGGAAGAGGCTGCCCAGGGAAGTGCTGGAGTTCACATCCCTGGATGTATTTAAGGGAAATGTGGATGTGGCATAAAGGAACATGTTTTAGTGGTGGGACTCGGTAGGTCAGGTTGATGGTTGGACTTGATCTTGAAGGTCTTTTCCAACCTAGATGATTCTGAGATAAATCACCCCCCATCTATCTAGGGTCAAAACAACTGTTAACACATATAGTATTTTAGATGCCTAAAAAGTGCTGTCTTCAACAGCAGTCCTTAGCTGTGCCCCACACATAGTGCTGACCTCTGCCTGTGGCTTACATCACTCTGAGTATCACTGCATACTGGAGCATACGCAGTACGTGTGCGTGCAGAATTCAGGTGTGTTTTTGTGATGAATGCCAGAGCCTACCAGGAAATAGCTAGGTGGACCTACATGAAATTCTGGCAAGTGTAACTACAGGCAAGGAAAGGTCCTGAGTAGAGCCTGGTAATTTTTTACCACCCTTAGCTTGCGAGGCTGATTTGCCTGCTGCTCCTCATGAACTGCGGTCAGTGCAAAGTTGCCACTATGAGAAAAGAGGGGCTCCGTATCCTGCAGACAACACCCACCCCCTCCCAGCTGGCCCCTACCCCAGAAGGAAAAGCGGTGGTCATCGTCTTCATGTCTCCGTGGCAGTGGCAGACTGTGAGCGCGGGTGCAGACGTACGGGCTCTTCCACCCGCGACCTTCTGTGGACACGTTTGTGCACCAAGGCTAGGCGAGGTCCTAAGACCTGAGCTGTCTGTGGCAAGAGGACAGAGCCACGGGGTGGGAGGCTGAGCCTCTGAACAAACGTGAGCCCCGCTCCTTTGCTGATGCCTTTAAACACCGTGCACAGTGGTGTTTAAAAGTAGCCTATGGTCAGAATTAGCAACTGCAGTTTGCACAGCCCCAGTACTTGATTGCTTGTCAAGAATTCCCTCCAGTGGGCATCCCTTGCTCAATTTGTTCAAAGAGACAGAGCCGGTCTTTGCCAGCTAGGAGGTGTTACACATCCCAGCATTAGCATATTTCTATTAAAACATATGTTATTTTGTTCAATTATGACATGTTTCTTCGTTCGTAGCCTGAAGCGATATTTTAGAAATCACCCCAATACTCTGTAATTATAAAGATATATCCTATACATTGCATTGAAAAATTGTAAGACTTGAATAGCACACAGACTACTCAGGCATTCCATTCTTTGAGTACAGTATAGAGAATAATTATGGTTTCTCATATTCTCCGAGTAATTAATTTGAGGAATTTAATTATATTTTTCATATTAATTATTAATGTATTATTCACCCGGCATAGTCAGTTCATAATTCATAGATGTATTAGTCAAGTAATTTAGTTGATGAATTTCATATTTTTGAATAAGTTATTCAATTTTTTTTAATTATTCACCCAGCTCTAGGAGTATCTGTTGACTCTTGAACATTAGCTATCGTATGGCATCTTCTTTTCTGTAGAGTCTTGTTAACATCTGATATTAAATCCAAACGCTAGTGAAATGCTGCCCAGCCCCGAAATGTGTTTTTAGTTAAGGTTACTTTACAAATAAATGGCAGTTTCATCTGATTAGCACATTCAGATTTGGGATCTTTATGGCTATTTAAATTTAAGCTTCAGTTTTCTTACATTGTGTTCTCATAAACTAAGGTATTTTTTTTGCTACACTTTCCCCTCATTTAAACTGAACCCATGGTACAAACCAGTCCTCACATTTACCTTTCAATGCTAGAATTACACCCATGACAACGTACCCTTTCATTAGTCTATGAGTTTTGTCTCATCAGTTTTATGATCAGGAAACTTCTAATTGAAACCAGGGCAGAGAAGAAAAGTAAGGTTTCTATAGTGTGCTGCCAGTTCAGCAGGATACTTCAGTTCAGACTAAACTATAAGCATATAAGTAGCCTAGGCGATTTCCAGAGAAAATAATCTCATCATCACAGCACCTCTGTTGTGGCAGAGGGATAACACACAGGATGAGCTATCAAATCTTTCCATTTCTAGATTTAGTGATTGTATTGCATAACTGGGGGGCAGTAATGCTGGTGGAAAACCAGATGAGGGTGCATACATGTGTGTGCTTTTATGTGGTTTTGGACAGAGTGTCTTGTGTGAGAGCAGATAATGTAATAGTCAATACTGGAAAATAACAGAGCAAGTGGAAAGCCCTGGGTGAATGGTACTTTATTTGTAGTGTTTCTGGGTCCCTTACTCTGCTAAACAAAGTGATTGCCAATAATGTTATTTTTTATAATCACATATTTGTCTAAGAAAAGTTTGCCCTGTAATCTATAAACAATTGCAATAGCTTTAATTACATTCAAATGATGCTTGCGAAAGTTTCAATGGTAAGCACAGTACTGTACCACCGATGTACGGAATGCAATGCACAGTTCAAGGTTTTCTTCCCTGTATGGATCATAGGGAGATTTCTTTTTAACAGCTCTAAAACCAGTAAAGCCATCTGTAAGAAGAACCCTGTATTTAGAATACCTTGGTTCCAAGTTCTCTGCATATTGATGTTATCACTTTTACCCTTTGCTGTATTGCTGTTTTATACAACCTCAGTGTCTGTGATAAAGCCAAATCACAGAGGTATGTGCCAAACCTTTCACGTTTTCCAAATCCATGATTATGATACAATATTCTAAAAGAAAAGTCTCCAGCTACAGGTTGCTTCTTTTGCTGTGGAAGGTTTTTGTGTTTTGGGTTGTTACCTCACTGGCAGGCAGTCCATATGGTGCTAAATCCTGTAAACCAACTATAAATAGGTATAAAATTCATTGGGAAAAAATGTAATTTATCACAACTGCACAGCTGGTCTCTGCTTCTAAGTGGTTGTTTCCTAATCTGATACCAACCTGTTCACACCCCTAGTATGTTATTGAGCTATAAAATCAATAACAAATAGCATGCACGATCTCTGGAGAGATTAACCATTTATTCCAGCTGTGAAGAGCAAATGAAGGTTAAAGCAAAGGAGCTGCTTTAAGAAAGGTGCCTGCATGCTTATGGATGTTTGTGCACATGAAATAAGAGAAAATAAGCCTCTTTTGGATTAATTGACAATAGCTGCAATAACAACACAAGGTGGTTTGTTTGTTTTTAATTATGGTTGTTTCTTTAAGCAGTTGATTTTCAAGCTCAGATTTACCTGCAATTTGCTTTCTATGTGCTGCCAAAAGTGCTTGATATGTGGTTTATATTTTTTCTTCTCCCCAGACGTTTCAGTATTACTTTGCTCTTTTATTTAATCACAACTAATATCTCAGGGAGCAATGCCTGGCGCAGGCTGAGCATAAGCACCAGGAGTTGTATGGGTAAAGCATATAGCGGGCCAAATTGTCATGCCCTTTCTTCTGGCTTCTGGCTGTAAAAACTGTGAATGTTTTGAAGTGTGAATGTGCGACGGGAAGGAAGTGGGACCAGAGCCGAGGTGAGCAGCCACAAGGGTGAGAAGGGAGTGGAAGGAGGGGAAGCGGGGAGTGGATGGGCTCTGGGTGGGCAGCAGGACACGGGGGATGGCCAAGGAAACTGGTGCGGCATGGGGGGAGAGATGCAGGGGGCGTGTGGCCCATGGAAAGGGCGCTGGGGGCGAGCAGAAATGCCACAAGATTTTGCATCATTCCTAGTGGTTCATAGTGCTGGCAGCATCTAAAACCTCATTTTTTGAGCAAAATGCAGGTGTTAGCCTTAGATGTGGCAGAACAGCGGTTCCAAAGGGAAAAAAACTCCTTCTGAGCCAAATTCCTTGCTGTTTGATGTGCAAAGATCTCCGATAAGATCTCAACACCAAGACTCTGTCTGTCTCCCTGCACAGCAGTTAGAAAGATGCTATTACCATTTTAATCGAATTAAGCATTCCTCCTGTGATCCTTGGATTTTTTCAGTCCCCCGCATCACGGTGCTTAGCCCCTTGCACCAGCTGGTCTGCCTCCTTTTTCTCTGAGTTGGTTGCAGTTCATCACTTTGCATAATATGTAGTCTGTAAAGCACTTTACAATGACAGGCACTTGCGGTGATTTTACTCTAGCTTAATTCCATCAGCTGCAGTAGTGCCGTTCCTAGTTTTGCTGAAACAAGATCAGAATTTGACCTCAAAACACCCCAGTGAGAACAGCATTATTTATACTTATTTTGTAGAAGGATAAATTGAAACACCAAGAGTTTAAGTGACTTGCCTGAAGGCATGAAGCTTCTCATTGCCATAGCAGAGACTCAAATGCATGAATCCAGAAGCCAGTGTCCTTGCTCTAAATGACAGATGGACTCTGAAATCAGGATTGTGCTCAGATGGAAAAAATCTACTAACATCCATGGACTTGCAAAACCACTTTAAGCCACAGAAGAGTCAGGCCTCTGCCTACTTTCCAGGAGCTGTGACAGCTGCTTACAGAAGAGGGAAAATCCTCTTTGAAAAGGAGAGTTCTGCAGGTCTGGAGACTGTCCAGCAATAGAAAGCCAATTCTTACCTCCTCACTTCGTAACAGAACATCACACTGTGAAGACTATAGTTAAAACGAACAAACAAACAAAGACAACTACCCAAGAAAAACAAATGCCAAGTTTAATTTCATATTTTCCTTTTTTCTTTTTCCCTAATTGTAATGTAATGCTTTGTTTATAAAGGTTTATTATAACATTGCAATTATTTATTTGTTGATCTGAGAAACTCGGTGGTGTTTCTTCACTGGGAGTGTTGTAGTAAAATTACCACACACAGGAGACAGATCAAGCTTGTAACACTGGCAGTCTCAGGGGTACTAAATTTCTTCAAAGTCAACACATTTGCTGATGGGCATTGAGAGACAAGACAAAAAGTAACTTCTCCCCCAGTCCCTTGCTATTTTTATTGCCCCTGTGGCTGTCTGTATATGTTTTTTTTTTTGCCTTTTTTTTTTTTTTTGTAGTCTGCTTTATCAGTCATGAAACTAACTGCGCTCAGCTCCAGCCTTGGTGGCATTATCTCAGGCTGTCATATGGATACACTGTCCTCAGAAATGCTACATACCCATTGTGAATGATGGGCAGCAGAGAGAGAGCAATGGGGGTAATGCCATATCTGAGTTTTATACTGCTTATTCCCTTTGCAAATGTAAAGTCAGAAGTTTGATGCACTTTAAAGATTATGCTGGATTTTGTGAACTGTTTTGCAGTAAGAAATTTGACACAGTGGATACTGAGAAGAGCTGACAAAGAATGTATTTGATGTTCCTTTTAAGCCTGTGTAAAGCCTGCTCTCAGACTGCAATTTCCTGGAATTGATTATTCACAATTATTCACTGTATTTTGTTTTGGCAAATCTTTTTAACTCTGTTTTGATCATGCACAGTCTTCCATGAATAATCATCATTTCAGATTGGAGCTGTTGTGATAGGTCAAAAGAGAGATATGGCACTGTCAAGTTTGTGACTGGAAATGGAAGAAACCACTTTTCGTGCAGCATTTGCAAATGTGGATATAAAATTTGGCACCTGTAAATATTCATGTACATACACTTGAAACTATGCTCTGGGCTTGATCCAAAGCCACTGGAGGTAACAAAGAATGAATATTCATGTCAGCAAAACTTAATTCCTAGATAGTTCACTGAAAGCCAATGTTAAGAGAAAGCAATATAGGCAAAAATGCATTAATGCCGCTAAGTATGCCACAGGAAAAAAAGGTCCAGCTTACTATATTCTAATACTTTTTTTTTTTTTGCATATATGTTAATAAAATACCACCCATGAACACAAACATGACTACAGTCTCCCTTTTAGCACTGTCTTTCCAAACCACAGAAGCTCTGCTGCTTAACAAAGAGGAGCTAGGAAAAAGCCAGAAGTTCAAAATCTGTGAAACTGGTTCAGCAGAAAGGAAATGCTTTTTTTTTTTTTTTTTTTTTTTTTAATCTATAACAGGAAACCGAAACAGTTGTAGCATTGTGATTTAGTATACTTTTTCACAAAGCTCAATACTTAATGCATGCAGGAGCACGTTGTTCCAGTGTAGACTTGTGAAGCTTTCATTTTCTCTTAGGACATGCACCTAATCTCCCACATATGTAAAATTATCTACAGTTCAATCTCTGATAATGAGAGCAACACAACCAGAGTGCATTCAATAGTTGATTTCACCTGTTACTATTTTGGTTATCTTTTAAGTCATTTTTTCTCTAACAGAAAGGTAGAAAAATATTTTTAAGGGACCAATGAGCATGAATGTGTCTGAAGAGGCAAATGCACACCTACAATGCAGAAGTGGCCCAACCAGGCAGAAGCTGAATTTGGGAGATGCAGTCACTGGAAGCTGGCACTGGTGGTGTTTGAGGAGTATTCACCTGATGGTGTGCAGTCAACTTCAGGCAACACTGCTAAGGGGCAGTCTTCATGTGTCAGCTTCCCAAACTCTTCTTCTAAGTCAAGCTCACTTCATTCATGAGAAAATGAGATGGTAACATAGAATATCACCCATACTGGACCATAGATCTTTACAGTTTACAAAAAAGCTATCACCCCTATGGTTAGTTAACAGAATTTGTGCTTATAGTACTATACATCCTCATAATTAGCACAACATCAGGCTGAATGGAGGGGTTCACATGCTTGCATTTACCTGTCTAGTGGAACATCATGACGTACAGTGAGTATAATATATTTTTAAAGCAGAATAACCTGTCATTTTATTGTCCAAACGCATGGGCTGTATTGTCAGCTGGCATTAATGGCCCAACTCCACTTAAAAAAGCATAGTTTTGTCTTGGACTGAACTCTCATTTGTTTACAGGCAGCTTAGAGAATGAGGATAACCAGAAAGGTAAATAACAGGGCACCATTCCATATCCTTTGCTAAAATCTAAGAGTACATAATGGTATGCTTCCATGTGCAGGGAGGGTTTCTCTGATGTTAAAAAAGACACTGAACAGCAAATATGTTAACAGATTTTAATGCAATAATGAACAATTTCGTTCCACAGGTGAGGGAAATACATATATAATATTTGAAACTAATTCTCCTGCAAATGGGATAATTTGTGCTCAGCACACACTATTCAGAGTCGGACTCCAGAAGTCTGAGTGTTGCACCTGAGCCACCCTGTTGAACTTCCAGATGTGAAGAATGATGTCCAAATGGTGCCGCAGAGTTAGACAGTTAGGATTAAACAGTGAAAGTAGCTCCGCAAGTCTGGAGGGACATTCTCCTCATGTGTACTCCAGCTGTAGGGCTCAGGAACTGTTTAGAGGATAAAGATTATTTTTTTATTTTTTCTTACCTCCACCATTTTTTTCAGAATACTTTGGTAGCTTCTCTTCAGACAGGTCTTGTTTTGCTTTGGCAAATCTAAAAGTCAGCACTGGACTTGTGTAAAGCTGTAAGGTTCTCCTGAAGTCATGCGAGTTTGAGGTGAGGGGCTGAGCTACCTGGAATTCCTAATCTTTGTTCTAGTTCAGAAATGGCTTTCCTCTCAAACTGGGGCAAAAAGATGCAGTTTCTTACAAGATGACATTTCCAAATGATTTCAATTCAAAATTATCCAAGGAGTCTAATGAATTGTTTAATTTTATTAAGAGTAAAGCATTTCTCTATGACTTATTCTGACTTTTCTATTATTAGCTACAGATTAATACGATTTTTGTTGGATGTGATAAATGTTCATAAAATCATAAATCAAAACAGTCACTGAAACAAGGTACTTCGACCTTATCAAAATGAAGTATTTCAAAAATCTTGAATCAATTTTTTTTATCTATATATTACTGAAAATTTTTGATGTGATTGAACCAGCATTTTTGAATGGAAAACTTCTATCTGAAAACTAGTCGATCAGCTTTAATCATAAGGCAAAAGCAAACAAATAAGCAGGAGTTGAAAAAACCCTAAGCAAAAGGCAGTTGTGCAAGATTTTCAGAGGGCCTGAGAGATACATGAGGATGAACTGTAATACCACTGAAGCCTGTTAATTATTTTAAGAGGACTAGAGTACCATCTCCTATCTTATGAAAACGTGGCATTATTTAGTTTGAAGGCCCAGAGAATGACAGGCATTTCTTGAGACAAACTGACAGAATCTAGTCCCTTTGATTCCTTTTTTGAATAAATAGGTATATGTACATATATGGATGTACATAGTCAAAGGGGGAAGCAATACACCAAAATGCAGCAGCTGAGATTGTGGATATTGAAGTCCAAACATATTATGAAGCATCAGCATTTGGATTTCAACCCCATTGTGATAAGCTATAAACAAAGTCGGATGGGCACTGCCCCTTGATGGGTGCTTTGGAGGCACAGTGGGTGGATCAGAATGAGATGCTGATTTCATTTGGATTTCTGCCCTTACGTCCACAGGACTGCACTTTTGGCATTGTTTGCCTTTGCTGCGAAGTTCATTTCTGTTTCAGCATCTGTTCATGGACAGGACTGTGCTTCTGCTTTTATGGTACATTTACTGCTGTTTCACCACTTTATATGGCTTGTTTGTTTGCTGCTCCTGCTTGCTTTCTGCAACAGTTACGCTCTTTCTTCTCATGTCTGCTCCGCCAAACCCGTATCTACGTATAGCTGGGCCTCTCCCTCCAGCATTTGATGTGTCCTAGCAAGGGATGCTCTTCATTTTGGTTCTAAGTTAATCTCTTTTCCACACAGATCTGGTGTGATAATCATAGATTTTCTACTGGAATATATTTAAGTCACAAATGCAGAACCAGGAAAATAAGGTAAGAGGAAAGGTTACATACAATAAAATAAAATAAATTACTTTCCTAGCATTTTAAGATTTTTTTTTTTAATCTACTTTTGGGGAGAGGTAGGTTGAAAGGGGAAGTTTGCTTCCTATTTAATGTCCAATCATTTGGCAACAGGATAGGTAAAGAGGCTAGTCCAGTATTTTTAGAGTTTTTCACAAGGATTTAGCTGCATATCACAAATCCTCCTGATATTAACATATATACATTATATATATAATAATTATATAATCAAGTCTTAGCCCAAACATTTAAAAATATAAGAAAAAAAAATCAATCTTTCAGTTCTGTCTTCCAGTGTCGTTGTCCTTCATTTACTTTTTGTGGTGCTGTTTTTTTTAATTTGTTCATTTTGTGATTGGAAATTATCTTCTGCAACTTCCAGATCAATATCACAGAATTAAGTGTCTTTCTGTAGCAAACTTCCTGTAAATTGCCCAAAGACAACTTTTAAGTCTTTCCAGAATATTATCTCCTGGGTTTTGTTTCTGGAGAAGCTGTTTGTTACTGCGAGGTGCTATGGTGTTGAAAAGCTTTCTTCCAACAAAAAGTACATTCTTCGTCCAGTATCAGATGCTTCAAGTTCATCTGCTGCTCCAAGTGCATCTGAGGTTAGCTCCAAGAGATGATAGAAGCGTGAGCATCTCTTTCAACAGCCCCTGCTCACAAAGGAAACTGAGATAACAAATCAGGGTCAGAGTTCACAGTGTAAACCAAAGAAATAGCATCCTGGTTTGAAAGCTTCTTAGTCATTCAAAGGATGATGTTCAGATAAATTCCGGAGTCATCTGCTGGCCCTATTTGGGCTAAAGAAATGCTGAGATGTTGTGGCTACATCTGCGCTAGTAAACTGAACAGTGCCAGGGCTCGTTTTCTTGTTCTGAGGTTAGCTGGCACATTCTTGATCCCTTCATATTGCTAAATACTCTCGTCTTCCAGGCAGGCTGCTAACAACTAAACTACCGACTGGGGACAAGTGGAGAACAATCCTGGCTTTGTGCTGACTCCCAGTTTGTGCCCAAGAAATGTTTGGGAGAGGACTCATTTGCTAGGCAGAAACTGTGCCAATGACTGTTCAAGAAAGTTAAGACTATGAACAATGAAATTTCTAAGAGCACCATTTAGTTTATGAGTATATATATTCCCTTATTATATCCTTAAATAAAAGGTATGTTTTCAGGGAAGAGGGTGTTACTTAGCATAAGCACTCCATTCCAAAAGTCACCTTTTACAGTACTATTGCCTTCGTATGGTGTTCACAGAGAGCAGACAGCAATGAGTTGTGTGAGGAACACTGTACTTAATATTCCCTATAATATGCTATATGAAACGTGCAATTTTATCTATGTATCTTTAGAGCCTTCTGAAAAACCAAAGCAGCTGAAGCCTATGCTGGGAATGTGCTAATTAAGACATGTGATTGAAATGTTAATCAAGACATTCTAAGGCTGACAAAGGAGATGTCTTAATCCCCTGCATTACCATGAGGTCTTCCATTACCTCGGCATAGCAGAGAAAATGCAACCAAAGAAAAATTGAGATGCAGGGAGACCCCACCTATCCTGGATTACCTGTCTTCCATGCCTCTAATATTTGCAGTCAACAATAGCAGAAAGCTAAAATAGAGCTCTGAGACTTCTGAGCGTGCCAGATCAGGGACAGATATTTGTGGCTAATTAGTGAACCTCAAAAGCTTGGAAAGATGAATTGTTAGCAGCAGCCTTAGTAATTTATTTTTCATTTAAGCTGTTTGTAACTTTGTTCTATTACTGCAAATCTCTATTTTAAGTAAACATGCCATTTAAATCTTGTCTAATAATAAAGCTAATGCAAAATAACCTGACAAGACATTGCACTTTTAAAAATACATTGAACTCAAAACTATCTGAAAGGATTGGACCTCTTCTATGATGTCCAGTATTTGAACTCATTTGTGCACAGCACACAGAAGACAAAAAAAATGGACCTCCACTGAGTTACGTGAGTTTAGGAACTGGTAATGGGGTTTTGTTGTAGAGGGTCTGCTTGAAATCAATGCTAGCCAGGCAACTTTCTTTGGCAGCAGTTAGCGAGAGGGTTTTCGGATGTATGGGCAGCTTAAAAAATGGACATAAGTTAACTGTGCAGCAGCTGTTCTTGCAAATATTATATACTGGGATACTATGTGGCTTTGGGGGGAACTTGCCACTTTGTGTTAATGAAATTTGAAGAAAACAAAATTTTATCTGCTGCTGCTTAGCTCCTGAAGTTGTTCTAAAGATCATTTTTCTCCCTTTGCTCTTTTTTTTTTTTCCTCTAAGCAGTGTCAACAAATACTTTCCTGCCCTAGCAGTCTTGAACTGCATCTTTATCAATAATATAGTTCCTAAAGTATGGACCAAGAAAACAGGCTGATTTATAATGGTCTGTTTGTGTTAGCATGTACTGAGGCACAATAGGATTGGATCTCTGAAGTGAGATTTCAAATGTTGAGATTTCAAGGTCCATAATGCACACGTTTTTAGGGAATGTTATTGCAGACTATGCCTAGTCTGGTCCCGTGGACCCAATGCCCATTGGAATATGGACCAGATTAGTTGTGCTCCTGGTGTTCATCTTCCAGTTCAGTTTCATCCAAAAGCAATATTGTTCACATACTCTTGGACTGCTACATGGTGTGAAACAAGATGTGGTATACGACTGAGCAATGAATGAGCAATTTGCTTCAAAAGTACACTCCTGATTTGAACTAAAACACCAGTGTGGATGCACTCTGTTCTTGAGGTATTATGAAAATAATGTTTCAAAACTTGAGCTTATCAGAGATGTCAGGGTGATTTTGATGACACTATTTGTTGAAATGAACAGGAAGAAGGCATCTAAATCCTTTAGAAAATCATTCTGAACCATAATGTCCTTTGGAGTTTTAAATCTCTCTTTGGAACCCTTCAAATATCAAGTAAAATATGAGCAGAAAAAAAAAAAATCCAACAATATAGAACTGCAGTTACAGGAAAATATTAAAAACAAATACAACCCAACTAATAGGCTTATGCCTGTCATTTAAAATTAGTTGGTATTGGGATTTATTTGTTTGGAGCATTGTGATTTCCGATTAGTTCATTGAGTTGAGTGTAGATTTCTGTTGCTCTTTGTTTTTAATTCTTTATGTAGTTGACCTTTCTAGCACAGCAGTTTGGGACCACCACTGATGAAACGCTATTAATATCTTAGCACAGCTACATTAATAATCCAAAGGAAACACAGTTAAACATGCTCTTTCCAACTTGCTCAGTGACTTTTCACCAGTGGTGTGCACAGCTGGTGTAGGTGACCTGTTTTCAGCAGGAGCCCTGGATACCCTCATTCCCTGTGGTGAAGAGGAGGTGATCCTGTTGGCTGCATGATCTTGCAGTGACACTGCGTGCAAGACAGAAGCTGTTTCTCAGTACAGCTTTTGTGAGCTCAAGGTAGCTGAGTTTGCTGGAACATCTGTTGTGGTGGATGTTCAGGGCCTCAGAAAAACTCAGTGTAAGATTTGTTTGAACCCCAAACCCAAAACACAGACATCTGAGTGACTGGGCAGTTCCGAAGATGGGATGAAAGGGCTCTGCTTAAAACTGCACGCAGTTTGATCCTTCTGGCAACGCCAGAAGGATAGCACCAAGCTTTCTGTCTTCCAGTCCTCTTTCTGGATAACAGGACGGATTGCTTCAACTTAATAGCAGATATAAACTGTTAATATTATTAACATCTATTAACCCCTCCTACAGACTGTTAATTAAATAATGCAGAGTTAAACCTTAATTCCCTCGGTGCTGACTAGATATCTCTTCCACTTGATACAATTTCATTTGTCATTACCCTATGTCCCTTGTGTTTAATTTTCAGATGAACTAAACACCTGCATTTAGTATTTAAGATACCACATTAAAAGTGGCTGCGAACATAGCAAACATAAGCAGTGTTACCAGAAGCTGGCATGGTGAAGCCAATAAACAAGCCTGACTGTAAGAAATTACATCCTCCGAAGTGTGAGGAAAGAACCTTGAGTAAGTCTGTCTTTTAATTTAAACTTATGAAGAATAGTAGTTAATAAGCTTTTGCTGAAATGTGGCAATGTTCTCCCCATGTGACAGGTTTAAGTATACACATAAATGCTGGAAGGGATGGATGAGCTGATTGCCCAAAATGTGATCCTAAGTTATGGTAACCCTTTACCCCAGCGTGACTTGTTATTATATCATGCCGCTGTGAGCCATACCAGAGCTAAAGGAACGAGTTGATGAATATGCTTTTAAAGCAGTTAAGCTAACACTCCCATAAAACATGGGGAAGTATGCAAATTAGTGTCCTCTTCTGGATGCTGATAAAAGGCACTATTTATAAATACAAAATAATTGTTTGGCAAGCATGATAACCTTTTTATGGTTGCTGTTATACAATAAACAATATCAGAGGTTTCAAAATCTGGGTGACAAGAGCACTGGGAAAGTGGTGCTTCTCCCGCTGGAGTTTCGTATTGATTTCCAAATCTGACTTCAAATATAGGCTGCAATTGGGAAAGAGAAGACTGGTGCCAGGATAAATAAAACCTGGCTCCTGGCTGGTCACCCTCACAGCTGTCCTTTGGTAGGTCTGTCTTTTTCAGATCCTTTTTGCCCCAGCAAGTACCTGGGGCCGTGATTTGCTGTGCTTGAGCTCTAGGTGGATCCAGGGAGTGGAAGGGGCCAACAGGAACCAGAGTATCCTACCCCAAAAGTAAAAATACATGTGGTGAAATATTGTGAGAAAGGTACTGCACAAGAGCAGAGCTTGTTGCGTTGGTGTATCTCAATTCAATATGGAAAAGGGCAGAGCAGGCTTTCTTCTTCTCTATAAATAACATGCTGCTTTTTATCTGTGTTAAAAGATTTACAGAATCCTTTCTTTTGGCACTTGATTGCTCTAGCTGGCAGTGTAAACATAGGAACTACATGAACACAGCAAATCAGAGGAGAAGAAAAATGGCTGTACAGTCCTACTAGGATTCCTCAAAACCTGTATTTATTTAAAGAAGTGGCAGTAGGGCTTCTCCGACATTAGTTATAATTTCCTGATTTTTTTACCCATTACTGCCAACATCAGCACAGGACAGAGTGCAGGAAAGGCAACCAAATGTTCAGAAATTAAGGGGAAATGATGTTTTGAACTGTGAGTTATCTAGACCTTGCATGAGCAGTTCTGATCAATCCCCAAATGCTCCAGTTGTCTACACTGTAACTCTGATGGTTGCTGACACAATGGCAAAACAAAACAGGTTCTGTGGGCAGAGAGTAAGTGTGATGCTACGTGAATTGCCATATTTACCAAAGGCACATATTTAATATCAGAACTGATAGCAACATTTTAAAATAACTTAAAAAAAGATGGAATTTTTAATAAAAAGTTACATATTAATATTTATTAAAAAAATGAAACAAGAAAATACAAAACATTTCCTAATTTTGCCTTTTTTTTTTAAATTTTGATTCCTTCCTACTTTCCCTTTTCTGAATACCATTTTTTTTTCCATAGCAAAAGCGAATGAGGTATACAATATCACTGTAAGAGAGGGGGAGGAGAGGAAAGGGAAGGCAAAGGAAGGGAAGAAATGTTCAAAGGGAGAGTTTCAGCCATCAAAAGAGCTGAAAAATTACCTGTTAGAAGAAAAAAGAGAAAAGAAAAAAAAAAGAAAAAAAGGAAGTTTTTTTGAAAGAGAAGTCATGTAAACTTTTTCCAGTTGCACTGATCTTAGAGTTTTATGAACTTGGTTCTGTGATGTAAGATAGCTATCCTGGTTATTCCCAGGCTATATCTTAATTAGATTTGATGTTATTAACAACAAGATTAAAATTTTAATGTTCCTTTACTCTCTACCACAGCTGCTTTCTAACAAATTTTATTAGAAGTCATATTAGCAGATATCCTTTTCCGCTATGTTTTTTAATTTAAATATTATATGACAAGCATGCTGGTTTGTATGATTACATACACAGGAAAATACACGAAAATGAATGAGAACATGTCTTTATCAATAACTGAAAATGGTTTCTCTCCTACCCAGAACTGATACATGGTATATATTACTCACATATTTTATGATTCACATTGTTCACCTGAATGATTTGTTACCAAAATCCAGTTATGAAGGCTATCCACAGAGTACATGGCTGGTGCATGCTTGACTGGACATGCCTGTAAATCTATTGATATAGGGAAGAAATATGTGCCTTAATTAATTTCACTGTCAAGTGAAAAAATACCTCTTTGCCTATAGCGAATGCAGTCAGGAGGTCTCCCTCTCCATTTCACTGTCTTTCTCAGCTTTCTGAAGTTCTCATTTTCTATGGATTTTTGCATTTTCGTAAAATAACCTTTATCTAATGTGCACATCAATTTATTGCACAATTTATTTTTCAGTCATTGTATCCAACATGCCATGTTAGACATGAAAATAAGAAACTCCTGTAGTTCTGTCAATGTATTGTCTCAGAATTCACATCCTCTCCACTAAGCAAGAATTACATTCATGTATAGAGGTGCCATTTTTATTCCTATCCAAGTGCTCAGAGATTAGGGTGATACAGTGAATATACCACCATATGGAAATAAATGCTGAGAGTCGTTCGCGCTGGTCACCTCTGCACATCCCCAGAAGATGGATCAAACTGCGTTTAGTTCAGATCCTTTTATTCAGAGCAATTTCTAGGCCAAATGTTGCCCAATTAATAGAAATTAATGGAGTGCCTTGTCCATGTAGGCTGCACAGCCCTTTACACCAGATAGCAAGAGTGTCCCTGCCGGTGAGTAACAGCAGGGGACTTTGGTGGCTGCAGAAACGGGACTCCCATCTTCACTCATAGTACTGCATCCCTTGCTCTTCCCTTAAGTGGAGCCAACCTGGCAGCAGGGAAGATGGGTTCAGCAGGGATAATGTGGGAAAATAAGGCTAAAATAGAACAGGAGGTACCAGCCAGCAAACGTCTGGGAAGGGAGTGGGGTTGGGAGCGCGGGGAAATGGGACTGCTGCTTATGAGACGGTTTCTGTGTCACCAAATGAGTTTATTTCACCTTTGTTTGGGCTGAAACACCTGGTCATCTCCCTTGGAGAAAGTATGGTAACCTTAGCAGTTCCATGAGATCTCACTGTTTCCAGCATAACAAGACGCTATTATTTCAGTATTACACAGGCATGAATATACACTTTTGAGAACTCATACATTTTTGGATATGAAGTCTTGCTAAGACTGTCTGGTGTAAGTGTTGGAGCTGTGTTGATTTACACCAGTTGAGATCTTAGTCTTTTTTCTTTCTTTTTTCTTTTTTCTTTTTTCTTTCTTTCTTTTTTTTTTTAAACTAGCTTCATATTTAATTCAGGCACCCTGAGAAGAAAACTAAACTTTATCCTTACAACTCTTACTTTTGTAGTCACAGTTATTTCTTGACTCTTTCTGCACTTGAAGAAACAATAGCAAGGTTTACATCACCAAAAATGTGATCCTTTTATGCTTAGTTTGCCAAGATTAGTTAGTCTTTGTTACAAACTTTTCAAATTAAATACCCTGGATTTCTTATTTAAAATGAACATTGTTTAATATAAGCAGCTGACAAGACTTCAAAAGATTATTGTTAGTAAAAGGAGTAAACAGAATTTTTACAATTCTTAGAAAAATGGCCTTTCAAATGTTCTTTTGAAGTATTGTTAATATACTAATGTCATTGGATACATTCCACTGTCTGGAACTAATTCCATTTAAGTCAGTGTAGTGTATACAATTTTTTCTTGATAAGAGTTAAGAGAAATGTAGAGCTTGTTCAGATGTGTCTGGTATGATTACAGACTTTTACCTAGTGTCTTGTTTAAGCTCCTGCTCACCTGCTAGTGTGATAACTCTTTAATTACCTGCCTTTTAAAGTGATTTTTAGTATTACTGCCTTGCATCTTGTAGAATTGACTCTAGTGCTAGATATTAAATTTTGTTAACTTTTTCTCTCTGCCTAACATTAAAGATAAGTTCCCTGCCCATGGTGGGGGGTTGGAACGAGATGATCTTTAAGGTCCCTTCCAACCCAAGCCATTCTATGATTCTATGATAAGTTGACTATGAAATCTGGCCTTTCCAACTTATACAAGCAAAACTCAGCTAGCTGATTATTACAGCCAAAAAAAAAAAAAAAAAAAAAAAAANATTTCCTGACTTCAGTATTAACAGTGCTTTTCTAATAACTGCCTACGCATTCAATCTTCTTGGTGCTGTTAGAAAGAGAGAGAGAGAGGGAAAGAGAGAAAAAATGAAAGATAATCTCAGAAATGTGGTTGTTTGTACCATTTTAGAATAAATGATGGATGAAATTTCCACAGTTCAGAGAAGAAAGCAAGATGTTGACACATTACTATGCTAGTAACTGTGTTACACCTAGACAATAACCCTGCAATTACAACAGAATTTTCTGGCACGGAGTTAGAATTAGCCTGGAGCTACATGTACAGCAATGAATCAAGTCCCGCAGAAGACTTATCTGGAGCCATCCTTTTGCTTATCAGAAATTTGGCAAAATGTTTCTCTAAGGTTTCTAGCAGGCTAGAGCTATTGTGAATATCATCTTTCTTTTGCTACTTCATCATTTCTGTTTCTACAATTGATAATGGAAATTTACAAGAATTTTTTTTTTTTTTAAATTAAAAGCTTCCTCATCGTTCCTCCTTAATTTTGAAAGCTGGTAAAAAAAAAAAAAAAAAAAAGATACATGAAGATAACTTTATTTCTATCTATTTTCCATCAGTCACCAAAATTGCTGTGAAAACATGAGGGGAAGGATTATAGAAAATATTAATTTTCATCTAGCATACTGTGATGTTTTTGTGGCATGTTTATTTAGGGAAGAAAGGGAAGGTAATTCTAAGTATCTTGGCTGGTTTTGAAAAACAGTTCTTTGTGCTTTGCTTTTTTTTCTTCCCCCCCCCC
>VXAA01006405.1:1464309-1532933 GCA_013399115.1 Anseranas semipalmata
TCACAAAACATAGCAGTATGATCAAGACCTCCATTTGGATGCATTCAGAGTGTAGTACAAAATCTTGCGAAAGTATGGAGGACGTGCTTTCCTGAACACAAGTTTGTGCGAATACTGCCATACACCTGCATTTTTAATAATAAGGCAGGTCTACAACTTCAGCAGCAGAAATAAGAACAGTACATCTAATGCTAAGAAGGCAACCTTTCAAAGATGATTTCCTTTGCCCCTGAACTCGGAGCCTGAAATTCTGCATGTTAAGATTTTAATATTTAACTTTTTAATTTTTCATTTTTGAATTTTTTGGCGAGTTTATCTCATAAGCATGTAACTTTGAAATGTTATTAATTGGTTAGTGTCAACACAAGTAAAAACACTGAAGCATGGCATTTAGAAATATAAACAAACAGGAGCAGCATCACATTCACAGGCTCTGGTCCTATGAGGGGCTTCAACCACCCTGATGCCTGCTGGAGGGACAGCACAGCAGGACATAAGCAGTCCAGGAGGTTCCTGGAGTGAGTTGGTGATCGGTTCCTCCTTCAAGTGACAGAGGAGCCAACGAGGAGAGGTGCTCTGCTGGGAGAAAGGCTGTCTGACTAAATCATTTACCTCAGGCATATGAGGCCTATTTTTTGTAGACTAAGGGCATTTTTGTTAGCACTTCTACATGAAGTCCTTAGTTCCTGTCTCTTTGATAACTTTCTGAGTGCTTTGTGCTGCTCTGTGACAGAAAGCAACTTTAGGCTGAAAACTCTCTGCTCTGGTAGCTTGTACACGGGTTTTGTTTTTTTCTTGAGACTTGAATAAAATATATTTGTGCATTTTATTCAGCTTGCTTATATATTATACTGGAATGTAAACTATTATATCTGTAAAAAAGTTATAGATATGGATTTGGAGATAATTTTTGAACAGTTTTCAGAATTTTGTCCCTACCAGGGAGACCTAGAGCTTATATTAATTTCTACTCTATTTTTCTGATATATTGCCATGTTGATGTATGTAAAGGTGAGCAGCATTTACTGAGAGAAAAGCTGTTTAGAAGAAGAAAAACTAGTTTTAATTTTTTTATCATTTTGCCTATATTCAGGCTCTTTTGAAAAACTTAATTAATTAATTAATTTCCTTGCTAGCAGTAAATGGGAAAAAATAAAGAGGGAGGAAAACTACAAAAGCAAGATATTACATTTTCTTTTTTGTAGGATTTTCAGTCAAGAAAGAAGTCAAAATTTCTCTTCAAAATTTGCGGAATGAAAAGAGCCTCTACAAAGCATGTGCTTTCTCCTTTAAGCATCTCGTTGTATTTGCACATGGTTGTGAGCATGTTTCCTCTGTATGTGGTAATACAGCAGATGAAATGGAAGGTGCAGCGTTTGTGACAATGAGATACCAGGATTTCCTCCCTTTCTTGCCAAGCAGAAGTTAGTTGGTTGTAATGGCTGTAGCTGCATTCCTCACTGTTTTGACTTTCTCTTCTCTGAGTGACTATTACGGTCTCCCTCCTCTCCCAGCTGGGACTTAATGATTTTCTCAGTTAAAGCAGACAAAAATGGGGATCTGTTCTACTGTGTGTGTTTAAACACAGTAGGTGTGTGTATGTGGATACAGGGCATAAGAACTCCTTTTCTGGGTTTGTGAGAGATGCCACCTGGTAACAGCTTAGAAAAAAAGACAACAGTTTAAATTTCACATCAGGTTCTTGGATATAACTTTCCCGTGTCTCTTTTCTGGTCTTCTGTTATCTCCCGTCAGCCTATTTTCTTATTTTCTCATCTGGCAGCCTCTTTGCATGCATGTGAATGACGATTCAAATGCTTCAGGAGCTGTTGTTTTCAACTTTTATTAATGTTTCCCAACTCATTCTCTTGTTTTCCTGCTGACAACCTGCCAAAATCACCCTCAGGTGAATTCTAAAAGGGTCTGGGTAGCAGAAACTGGACCCAAAATTTGTTGCAAATAATTACTTGATCAGATCTTTGTCACAGAAAATATTTGACAGCCCACACATCTCTATTTTTAAGCAGTCCATGACATAAAAATACTGGAACTTTTCTTTCTTTAAGTGCAAGAAGCACATCTTTAGATCAAAGATACTTCATTTAAATGAGCAGTTTACTTGATTCTGCATAATTTTTTGTGGATACTTGAGATTCAACCGTGGCTGGGATTCCTACCATGTCCGAGAGCGTACACTATTCCCTCCCACTTCTGCGAGTAATATGCTGTAGCAGTAATAAAATCTGAGTTTTTTCATCCCAGATGTCATTCAGGACAGCATTATCAATAAAAGCCTTCCAAGGAATGATTCTGCCAAGTTCCAAACCTGGATCTTGAATGAAGTGAAGGAAAAAAAATGGTTCCAACAAACCAAGCTAGAGATTGTATTCTGATTACAATCTATTTTGGGACTGGATTTCAGGAATTTAATAACCGCTCTATGAATACTTATACATAGAGACATGATCAATACAGTTCATACTTTATGTTTCCCACTTGTGAAGCTTGGTAGAATTTGATTTATGATTTATTCTAGCAGCTTGGGACATGATATTACAGACTTACGATGGACGGCCAATTTATAGTGTTTAATTTAAACACTGCTGGGACATTGTACAAAAGTTTGAGGCAACTAAAACAAATCTTAAGCCAGTGTCAGAAAAAAAAATGACACGCGAGAAAAATAAGAAATATTAAGGGAAAAAGGAATAGTCAATTTTAAAAGCATGCAAAAATGAAATACACATAATTGCAAACCCCTTCATAAAGGAACTGGGTAAGAATGAGAATACACATGCCCTTACAGAGGTGTGTAGGGTTAAGGAGAGAAGAGTGGGGATGAATATCTGACTCTTTGAAAGCTTTATAAGTGATACTTTACCGAGTTCTTCTGCCATTCTTTGAATACAGGAATTTCAGTTGGCTGTGGGATTTTGGTTGTTAAAAAAGGAAAAACAAACAAGAAGGAAGACAAATGAGAAAAGAGGTGAGGTGAGTGAAGAGAAGGGAAGAGAGAAGAAGGGAGGGGAAAGGAGGGGAAGGCAAGGCAGGGCAAGGCAAGATGAGGCAGGGCAAGGCCAGGCAAGGCCCAGCTGGAGTGAGATTCTGCAGTGCTCGTGGAAATGCTGTCATTTCTTCTGGTGGTTCTTAAAAATGTTAGAACTGTGTGCTGCTTCACCTGTCTGGGAGGTCTTCGCTCCGCACCTTGCTCGCCAGTCCTTTTCATTCATTAATTGCTAGTTCCCAGGAAGGTCAGTTACAGCAACTTGAAATAATTAATCTAATTCATTTGTAAATTTATTAAGCACACTGTTTGGATAAGTGAACTTCATCTGCAGGTTATAATAGTCTCACTGATGTGCAGATTGACATCCATTACACTTTTGACCTCATTTTCTTGACAAATTGACAAATTTTCTTGTACAAGCACTACATGATCACTACTTACAAACCTGTCTGTCCCGATCTAGTGCTCCATGAAGTCTTTAATTAGGACCTACATGCATATATCTACTGGGGTATTCTTTCAAGCATTGTTTGCACCTAATGACATGTGAACCAGTTAATGCTTGGTGTTTGAGTGTAGGTTAAAGCCTACGCTTTGTGATTACTTGCAGCAGCAGTGGCAGAGGTCTTGCTGTGGAGGTGAAGAGATTGTGGGTAATTATGCAGAATCACATACTTCAGAGGGCATGCATTTGCTGGAGAACATCTTGCCTGAGATATCCCTTTGTTGTTAGTTATTCCATCGATAGGAAATGCTCAGTGAAACCTGAACTCTCAAGTTACACATTCTTATAGGTTAATGCTAAATCATCGGCATACCTGTCTTTAAATAATAACTGATGAATCCTCACAGCAGCCCTGCTTGTGAAGTATTTATTATCCTTTTTTTTATAGGCTGGGAAGACAGGAAGGCTTAAACAAGCATTTAGGACTCAGACACTGTTGGACTCCCCAGATAGAAGGATTTCTAACCAAACACCAGATCCATAGGTTAAGCTGAAAATAAGCCTTACAGAGGTAAAAATAATACTTGATGGTGGCGTAAACATAGTCAAAATGAATAATCACTTCACTGAAAGAACGTAGAAAAAATTGTAAAAGGTTAAATGAAATAAATACTTTGTTTAGTTTATTAAGCAAACAAAGCCTTCTGTGTGCATAAAATTATTCTAACCCCTAGGTTTAGAAATTAACCTCTGTATAGGTTTAGAAACTGCATGGTTCTTTGAAAAGAAGGAATTCAAAGGTATTTGCAAACCTGTTTGTCTTAGCCTAACAATGTTGTCTTTTAATAAGTAGCTGTGCTTAAGAGAGACCTTGGTCCTACACTGTAATATTGCATTTTAGGTCAAATTGCCTTCAGTTACACTGACACCTAGTATTGACTAATAACATCTGGTAGTACACTGAATTCAAGAGGGAATTTTGTGTTCATAAAACTCTGAACTGAAAAATAGAAGAGTACAAAATTATTCAACTAAGCTGCATATAAAGTATGCAAAATAAAGCAGATGAATCAAGTAGGGGAAAAAAAAAAAACAAGAAAATTCACAAGATGCCAATCATGCTACCCCAGTCTTGGAGCTCATAGCAACCCTATTGATACAAGAGGATATCTTAATATTTCCAGGCTGTTGCAGTGATTTGAGGTTGTGTATGCTGGTGGGGATGCTCAATCTACAAACAGTTGGCACTGCACCCTCCACAGATCAGGAGGGTTGAAGCCTTCATCTTGTCATTGAGAGACTCTGTACTAGGAAAAAAACAATATGCCATGTAGCAAGAGTACCGTACTGTGTGTGCACAATAAGCCTCTGATTATCTTTTGGAAAACTCTTTACTGGGGCTTCAACAATAGCTTGTTTTTAATCTTCATTATTTTCATCCCTTTATTTATTTTAAAAGACACATTGGAAATTGGCTATGCTGGGGCTTGAGGTTGCCAAAACATGTCACATATAGATTACAGTAATTTGTTTTTAAAACGTTCCCCCAAACCTCCTCAAAATGTTCAGACTTACATTTCTGACATGCAGGATGAGTCAAAATGATTTAGAAATCTGTGTGTGAAAGGTAGAAAGAGAAAAAAACAATCATTTGTTCTTATATGGTTCTTGTATTTCAATCAGACCAATTCCTGTTTTTGTATTAGGCTGAAATGATATAATGGGGGCACATGGCACAAAAGCAGGATACATCCAAGCACATTTTTTTATGTAGGTTTGCATGGTATTTGTCTCAACGTGAATTATATAATGTTCTTAATTTATAGGACCACAGTTTGCAGTCATCCCAAGTAAGTTTTTAACTTACAGATCCTTAATTTGGAAGTCATAAGAAGGCCTGAGTGTTAATAATATAATTCCAGCTGGGCAATAAAATAGGAAACAAAATGTAAACCAAAATGATAACCAGATATTTTTTCACCTGAGAAAAGTGGTGAATTCCTTAGAACAGTTCTTGTCATTCCTTTTGCTTCGCACTTCTGGTTATCCCTAGCTTTAAACATGACCAGAAGTTTAGGGCTTGACTTGTCACTGCATTGCGTGAGCCAGGTAGACCATGAAACAATGATTTTGTAACCAGTTGGAACATCCACAAGCAAAGACCTCGAGTATCAGTGATAATAGTTCCCAGAAAGCTGATGTAATGGCTGTCTTAAGGCAGGCCAAGAAACTTTAGTGTGAGTGGGAGAGGATTATCAGAGACCTCGTACCAGAGATGTGAGGGAAATTGGCAGGTGAGCAAGAATTTTCAGTAGCTGTGAATGTAAAGAACTGTTTATTATGGCGGAATTATAATTGCAATGATTTTTCAAATGTGAATAGCAAAACAACCACCTGTTAAATCGTATTGATTTACATCACAAAAGCTATTGAATTTTCCATAAGCAGCTGGATGTTCTGCTGTCATGTATTTTCTAAAACAGAAAGTAAAACAAAACTGTAAGAGACTCATAAAGACCGAAACTGTGAGAGAGACGGTGGGGAAAGAAAGGCCTGGAGTTCCCATTATCTCTTGGGTAGATATGCCTTTGCTAGATAATTGCACTTTGGATTGATTTGCTGCCTCTGGCAGTTTGTTTGGAAGATAACTTTTATTTGTCCCTTCTCCTCAACCCCTTCCACCCTATTATTTAAAACCTAATTATCTTATGAAATACTAATTGCCAAGCTGTGCAACTTAATTTTCCAAGCTGCAAAGTCTCCAGTATTTCCACTTGCCATATTTGACCAAGGAACACTTTCAGGGAACAGGTTTACTTTTACGAGAAGTTCTCCAGCCCACCACAGGCAGCAGCTCAGACACAAGATAAGGTCCCACCTTTTTACCTGAAGCACATACCTGCATTTTGCATCTCTTTTTTTTCTTCTGCCAGGTTTTGATACAACAGGGAACCTGCTGTCCGATGATGGTGGAAATTGGGAAGCAGAGACAGCTCTGAAATCAGTGTGTGAAGTTTCTAGGCCCTGTCTGAATGCAGCAGATGGAGCTGCCTGCCCTGATGGTAAATAGCAGCTGCCTGGAACTAAGTAAGTACAACAGCTCCTGAGCCTCTTTAATTTCAAAGATTTGTGGGACTACGTGATGCACAACCCATGAAGCACAAAACGGAACTGTGAGATTTTAATATCCTTGAGAAATCGAAGATAGTTTGCTTGTAGGTAGTTTCCCCCATAGATGTTGTAGCCTCTTTTTTTCTCTTCTTCACTTCTCCTTCAGTGGAACAAACTGTACCTTTCTGAAAGCAGATAGACCCTGTATCATTTTTGCCTTTTAAATAGCAGCGATATAGCCCGCATCCTGCATGCTTCCAAGATAAAGTTAGCAAAGTAAGTCTTAAAAGCACTGCTATATTTTTAGCTTACATTTGGCTTGATGTTGATATTTTGGTGATGCTCTGGAGTAAAAGACAAGAAACCACAATAGAAACCTGGAGTGTGGCATGGTTCCCAAGTCTGTAACATTATGGGTAGACCTAGACACAAAGATCAGACCAGCACAAACATGCTTTTCTGGCTGTGTCTGCATAAATCTGGACAGCTAAAGATTGTTAAGAGCTTCATAAGGAATATCTCGACGCTGCCCTGGATGCAATATAGATGCAGTATATATAAATCTTTTCTATATATCTGTGTCATATATATATATGTTATGCTTGTTATGCTTCTTATCCCAGAAAAAAATGAGCCATCCTACATAGGATTACTGAAACTCTTAACACTGAGAAACCAAGGGCCAACAAGTTGGTAGGGTGACTGCTGTCAGATGCAGGTCTGATGGTGCATTCCTGTGCTTATGGGCAAGGGGTGAAGTATTGTCTCTTCTGAAAGCCTTATCCAGTAGCAGTTATTCACATGCGTCTTTGCAGGGTGTGTTCTCAGACAGAGTCTAGAAGGATGGGAAGGCAGAGTGCAGGATGAATAATTCAAAAAGGAGACCATTTCTTCATTGGGGTAAAGCAATTTTAAGGAGAGCTTTGCCAGATTACACACGCTTAAGTTTCACCCAGATTATTATGATAATTTTTGTTATATTATATTACCTTGGGCAGTATTTCACAGTCTATGGGGTTATTCTTGTTTAACTTTGGTTTAAATCTTTGTAGCTCTGTAAACTTAATTTGAGTTGTTTTACCCTGTGTAAATTAAGTTAGCAGCCTGCATTTGCTGTCTCTGACCTGCTCAGTTATCGTATTTCCTCCTTTATGAATTTCTGACTAATATATTTACAGCAACAGTACCTACATGCCTGGTGGTAGAGTCCAGCATTGCGTTAATCTGAGGGAGAGGGGGAGGTAACAGCCCTGGAAAGTGCAGGAGCAAAAGAGGCTTATTAAAGAAAAAGAAAAAGAAAAGAAAAAAGCTTATAGCTTTTGGGGGATGCTTCAGGATAACGGAGCAAAAGCTTTCACATTCAAAATGCAATTGTAAGGAAAGAGACTGAAAAACAAACAACCCAGAGTTCCTCATGTCTCTGCTCTGCCCCACTCTATAGCAGACCTACAGAATGCAAGATGGTCTTCCGAACAGCCCTGCTTATGAGCTGGAAAGTGAAGATCCAAACTGCTCTACTGAGAGTCAGTGAGAAATACCGCAGCTGAAGCTTCTCCTTTTCTAGTGGGACACGGCAGTTTGGCATGATTAAAACATTTCTCAGGAAACCTCAGTGTTAACTAATTTTCCAAGGAGATTTTCTTGTTTGTCTTGAAAGTCGTTTCCATTGACCAGAAACTCTGGCTCGAGCTGCGCTGTCAGGACTCCCACTTTCCCAAGGGCTCCCTGTGGCTGCCCTGGGGATCAGGGGTGGGTTATGCTGCCTGTGCATCCACGTTCCTTATTTATTTATAGCAAGCCAATTGAGCAGCCAGATCGTGGTGCTGCTTGGGGAACCATGTTGGATTGCTTGGAGAAAACTGACATGAAATGTCATCTTTTGGACTTTCTTCTTAACTCTAGAGAAATGTGAATAACAAACAAAAAAAAAACAAGATTTTTTTTTTTAAGTTTTATATCAAACAAATATAATTTGTTAAATTATTGTAATTATTTAAATTTACTTGGAGGATTTCCTTTTTTGTTGTTTTTTTTTGTTTGTTTGTTTCATTTACTATGAAGCTTAATCAGTACTGACTAGTAGGCAATCAGAAGGTGGCAATTCAGATGAAAAATCTATAAATCTTTACAATCTCATCCTTCCCCCCAGATTTTTGTCATTGTGCTCAAAGCTTCAATATTTTCCAATTAGCCCTCATGAGACATGAAGCAGCAGTGGATGTGGTGTGCTGTTTGGAGCTCTGCTGCACTAGCAGGGTTTCTAACAATTATTATTATTTTTTTTAACAATTAGTTCAGTTTTGAAGATACCACAATCTGTCTTTGAGCAATTTAATCCTCAGCTAAACCCTGGTGACCCACCACTGACTTTGCAAGCATTTGAGGTTCCCTTTACTCCTTCCTTGACTTCGTCACTCTGAGCCAGTAGCACAGGCTTTAAGTAGATACCTTGAACTTTCAGTAGCATGCCAGGTGCCATGCTCCAAAGTGAAAGAAACTTCTGATATAGTTTTGACTATGGGAGGTTTCTTTGAGTACTAGCATATTTGTGAGCTCCTAGCAAACGAACAGACAAACAAAAAAAAACCTGCAGCTATAGACAGGGTATTTTTCTGGATTAATAAATTACAATTTTATTATGCTGTGCCTTGGTGAGTAGATCTCCCTCCTTAACAGCTTTGATCTTGGTTCTTCTCTTAGGATGTCCTGTCTGCCTCAGCATAGTACTTTTACTCCTGGACTCTGCTTCTCACAGTCTCCAGCATTTGCCCACAACAGCAGTTTTATGAGCATTTTTGCTATGTTACACTTGATAAGTGTAGGACAAATCCTTCCAAAGAGCAAAACTCTCCCTATTTTCCTCCTTGACTTTTTAGTAATAACTCTTTAATGAAATTAATTTTATTTCAGTGAAGTCACAATAAAATTAATTTAAAAAAAAAAGGACCAAAATACATTGAAGCTTAACATAATTGCATGGTATTTTTCAGTGTCAGAGGCAGGCCTTCAGTTTGGGATCAATGTATTGATTTATATCTTGTGAAGATCTGGCCTGGAAAAATTAATATGCAAGTGTGCCTGTCAAGAAGTAGTGATCTCATATGAAAATATTCCCTGCTGTTTATCAAGGCTGTAGCTGTAGTAGATTCTTAATGTTACACTTAGGAACCTTGTATTTAACATTTGCTTTAATACTTAAGAGCCTTCTGTGCAATAAGCCAGCTTGACAAGTGGAAAAAAAAGATCTGTTTAACATATTGGTGATATAATCCTTGTAAAGCTAACTTCTGTTAGGCAGAGACTGCTATGCACCCAACAGGCAAGAAAGGAGGCAAAGAGAAAAGTTGGAAAATGTTGCCAAAATGACAGTAAATGTTAATGATCCGATCACAAAAATTGTCCTTCAAACTGGAGTGTGTAGTAAATAGTAATGAATAAATGTACTTGTCAGGAAGATTTGATTTGTCTAGCGAATCCTTACTGACATATACACTCATTTACTTCTATATAGCCTTTTGAAAATGCCATTCCAGCAGAGCATAAAAAAGGTTATTTAGATTAAGTATAGTAACAAGATGAGCAGCATACTGAGTTCATTGGACTACAGGCACACTCATTTAATATCCAGTGCTCCATTACTGAATGAAACTGTCCCTGAAAACAAACAAACAAACAAACAAGCAAACAAAAAACAATAGGAAAGAAACAGCATATAAAAACAAGCTTTTTTAATTATTATTTTATTTTTTTAATATGGGCTTCTTTATAATGCTGGGTACCATCAGTATTTACATTCAGTCTGTGAGTGATAATACTGAAAATGACATAAGGGTATCGGAGTATTAGATGTTGCAGACAAGGGACACCTCCCAGCCCCGCTTTCTGGTACCAAGACTGTGAGAGTTAAAAATTTGCCTTCAGTTTCATGACTTCATATCTGGTCAGAAACTCACGTTAAAAAAAAAAGGTATGTCATAGCCAACCTCACATGGTACTCCTAGGTCTGCCTTTCTCATTCAGGGGAATCACATGAGGGGGCCACACTCTGCACTGAGCTGCACTTCATCTTTCTTGAAGGGAGTAGGAAAGTGCCATTGCTGAGAGTCATTGAATTTCTGAGGCTGGATCCTTAGCTAGCAAAAAAGCAGTCTCGCTTTTGGGTTCATTAAAGCAATGGTAATATCTCATGACATACTATTGACTTCAGGTTTAATGCTTATATACCAGCTTGTATTTTTTCCACATCTTCTTTTAATTTTATTGCCATCTTGACCCAGCTTACATCTTTCTATATACAGTTTCTGCTGTTATAGGTTAACAGCTTCCCATTCTCTTCCTTCAACCCAGCCTCTTGTCAGGAGCAGTTCGAGCATATGACATGTCAGTCATTATTATGATTGCTTCCCTGCACATGGGCACTGCGGATCTGCCACGGGAAGAAACAGGGAGCATCAAACTGAATCCAAATATAGAGCCTGAGGAATGCGTGTGCAAGTGAACACCCACTCACACACACACACACTTGATACACACCATGATAGAAAGTATCAGCTCTTCCACATCTGTGAGCAGTACCAATGCACATTGTGAAAAACATATGTGCGGAATTCTCAGAAGGCACCACATAAATAATATATGGCTATGTCAGGATTTTTCACTATTATTCTTTATACCAAGGTGCAGCGTATAGTACAGATATGCTTTATTGTGTTCCTTTCCTGAAAATGTGTTTTACAGTCTTCATTTATTCCAGTGCATGAGAAACAGGAAATTTCTGTTACTCAAGTCCCTAGGTTAGCTCCTCAAACAAAATGTCTTCTCCTATCCACAAGGCTGGGAGAAAAATGTATGAAGCCACATAGCTTGTGCAGTCCTTACTATGTTGTCAGCCCCACTCTGCCCAGCACGATTCACAGGTCCTTACTGGAGACCAGCCTTTTTGCATAGGCAAACTAAGCATCAGTTTATGCTCAAAGACTTCCCAGAACAACTAGGTGATTGCAGCTGCATATTCTGCTTGTGTCTAGGAGAAAAGCATAACTGTTTGAGCAGAGTGTGCTGTCCAAGTGGCTTGTCACTATCTCTTGCTTGAAGAATGGAAAATGGAGAACTTTCTGCTTCTACATTCACAAAAGGCAAGTAGCAGAATTATTTCTGGGGGTTAAGAAGAATTCCTAGAAGGTTGCATGGGCTCATTAGCCTCACTCTTCTTTTTCTTCCTGCTCTTTCCCCTGAGGTTTTCCCATGTTTTTCATCCAGGCCTGCCTTTTTCTCTTTTCAGTGGAAGAAGTAGTGCTGGCATGCTTGTGGCAGAGCAGCATAATCAGATCAGTTGAAAGGGCAGGAAACGTGGTGCAGAGGAGAAGGAACAGAGAGACATGCTCATTTTTTCCTCCAGCCTCCTTTCCCCACATCCTGCTCTGCTTTCATTCCAAGGATGAGGACCGAATATATTGTCTTACGTTCTTATGTAGCCTTAAGCTGGTACCATGCTGCGGCAGTAGGACAACATGCACACAACCTTAACCTATTTTGAAGAGTTTAATGTGTTTACCTGCTCAAAAAATTCCCTGTCCAACTTACTGAAAAGTAGAGATTGGTTTTCTGTAGGACTTCTTTTTCACAACTAATTATGGGGTTATTTATTTTTTTTTAAAAAAGCTGAAACTGAATGAAATTATGAAACACAAAATCTGTTCTCATTGGTAAACAACCTTGGGCTTTTTTTGGAGAGGGTAGCAAAAATTATTCATTGAAACATTCTTTTCATTCAAAAACTCATTTCTATGAAAAAGATAAAAAAAAAAGTTCAAACAAAAGTACTTTGACCAGTTATAATTGTAAACTGGCATTCATGGAAAGCTCTTTCATCTTGCGCATCTTCAAAAGCTAACCTAGGTAGGCTCAGATAAAACCTCTCCTGGGTACCTGGGTAGTCTGCAGAAGCTGATACATGTCTCCAGGCATACTGAAAAGATCCACAGCAGTGCTTCTGTCTGTGTGTCTTTCCTTTCTTCTCTCCCTCTCAGTCCATAACAGCATGTTTTAGTTGGCTGCTCCACTGTAGAGCTGAACTATGTGCTTTTGTGCGGCAAAGCATTCTAGGTTCACAATCTGAGCTCAGTTGGAGGAAAGGAGGTCAGCTGAGTACTCCCAGTATGAAACTTCCTAAAGATGCTAATACAAATTATTTTGAACTAATAAAGTTACTCAGGATTCTCTCTTTCCATCGACTAAAATGTCACATGACACTCCTCTCATATTGCCACTTCTATCCTGAGCAAGAGAGGAGCACTTAACAGCAGGATCCAAATCTCCCTGAAATAAGTAAGAGCTTCTGCACTATTCAGAGCCAGTGGGATTGGGCCAATAACTGAAGGACTGAATTTGGGCTCCCTCCTTACCACCGTTATGCAGGACTATGAATCACCATTTCTGAGCCTTCTCCTCTCCAAACCAAAATAGTAGCTGTTGGAAAACTACTTAAAGCAATAAAGAATCCCTTCCTCATATGTCCCAAATCAATAAATAACTCACTTCTAATTGAAATTATAGAAAAGGTTTTGCTCTTCAACTGTCCATTGTAAGAACACAAAACATGAAATCTTATTAAATTATTAAGCAGAAACAGATCCTTTTAAAATCCCTGTTTAGTACTCTCAGTATGATGCAAAAGCCTTATTTCCCTTTAATTGGCTTATCTATAAAAATGATAATTTCCAGACAGTTGGCAGTAAAATCCCTCAGGACTTCAGGAAGCATAATTCCCTTTTTAAAATTCTCTACGTTTATTAATGAACTTGAAAAATAACACTCAAAATTGTTCGGTAGGTTTTCCCTCCTGTGCATTGTACCCTCTACAGAGTTTCATGGTGAACTTCAGGCAGTTCTTCCTAATTTTTACCTTCAGGCTGTATTTCCCAAGTGCTAACCTGGATAATCACTGTTAAATCCTGCCCAATAAATGTTTGTGAGAAGATGGAAGGTTGCAGATCACAAGTAGTTCACCAGGGCTAATACACGGGAGGGGAGTGGTATGCCGAGGGAAAACGACATGCTCAGCCTGTCTTTCAACACCATGCTTTTCAAGTCTGCACTTTCTTATTTTCAGACTAAAAGAGAATAGCTGTATTAATTTCACTCTTTCCAACCCAGTTTACATTAAAGGAAATGTGAAGGTGCAAAAGCAGATACTCAGTCAACTCTTATCTACTAGGCCTGTCTCTTACATTCTGTAATTTCTACAGGATCCAGCAAAGTAGTCTCTAGATCTGTCACTGGACTCTTCAGTATTAGCACAATGAAAATAATAGATGTTGATAGCAACTTGGGAGGCATACATTAGTCATATATTCTGCAGAAAGCTAGCGAGAACTGGGTGATTCTCTTTGCAAACTGACAGATCACTGAACCTTGGTCTAATACAAGAAATAAGAAAATATTTTTTGCATACAAGGGCTCATCTTAAAAAACAATTTAGACTGCTGATTTTTTAAACTGTTCTCTTATGTAGAATTTCCTTAAATTTGACCACCACAGGAAGTCATCCTAAAGGCTTAGAATAAATGGCAGTCTACCATTTCAATCTTTGCTTTCTTATTCGAAACCATAACAGGGACATCAACTCTAACTGAAATACTTATCCTTTGAAAAGCGAACACTTCATTTTTGATTTGGTAACCTGGAAACAAAAGCTGCCATATAGTTATTAATAGTTCTTTATTAAACCTTGGCAGGCAGTGCATGTACAGATGTGTCAGGTATGGTGACATGGAGGCAGGCACCCTGAATTTGAGCAAATGCGATCAGAAAATGTTGCCCAAGATCTGTCACAGAAATTCTTAGCTTCCCAAATAGCCTCTCACTTTTCAGGAGAAGGAGATGGATCACTAACTGTACTTGCTTCATAGGAAAATTTTCATTATAGGAAGGCTGGATTTTTAACATTGACCAGGATCTATGGCATCCAGGGAGGTTTTGGCTGCTGACTGGGGGAAGACTTGGACCTGCGAAGACTGTGGTGGAGATCTGGAAGTGCTGGCAAGTGGCAAGAAGATGTGGTAGGCTGGGGCAGGCGCACATTCTGGGCTCTGGCTTCTCTGGGAAGAGTACACCAGCGTGAAAGGAAGAGCATCTGCAGAAATCTTGGCAGTTAGGCTGATTTTTTGGAACGTAGTTTTGAAAGGGTGGTTTTAAGTGATGCAGTAGTGATTCTTAGTAGTTAAGAATCACTCCCATGTGCTATGTTCAGGTGCAATGGTGTTTACAGCTTTTGGCCTGGGTTGGAGTCCTCCTTCCCTACTGGGCCTCGGGAAAAGAAACCCTGTCCCAGGCCACAGACAGTCCGATGAGATAAAGGGGAAAGAAGCAGGAGGGAGAGAAAGGCATGGTGCTCATGCAGTCACCAGAATGTGCCCCTTATATCAATCAGGTAAGGTTTTTAACATCCGTTTTACCGATCTGCTCTTACTAATTGGCTTAGTTAGCCAAAAAAGTTAAAAAGAAAAAAAAAAGGGGGGGAGGGGGAGGAAAAGGTAAAGAAAAACAAAGTTTCTTATTTGCAATTAACTTATGCAATTAACAAGGTAAATCAAGAGCAACACCACTGCAACAAATGGAGTTATAATGATGTAAAATCAGGAAATACAAAGGGAGAAAAATTCCCAGCTGTGTTAACAGCCTGGATTTATGATTTGTGGTTGTAGAAAGAATGCAAATTTGTGATTTTAATGCCTTTTCTCTACTGGATTAAAGAACAGACATTTATAAATACATCAGGAAATTTAAAATGAAACAGTTTTTTTTTTTTTTTGGTCTTAGTAAATTAAAATGCAAAATTCATATATTTTGACATCATATTTTTTCCCATTCCCGTAATTATTAGCGTTTTTTAAAAATACTGTCTCTCAGTTCTTTTTTATTCTCCATGTCATATAATCCTTAGGCCTATTATGAAAGACTGGTGTGGACCTGATCAAGCAGGTGGAACCTGTAGGAGGCTGAAATCTAGAATCAAAATATTGTATTATTTCATGTATATAGGCCGATGCTCATAGATTGCAAAGAACTTTATTGAAAGAATAGGAAATACACTCATTTTTTAGACTAGGAAATCGGAACAAGACAAAACTGTGATGTTACAGTAATCAAAACATCTGACTTTCTAGGTTCAAATACTTTGTCTATTGAATCATATTGATAAGTAAATGAGCACTAATTATTGTCTTTGTGTTACCACCCTTCTACAATCTTCTGTTCTGTCAATTCCATTAAGTAACACTTCACACAGTGTGAAAATAAAATCCCTCGGGTCTCTCTCCAGCACAGCAAGGATCCAGCATGGAGTTTGAACTCTTAGCAGTGGTACTGTTAGCATATCATCTGCACCAACTGATTTATGCAGGTAGGTGTATCATGACATTTTTTCTGTTTCCTCACTGACTGAATGATCATGCTAGTGTAGTGCAGGCATAAATACTGCAATTCTCTTTCGCTAATACACTGCCAATGGTCATCAAGCTTGAATATAAAATAAGGTGCAAACAAAGCAAAACTGATTTTATTTAAAATGTGGACAAATACTTGCAGATACTATTTTGCATTATTTTCCTACTCTGTTCAGCATTCTCAGTTCCCAGTGGTATGATGAGAGCTTGAAATGCAGAATGTATCCCAGAGGTGCTCAGCAATTTGCAAGAACAGCCCCACAGCTAATATCTCTTTGGTTCAATGGTTTCAAATAAATTAAAATATTTCTGGTTTCTACTGGCACTGATAGAGATTAATCCATGAATAGGCAGCAGCTATTTAAGCAACTAATTAGGAGGGCCTGTCTTTCTGAGTTTTTTTCCTTTCAGGTAGACAGGTTCATCGATGGATTATTTTAATGGTTGGTATAACTACCTATTAATTGTTAAAAAGAAAAAAAAAAGGGAGGCAGAGAGAGACACTCTAAATAATCTCCTTGTACACTGATTCATTGTTAAAATTTTCTGTATAAACTGTGGCTAGTCTATCTTTAGTGTACAGGACATCACGACTGTGAAGTGAACACCACTTTTGATGGCATTGTGGTGTATGTTCCAAGGTCCTGTCATCCACAGATTGTGCTGGTGGTCTAGGTATCTATTTGGCGATATTACAGGGATAGGACATGATTCAGCTATAAATAAAACTTCATTTTATCAATTATTTCAGAAACGTCATGGGTACAAGACTGGGAAGTTAAATACAGGCATGTTGATATAATTTCTGATACTTAGCAATATGGAAAGGATTACAGGCTATGACTATAAATAATTAGGGGATGTTCCAAAAGAATTATGCCCTGTAGCTCACAGCTATCAGAATGAAGGCATCAAGTTAATGCAAGTGGTACTGTAATGCTAAGAAAATAAACTATACACATATGCTGAGAGAGAAATTTTCAAGTGTGTCATAGCAGTGTGTTTACTTAGCCACTTATATATATATACACATATGTTTTGATAACAAATCTTTCAATTTTCTAGATCTTTGTGCATCCCATTTTGTCCCTTTCCTCTTTCATTTCATGTTATAGTCAGTCTGACCTGTAAGGACAAGATAACAGGCCACAATTCTGGAATTTTGCTTAGTTTCTTTAGAAAAATACTAATTTCTGCATGAAACCAAATGTCAGTGTGATGTTCCTCTAAACATGTCCGAAAATTCTTGTGGTCAAGTAGGTCTTTGTGTATTTCTGTTGAAAGCTGACACAAAATGTACTATGAATAGAGTGGGTAAATACTTTAGCCAACAACACTGTCTGCTGGTCATGGCAACTCAAAGTGTCCTTGTGTTTGTCATCAGAATTTGCCTGAAATATCTTTCCCTGGTTTTGTTTGTTTGTCTCCGTTGGGCTTTTGGTGAATGTGGATGTTGATGTTCAGTCTGCAGTATTCATCATTTAGATGTTGGTTAGTTATGACTGATCAGATGAATTACATATTTTTCAATTTCTCTGGTGGAATGAGTTGGATAATTTACAAACTTTGAAATTAATATTTATAAAAATAACTCATTGACACATAAATTCTAAGCATATAGAATTTATTACTTTTTTATGATAAAGATCTAGATCTCTAATTTCTGTCCAGCAAGAATTCAAGTATTATTTTCCCATTGTAGAAGGGGACTCTGTCTTTATTGATGCTTTTCTCTTTGGTGCTAATTCTCAAGTCCAGGTGCAGAGGCATGAAACATCACAATAATAATATTTTTATTCACCACATTTAAAATAAGATCCTCAAAGCATGTTCTCCAAAGCCTATTAACAGAGGCCCTAATTTTGACCTACTCAAGAATTAATCCAGTTATTAAAATCACTAAAATGTTTGCCTGTTTAATAAAGCACTCTTGAGGTTAATAACCTGCAAATATGACTACTCATCATTACTGTCACTGCTATTTTTTTAATAAGTTTACAGAGTCTATTTCTTTCTTCCAGGGGAAGAATTTGGTTATATTTTGTTTACAATATGGATACTTCCATGAGCTACTCTGCAGAAATGCATCTTGTATCTATTTAAGGATAATGTTCTGAGTCTTGTGGTACATGTGAACTTTGCTAGAATATCGTACGAGGTATAAAAAGCAGATTATCTGCAGAAAAGTGGCTCCCAGAGGGAATAGAAATAGCACAGCTTGAAATGCCTTGTTCTGTGTAATGTCCTTAGCCACCAGCAAGGCAAGCGTCTTGTGGAAAGGACAAATGCCTAACTTCACGGTATATACAAGCATGTAGCGCAGGAAGGTTTGCTGGGTAAATATGAAAGCACAAATGGGAGTTGGTTCTTCTCCCTCAGTACTCCTATTGACACAGGACTTTAGGGGGAATACTCCTGACTGGTATCTGGATAAATAACAGCAATGATTTCTGTTTTTCCTTAAGCCTTTAACTTGAGGGTAGGAGAATGGAGGGAAGGGGAAAAACAAACAAACAACAACAACAACAAAACAAACAAACAAACAAAAAAACCCACACATTAGTCCACAATAAATCAATAAGACTTTTGCTTAGAAAGTTGATTAACCAGGATTTCACTCTCTAGTTTCTAGAACTGAGGTCAATAGGGAACTCCACCAGAAGCATTATATAGCCTCTGTTGAGGGGTGGTCCCTTAAAATTTCATCCTTTTTTTACCCTACTTCACTCTCTCCTCAATTTCTTCAGGTGGGATCAGCTAAAAAGAGTGAAACCAGCTACCTTCTCATTTATACTGAAGGACATTCAAGAGAAATATTCATTTGTTATAAATATCTTGACCCACTCAAAAGCCACAACTGTCTACAGGAGCCAAGTTAGGTGAGTACTAACTTCAATTTATATCTTCATTTGCTGACAATCACTCAGACTGTAGTAACTTCAGAAAAGCAGTGTGCTTTGCACAGATGTAAATGGCCAGGAAAGTTTTAGGTCAAAACAGGCTAAGGGCTTTCTCACATGGCACCAACCTGCTTTATCTTCTGTCATACCCAAGAGTTGCACTCACTGTAGTAGGAGTGGCCCAAATGCTTCATCATTAAAATTTGCTACTTGCCTAAAATTCTGTTCTAGATACATACGTTTTATACCAATATGAAAACTATCCAAGGAGTACAGTATCTTGAGAGTTCACTGAGAGTAAACGCTGGTTGATTAAGTTCAAAAAAGATCATTTTTTTTAGAAGGACATGAGGGGGTGGGGAGGAGAGAATGTGTGTGTTTTGTATAAATGTTTCCACCCAGAGATGTCAGACTGTGTTCATTACTACTTCTTATTTTACGCAGTATTTTGTAATGGCAGGCTAAAGCAGCTATAAATTCTACCAAATGCTACTAATTCACAAAAGTTGTCCAGTCCATTAAATTCATACCATTAGCTTCACTGTCATAAACCATGCCGGAGAGCGATGAAGTGTTCTGGTTATCTATGATAAAGGAGATAACAAACACAAATTCCTACTATTATTAAAAGAAAAGCAGGAGAAAAACTATCCCTATCAAAATGTGAACAAACAAATCCAATCATATATTTTATAGTCTTAGCAAAAATAAAGCTTTAGGAATTCTTTCTTCCCAGGAAATTGAAAGGCATGCAACCCAACAACAAGCTGATGAAATTCTTATACAGCAACAGAAGATACTCTGTAATGACTCTAGCTTAACCTCCTAAGCAGAATCTCCAGCTTTGCTAGTTTCAAGCCTAAATGTCTCCAATAATTATCCAGAATTAGGGTCAATTTAACAATGTTGATATTCAAATAGTAGATTACTAGTAAGCTGAACAAGAAAGAACACACCAAGCTGTTTGTTTGCATTGTTTCAGCATTTTATAGAGCAATTCCAACTGTGTGTATGGAAAGATTTCAACATTAAAAAAAAGAAATCACAGCATGGTACATAGCTGTTACTAGCTGGGCAACATGAAGAAACTTAATAGGAGCAAATTTTCACGATGTGGCTAAATGAAGTAGCAAAACTTAAAACATTTTAGTCTCTAGAAAGATGGAGGAAAACTTTGGTTTCCCATGAAGGAAGATAATACTAGTCCTTGCTAATATTAGGAAGATCCTTTTTATAGCTCCTGTTTGGTTCAGTATTAAGAGGGATGGACTAAAAAACTGATACTTGCTTTTAATTTTGTAAGTTTACCTCTTCAGCTTTTGATTAAAACGTATAACTTCATGTAATTACAACATCTGGGATTGTAAAGAATATATCTGCTATGTGTAGCAACGTAAGCTCTTTCCATTGCACTATGAATATAGAATGAAGAAAAGAATTCATAAATCCTAAGTTTATTTAACATGTCTATACTTTGTGGCATTTGATTTATTTAGACTTTAGTTTATTCTCCTTTAAAGACAACATTGCCAATTTAGGTAATGTTCAATGGGTTTGTATAAAGAAAAGCCAGAGATTAAGATGTCTCAAAGTCAAAACTTTGCAGAGATAAAGGTAGAAAGAAAGAAAAAGAAAACATAGATAAACACAGAGCAGACAAAAAAAAAATCGTAAAAAATGAAAGATGAGTGGTTGGAAGGGAGAAGACTGAAGAAAAAGCTAATTTTGGAAAGGAAAAGACTGTTTGAGCTTAGTGTAAATCTCTGTCCATCTGAATAACATCACATATATTAGGCATACAAAGGAACTGTGGCAAATCTGAAGTTCATTCACAATGTAAACTTCGAGTAGAGTTTTGCAGTGTTTATTCAATGGGTGAATGGAGCAGACATCTCCACTACTCTTGAGTTTTATTCTCCAGTTTCTTCTGAACTTCCTCTGTACAAGTTACAAAAACTGACCCATAGCATAGGTAAGGGAGGTTTGTACTGATAGCTTTGAATGGATGAAGGACAAAGAAAGTGAATACCTCATGTAGGTGTCAGGGAATCAATTTTTGTCTAATATCTAAATTAAATAATTGGGAATTAGGCAATATCGGATTTATTTCTTTTCAATTCTAGTTAGGTTTTCTGTACTCCAGATCTTGAGAGAATCGGTTGTCCTGTGGAGTGCCAAACAGTCTTAGTTTTCACTGTGCACTGGTGTGGCTGGAGATTATCCTGGAAGGTACCTAATTATTAGCAATTGTCCTGTTTATTTTATAATCAGTATGAATATTTTAAGAGTTCCAACTTTAGGCTTCAACTCTCCTATATGTGAAATTTTAATGTTGCACTTAATTTTTTCATATTGATTTTTATACATTATGTTATTTCTTTAAGCTCTCTAGGGAGATTTGGAATTGAACTCTGTAAAGAATACAGCAAGCTCATACTCCCACTTATTGATTAATAAGTGTGTGTGTGTGTGTATATATATTTATATATAATATTGATGTATGACTATTAAAAATTAAGAGCGAAAATTTTCAGAGGTCCTTACAGGCTTTAGCTATCCAATATCAATTTAAAAGGAGATGAGTGCCAAATATTCTCAGACTCTCTTGAAGAATTCACCTTTTAAAATCCTTTTGGAGGCAAGAAATATGTCCAAGGAAATGTTCATCTCCTTTGCCACAGATCTGAGCAGATCGAATCATTGACTTCGTGCCCATCATATGCAACACTTTTTACTGCTTTATGCAAGAAACACTGGAGAGAAAAAAAAAAAAGCGGAAAAATGGTACATGGATTTTTGGAGGAAATTGCTGCAAAATATGTGTGAATTAGGGACTGTTTATTCACAAACGGGTACAGGATGTTTAAAATACTTCATAAAGTGCCTTAAAATACTGCTAAGGTTTTACAATGATTATGAATGTATCTGACCTTCTAGGGCTTTGATAACCTGGGCAAAACACCTATCTTATTCTGTGTTCAGTCTGTTATAATTGTGACCTACTGTTTGCTCTCCTCTACTGCCTTCAGCACTTCTTTTATCTTCCTAGAACGGTGCAGCCAAACCTCTAACTACTATGAAGGGATTCATGTTCAGATTTGGGCTGTATACCCTTCCATACTAAAAAGTTCCAAAATGCAAAAAATGCCACACAGCTCCTCTAGCTGAAGGTGGACCTTTAGTCCACCTGGGACTGGGGTGTCAGGAAAGATAAGAACATCAGCTTCTGAATCTGAATTGACAGATATGCCAGGCCTACTGATTCAGGAGACCGAATCATTTTGTGATGGTGCTTAGTTGGGAATGAAGCCCTTAGACAGAGGGAATGTGTCCCCTTTGTTCCTTCCAGCATCAGAGCATTTCCAGTCTACTATTACATATTTAAATGGCTTAGGATCATACCTCCTTTTTGTGGTAGGTAAAAGGATGTTACTCAAGACTTAATTCCAGTAATGGCATTTCAGATTTCAAGTAAAACAAGGATACAGATGAGAAAAAGATACAGGCTATAGTAACTAAAGGACTTCCTTGTCCTTCTCTTTCAGATGGACTGAAGCAAGATGAAAAATGACAGTGCCTAGAAGATCCTCTCATGAGGATCTTAATGCATTAGCAGTCAACAAGAGGAAAAAAAAAAACATGTCATTTCTTCATAGTGATCACAGTGATTACAATCTATAATGGCACTAAGCCAGAGAGCAGGAAATGGAATAAGCAGAAGATACCAGCTCAGGTGGGGCATATAGTGAAACACTTCCTTTTGTTTCCACCTTCCCCTATCTGAAACATATTATTTCCAGGATTACGTACTTGTCTGGACTGCGCAGCAAAAGAGCTTTTACCATACGCTGTGCCAGCAACCCCAATACATTGACTAAGTCATTTTGCAGAAATGTTGTGGTGTTTATTTCCCAGCTTATGTTGAGTGTAGTGACAGAATCCTTTCTGGTCTTATCAAAACACGCATAGAAAATTTACATCAGTATGTGTACTCTTTCTTATTTTCAAAAGTAAGTGCTTAAGACTTTAAGGAATAACCCAAATCATATTGTAATCAATGGGAATCTTTTCTTTTACTTTGTAGATTTTAGATCATCTCACTTTTTTGAAGGAAAAGGAAAAAAAAGAAAAAAAGAAAGCAGAGTTTCTTCCTTTTAAACCCCAAAGGTCAGTTGTATTAAAAATGGGTCACCTCCCTGGAATTTAGAAACATACTTGTGTTTTCCATTCCATCACACTCTTCAAGGTTACCATGAGACTTGATAGACTATGCAAAGATACAAAATGCCTGTTGTTTGTGGCTTTTTTTAGCATTGGTTTATGGATATAGGTGAAAACTGGGCACAGATTTACCATCAGATGAGCTTCCCAGAAGACATATTAATTGGAACTGCAAATTTAAGTGAACGGTATAAAATGTATGCTGTGAACCAAGCCTGAATTCTTAATAGGACCTATTTTCACTGCAGAAACTGGAATCTAAAGGTGAAGCCAATTCTGTTACAGAATTTAAATTTATTTTATATTTTATGGTGATCAATCTCTCAGTTCATGTAAAGCATTGCAATTTCACAGACTGTAGTGGAGCTATGCATTTTATACTACCTGAAGATCTCACCTAGAACTGTATCCAGTAAAAAGCAAACAGATTTCAAGTATTGAGTACTCTGATAGAAAAATAATTCCAAGAAAATATTTAGTAATTCAGTCAGAATACTGAATGCACCCAAACAACATATTTTGCTGTTACTATTTAGTACTGAAGAAACAACAACAACAAAAGGATAACTATAATTTGACTAAACTATCTACCTGAAGTACCATCTAATACCAGAAAATGACAAATAACTAATTAATCACTGAAACACTCAAAAAGTAAGTCCATAGAAAGATCTCCAAAGAACAATACAGGCCAAAGACCTAAGCAATTTGTCAAAGCTCACAAAGGGATTAGAACATATAAATGCCTATGATAAAGCTATTAGATTGAGTTTGCTGTTGTTTGTCTTCAGTTAATAAGGATTCTATCTAAATACACGTTTCCTTAGAGTTCATTGAAGCCTTACAGCATAAGTCTACATTAACCCATGTAACTAAATACAACTAAATAAATTAACAAGGATGAAGTCCTAGGATTTTTGTTATGGGAGATGTAAGTTCTATAAAGTTTTATTATAAGACTATAAATATTCCTGTCCCTTTCAAATTTATAGTTCTCAGAAAAGTCAATATTACTGATAGAAATTTTTCCTTTTGCATGTTGGCTGTGTTTATGTTGACATGGGCTTGTTGAATCATAGAATCATGTAGGTCAGAAAAGACCCTTAAGATCATCAAGTCCAGCCATTGTGTTTAGTCATATATGGTACAATACATTTCTGAAGGCAGTTCAACACCTGTTTCTTCAAGATGTATCTTAGATGACCTGCTGTCAGGGTTATGCTTGTATCCCTTCAAAGGAGATGATGTTCTGTAAATACTGTCTTCGGTATTTATTGTTGTTGCTGTTGTCAGGAGAGCTTATAAAATTGGCAACTAGGCAGAGCTCAATCTTTTTGAGTTATTGCCTGTTGAGCCTTCACATCCTATGTTCTTGTCTCTTATCTTGGACCTGCCCTGACAATTCACTTGAAGAGACTGTCCCCAGTGGGAATACTGCGTGAAGATGTTTTGTCCCCAAGGCCCTGTGGGTGCATCTTCAGACAATGTTGTTAAAACTCTGCTGTGAGGTATGGAAGGAATGCAACAGCTGAATCTCCATGTTCTCCGGAGCTGGGACTGTTACTGGATGAAACACTGAGGGGACACAAGCCTCAATAAAGCATCTCTTTACTCATGGTGAGGATCAAGAAAGGGCAGGCTTTGCTTCATCCTTGCATCTGGATTGAGTGCCATTGGACATCCAGGAGGGGTTTGCTGAGTTGAGGGACTTTCTGGTGGGTCCTGCCAAGACCACTTTGGTTCTGACTAACCATCAAAATATGTAATGTTTTACGAACCTGAAGGAATGTAATGTTTTTAGGAACCTGCCTGTCCTCTCTCTTGGCTCTCTGGGCAATTTTGTCTCTCATTTTCTATTTGCTATTAACCATAGGCTGGGCAAACAGAATGGTAGGACAAATGACTGTTGCATCATGAAGCCCTGGCAGGAGCTGCTGAGGCAGATTTACCCCCCTGTAATTTTTCTCTCCACAGAATTTTGTGGTGGCTACACCCACTGATGCCTCTTTTCTGTGCATTGCGTACTGGTTGGTGATCCTCTGACTGCACACTTTTGGACAGGGATATAATTTGTGAATCTGCAGGGTAAGGACAGTTGCTTGCATTATGATGAGCAGCTGTACATCTCCATCAGCTTGCTGCGCACCCAGGTCCTTCAGTGTGTTCACGATGCAGTAATAGCAGGGCATGGTGGTCATCAGAAGGCTGCATTGAGTCATGAAGAGCTACTGGTGGCCTACAGTGCATGCTGATGTTGTGAACTGTGTTCACACTTGCAATATCTTTACCTGGGTCAAGAGACCTGGCAGAGAGGCTTCAAGGACTATTACAGCCCTTACCAAGTCTTGAGAGGTTATGGCAAATTATTTCAATTTTTGTTGTGGAGTTGCTTATGTACATACAACAGTGCTTGTGGTGGTGGACTCATTGTTGAGCTTAGAGATATGGTTTAGTGTGGGCCTTGTTAGAGTTAGGTCAGAGGTTGGACTAGGTGATCTTGGAGGTCTCTTCCAACCTGAACGATTCTGTGATTCTGTGATTCTGTGATTTATGAAGTCAGCTATTTTTCTTCCACTGAAGAGGCTTGGCCACAGCCCCACAGACTACAGTTTTGTCTTTGCAGTATGTGTTTCAATGTCATAGTCTGCTGGATCATATGGTGACGGACTGAGTTCACTGCCCAGTTCTGGGATCAGTTATGGGCCTCCTGGGGGTGCAATTCCCTCTTTCCACTCAGTATCACCCACAGTTGAATGCCCGGATGGGGCAAGTGAAACAGATACTGGGTCAGTATCTCTGCTGTTTTATTAATTATCACCTGCATGACTGGATGTCTCTGTTACTATTGGCAGAATTAAACTATAACAACATTGTCCACTTTTCCTTGCAGCGGACCTGGCTTCACATGCAGTATGGTTTTCATCCTTGTGACCACCCAGCTATTCTGGCAGCTGTCCAGGCTTTTTCCTCTGAGGACTCCCTTGGGCAGTTGCAGTGTATATATTTGTGTCTTCCAGAGCAGCTGGAAAAAGCAAAGGCTGATTGCAAAGTCTTTGCTGATAGACATTGGCAAACAGCACAGGATTTTGCAGCTGGGGACTGTGTTTGGTTATTGTTTAATGTGCGTTCGGTGCATCCTTCTTCCAAATTGGACCACCATTATATGGCCCCATATAAAATTGTGTCCTGGTTAACTCTGGTTATGTTTCTCTTGCAGCTTCCTTGTGCTCTCCAGACATACGCTGCTGCTCACACCTCCCTGTTAAAACTGTTCATCCAGATCCTTTCCAGTGGCAGCCTTGACCTCTGCCTCCACTTACAGTCCACAGCCAGAGGGAATATTGTGTCTGGGTTATTTGGGATTCCAGGATACCCTAGGATATCCTGCAGTATTTGTATGATTGGGCAAGGTACAGCCTGGAGGACCATGCCTCTCTTGGAGGTGTATGCACTGCCTAAGGTTTGGGCTTTTCATGCCCATTCTCCTGCAAAGCCAGGTCCACTGGAGAATGTGGGGGCACACCCTGGGTGAGGGAGGTTATGCTTGTATCCCTTCAAAGATGATGTTCTGTAAATATTATGACTTTGTTAGCTGTTGTTGTTGTTGCTATTGTCAGGAGAGCTAATAAAACTGGCAACTAGATAAAGCTCAGCCTCTTTGAGCTATTGTCTGTTGGACTCTTCTCATCTTGTGTTCCTGCCCTTTGTCTTGGGACTGCCCTGACACTTGCCTGCTAGGCATGACCATCCCTCAGACTATATAATTAGTCTGTAGACAGCTAAGTAATGCAATATCAATTCTAGCTCTGATAAGCAGAAAACAAACAAAGAAACCAAGTTCTTTTTTAGCATTCAGTAACATAGCTTTGAACACAATGGAAAACCAGTCTGGCCTTCAGTACTTGCACCTTGCTGGAAGACATGTAGAGATGCAGCAATAGGTAGGCCCTTTTCCCATTAAACTCTGTGTAGAATAGGGAAAACCATTCTGAATGGTTGGGAAGGCTGTCTGAAATTTTCCATAGTGGCCTGCCCAGAAAAGAAATGGAGGGATGCTCAGTAAGGATTATAAGGCATTACTGAATGAGGCCCCATCTGGATGGTTCAAGTGAAGTTTTCATCCCAGACAGATCCCCCAGCATGGCTGTACCAAAAGCCATGGTGGAAAGGGAAGCAACAGCAACAGAATATGTAGAATAATAATAATAATAATGTGAAGAAAATGTATCTCATGAGGGAATTGGTTGAATGTATAAGCAGTGGAGACTCTGTATACACCCACAGTGTACTGCAGCTTTGCCCTGGAAGGATTTTAGCCACACTTAGTGGCTTACATAGTGTCAGGGCTATGCTATTACTGCTATAAATTAAGACTTCATAGTTTAAGAACAGTTTTTTTGTGCTTTATAATTTTAACTACAGTTTGCTTGGGGGTTGGCAAGAAAGGAGTAAGTTGTTTTGCTGTATTAAGGATCAATATTTGGGTCAATAAAATTCCTATTAAAAAAAACTCACTTGTTTTGTTCATAGGAAAATAATTCACTGTTGACTGTGCTTGCTACCTCACTATGCTTACACTCACCTGGTACAGAGGAATTAGTGGCTAGGATCTTTCTGTTTTGTGTCTTTTTAACTGACAGCGCAATGCTGCCCCATCCAGTATTGAAAACACCTTTCACTTTTTAATTTTTTTTTTTTTTTATTATTTCCCGCACCACATCTGTTTTGCAGCTAAATGATTTGACAAGTCTGTACCACTGGGAGGATTACCACTGACTTCAGTGGGCGCAGGATTGGGATCTGTATAGATCTTCCTTTGGCTTGAATGGACTTTAGATGATGGTCCCTGGATTCAGGTTATAGTCAGCTGTCAGTCTTGAGTTGAAATAATGCAACTCCCTCAGGTGAAAAAGCACAGAACTGTATTTCTCTCATGTCTGTACTATACCCATTGACAATATCTAGTTGATACATCTTTTTCTAAGTATTTTTGTAAAAGAAAGTCATAGCTTTTCAAAGGCAGCCCTTTCATAACCTTGAACTTTCTGCATATCAGTTGCCCTGTGTCAAAACTGTTGTATTTTAAATTATGAAGAGCTGTAGAACTTCACAGGAGTTGTGTTTTGCATGTCTTGGCAAAGTATAAAGAAATCAGCAGAGTGCTTTCTTTGTAGAAGGTTCCTTGGTTGCACATGACTTCCAATTTTATAATTTTATTTCTCCTCTTCTTCCTTGGAGAGGAAGGGTATATTTTGCAATTACCACAAGGGCATCATGAATGGTCTAATCTAGCTGAGTATTCTACCTCTTGAGATCAGCAATAAACCTGAAGTATAACTCACATGAGGAATTTCAGCATTTCATAACAAAATGTTTTTATAGTTCTGTTAAAATATAAAACAAACCTTCTTCACATGTTCAACTCTTTTCTTTCTCCTGGAGAAATTAGATTGTTTTCCTACGTACCTACCATACCTATGTACATATATAATAAAATCCAAACTTCCATGGAGAAACAGTTGTGATAAATTAGGTTCAATTAAATCTAGTGAAGGTAATTAAACAACAAAGAGCTCTGAGAGTCATTAGAAAAAGTTCAGCTAGCTTCCTCAGAGTAGGGGCATTATAGGTGGTCAGCTCTTGAGGATCTTCTCTGTCCTTGCTTAGGATAGAGAATACTTGGGCATAATCTACGGGGACAGCCAATCTGATTTTAATTGTCTTAAAAGACCAAAAGTGGCAGATAGCTATATGCAACTCTCCCATATAGTATGACTTTGATAATTTAAGTAATTCTTTACAGTTACTGAGATACGCAAAATTGTTTATTGGGCTTTCTTATTTTTATGTTTCTAGAGAGATGATGGCTTCTTTCATTTGTAATTTACAACCTGACAACCCAAGCTCATTTGATTTGTCAGCTGAATCATGTTTCAGGAGACTGTCTCAGTATTTCTGGCAAGCTGGAGTTTGATGGAGTTAAAATAACAAAGTTGAAAATTCAGTTCTTGACTGCAGCAATCCAGTTCAATTTGCAGCATCTGGAAAGAAAATCAAAACCTTCTTGGGAAGAATTAGCACAGCAATAATGAGAGTAACAGTAAAGCATAATGCATAATAAGACGTGTTTTGGTCTTGTGTCATTGAGCATTATCTTCACTTCAAAAATAATGTGTGAGTAACGGTATCTTTTTCCACATATCACTAACCTTTAAGAAGTGTGCATGCAACTTTATATTTTCCCTGACCATCTGGCTATTGAAATCTCTAGTAATAGAGACAATGAAATCTGAGCCATGATAAGATTCCATCTAAAATCTGGTGGGACCAAAACTTAAAATTTGCCTCATAAAAGCTGCCGCTGTTCAGAGCTGTTTCTGTCAATGACAACACTGCAGGACTCAACATTAACCTCTCATGCTCTTTCATAGTATACAGCAGCTTCAGGACATTCTGATTGGATTGGTGCTGGTGTTTCATGTATGACCAAGATGCCAGCTTTCTGGGGGGAGGGAAAACTCGGTTCAGCATTTAAAAACACAAAGAAAGTCCTTAAAGTGAACTTCACATTCGTGTTATTTTTCTGGTTTTATTTAGATGGTTGCAGGTGCTGTGAATCAGTTCTTATTATGGATAATTTGAACATCCAAATTCCTGTGTTATACAACTTCACATCCATGCCTTTCTTCTACCTCAAGGCATCACAGCTAAAACTAATATCAAGACCTGGCCTAAAACCCTTAAGCCAGTTAGATGAATTCAGACAAGCTGCCCAATCTTCAGAGGAATCCTACAGGGAAAATGTACTGGTGATGTCAAATAGCAGTAGACAAAAGTGTGGCTTATGAATAGTTCCTTTCATTCACAAGTTTATAAACACCTAAAAAAATAATAAAGGCAATCATTGACATCATTTCACAGCTGAAGAAACTGAAGTCTGAAGGTAAATGTCCTACTCATTGTTGCACCACAGGAGAGGAGCAGAGCTGGAAACAGAAACCAGAGCTGTACTTAAGTAATTTCATGGATCTGAAGAAGAAATGTCCTGGCAAGTACTAAATGAAAAAAAAGTTGTAAGATCTCTACATAACTTACTGGCATTTGCTTAAATAATATGGCTGGAAACAACATTTTAAAATGTCTTATTTAGTCCATAGGCTTTTGTAAAAGAATTTTGAGTTACCACGCTGTCCTCTCATCATAGTTTGCTTGTGCATTTTGTAGCCTACTGTAGCTTTTTAGAATTGCTTTTGTTACACCCACTACACAGTATACAGTGCAAGGACAAATCACAGCCTTGCAAATCACTGCTCAGAAACTCTTCTCATACCATACTGTTTGACAGTCAGCACAATCCATTACTGAAAGGCCAGACCTGCTAAATCTATTGTGAAACGGTAAAGGAGCCTCAGTACTAGATACCAGGCTAACGAAATAATTAGAAACACAAGCAACTGAGGTGAACTGAAATAGGTCCCTTCAGCCAATAACCAGACTTGACCAGCAAAAATGAGCTCTGAGTGAAAGATTCAAGTCCATGGCTTAATCACTAGTGTTAGAGTAGATCAAGCATCTATATAGTGTTATATGCTGTGTTATCAGAAAAGATGAGTAGCAACCTGTTTCAAATGGTGCTGATGGTAGAGAAGAGATCCTGGCTGTGGCAGCTGATACACAGATCAAGTCAGACTGCATAGGATGCTTTCTTGAGGATTCAAATCTTCCAGATTGTTTTCAGCTTATTTCTTTGTAATATGACTTAATCTAAAACCTATTTTAAATTGGGTTAATAATTTTGGAATATTTTTGCTTTCAAAAAGTTCTTTTAGAATAGTAGAAAGCTGAATGTTTGCTATGATGGCAGCCCTGAAAAGGCTTTCAGAAATGTTTGCTTTGATGCAAACTATGCTCATTTGTCCATTGCACTTTCCATGTGAAAAAGTATAAAATGAACTCAGAGACAAGAAAAAAAAATTACAATCCAGTAGCGAAACAATGCCCAGTTCTAAAGGACTTATTATGAGTTAATTTGCAGTCCCTGTTGAAAATTTAAATTGTTTTGACAGGAAGCTGAATGAAAGAAACACTTGTAATTGACAACAGCAAAATACCAACAGTGAAATTAAATAAATGCTTCATATAGAATTGTATGGTAGCTTTCGAATGACTCTATCAGAATTTACTTTTTCGTAACAGATACTGCATCCAATATGTAGGTTCCCATCAGCATGGTGTAGCTCCAGATTGCTGGTCTAGAGAGTACACTGAAGGATGAAGCTAAGAATTTATGAAACAAAATGTGTTTTGTGACAAAGTAGATCATCCAATCATGGAAAAGAAACAAGTACTTGGCTTTAGGCAACCAAACATTGATCCCCGAAGGAATACTGCAAGCAGTCAGTTTGCAATAACACAGGCTACAAGTTGCTGTGCAGAATATCCAGCAAACAGTTGGGAGGAAAAAACAAATGGTAGCAATCATTGTCCGCTAGTAGGTAATTACCATAAGAAGAGAAAGAGCTAAAGTAATTGAATAAAATGTACATAGATTGTTTACTCTGCTCTATTAGCAGCAAGCAGCATGCTCTCATTAAAACTAAAAGATGAAGAATAAAACATTGCTTAGAGCTTCAGTGAATGATATTAGTTTCCACAACATTACCTGGCATTTTAAAGAACACTAACAGCACACAAGAATTCTAAAGGACCCTGTAAATACATTTGCAAGTTAACCTACTCTTTATAGATTATGTACTATGAGCTGAATGCAGTTCCCACTGCCAAGGATTTCACTGGAAATCAAGCAACAATTCAGGAGCTGGGTTTCACGCCTTCTGAAGTGAAGAGCAGTTTGCTTTTGTCTTTGATAAACCATATCAACTGGTACTGGGAAAAGAGATTAAAATACTAAAGTCCTGTTAGAGCTGCAAAAACGTGTCTAGTTCTGGGCTCCCCAGTACAAGAAAGACATGGACATATTGGACAGAGTCCAGCGAAGGGCCATGAAGATGATGAAGGGACTGGAGCATGTCTCCTATGAGGAGACCTGAGAGAGTTGGGACTGTTCATCCTGGACAAAAGGCGGTTCAGGGGGATCTCATCAATGTGTATAAACACCTGAAGGGAGGCTGCAGAAAGGATGGAGCAAGGCTCTTCTCAGTGGTGCCCAGGGACAGGAAAAGAGGCAATAGAGACAATCAGAAAGACAGGAGGTCCTGTCTGAACATCAGGAAACATTTTTTCACTGTGAGGGTGACCAACCACTGGCACAAGCTGCCCAGAGAGGTTGTGGAGTGTCCCTCCTTGGAGATCTTCAAAAGCTGCCTGGACGTGGTTGTGGACAAGCAGCTCCAGGTGGCCCTGCTTGAGCAGGGGGGTTGGACCAGATGGCCTCCAGAGGTCCCTCCCCACCTCAACCATTCTGTGATTCTGTGAATCTTTCAATGACAATTTTACAGGGGAAAGTCCTTTTGCATTCATGTTTACTTTTTTAATGTGCTTCCGCTTCTGTAATTTTGGAAAGCTTTTTTGGTGCTATGGTGCTATGGGCTTTTAATTTTTATCCTTTTTAAAGAGATTTTTCTCAGCCCAAATGAATCATCCCCTTCACCTCCCCATACTTTGCCAAGAAGCTCAAGTAAGGCCTGCTACAAAAAATAAAATAAAAATAATAATAATAAAAAAATTTGAACTGAGCAAGTAAACTTCTCTTTACTCATACAGCAAGTCTGCAAAAGTTTCACTTCCATCAGGTCTTTAAGTTATCAGGTGTCAGAGAAGTGATGTGAGAGCTATAAGGCTAGTTTTATTGCTGTGCCATTCATTCTATTGGACTGACTGCCTAGACTACCCTTACTGGAAGTCACTTAGACCAAGTCTACAAATTGTAGTATAGTTATACGGATATTACCTGTATTTGATACACACACACATATAAATATGTATGTGTATACACGCACACACACATTGATGCCTCTACTTATGCTAGTCTTTATCTCCCCTCTGATGAAATTCTTCCTGTATTTGAGTATTTTAAAGATATTCATTAATTTGATGACAAAGCTGAAACCAAGCCCGAGATGAAAACATTTTAAAATATTGGCTAAGATTAAATTTGAATTGCAACTTTGCTTTTCAAGACAGTCTTTAAATATGTCACCTATCTATCTTAAATTTTAAACAACATACACAGCAAAGTCATCCTTAAGACCACTTTTACATTAGTAGATCATACATCGGAGTCCATAAGGAGAGAACTTCATTTATTATTTATATTTCAGTAGCACTCACTGTGTAAGGCACTGTCCATAGAGACAGACAAACAGGCAGTTCCATTGATTTCCTGCAGCATTTCCAAGTACAGCTTTCCAAAAAAAGACCACAAAAGGGCTGTATGCTGACATCCGAAATAAAAGAGCAAGAAGTTTCTATCTGGCCACGTATGTTGGTACTACAAGAACTACTTAAGTTATACGAAGTATCATGGGGCGGAATTCCCCAAACTGACTTAAAAAGTTGGGTCTAGAATTGGAAATAGCTTAGGCACATCAATTTAGTGTCCAGGCTATTAACCCAAATGAGAGGCAAGCGTAATTAGCTAGGACACTACTCCATATGAGTGCTGCCCAGGGCAGGCTCCCACTATGTGGTAATCGGGCAGGAGAGGAAGGGGCATGGGAAATAGTCAGGCAGCGACCCCACAACCATGTTATGTTATCCAAAGCACACTGACATGGTGCTTGGTCTTTTATTTCTTCTGTTTCCTAAGTGTTGTGGTTCCAACCCAAGCACCACCCACATGCTCCTGCACTTGAAAAAGCCAGTCTGATTCTGGGGCATTAGCTGCATGGCACTGTGGGCATGCCAGGTCATTCAGTGTTGACCCAGAATAGCACAGTGAGTAGTAGATTGACCGTGAGTCACATTTAGATCCACTTCTGTCTGGATCACATACAGCTCCAGCTTAACTCCATTCCTCCCAAATGAAAATGTGCAGTCACAGTCAAAATTGTTTCATCCCTGCAACATTAACCTTTGACTAAATGTCTGGCCAGAGGGACTCTTTGAGATCCACATCTAATGTGAAAAAAAACCAATAGATTCAGAGCCCAGCTCTGAAGACAAGTCATCTCCTAGAGCCAGTCTAGACAGCTGGTCTGAAGAAGCAAGAGACTCACTGTCGAGACCAAGAAACCTTTGCCTGTGGCTTCATATTCATTTCCTGCATAGACCTGTGAGCTTCATTGGCATTCACTGTCCCATGCACTTGTTCTGTGATTACAGTGATACAAAGGTGGGAAAGTACACATCCTAAATATTAATCTGGTCACTGGCACATTTTGACATCACACTCCGGGTTCACTTGTGAAGGAACAATCACCAAAGTCATCAGACGTGCTATTCAAAATACTGGCTAAAAATCAGCCCTTTTTTATTTAGAACTAAGCTAAAGCTGTCTGGATCAAAGTTAAGAAAATACTTCAAAGTGAACCTGCTATTTGGATCCAATGTTTGTAGTATTCAGATATTGGAACCAGAGTTCTACATTATTTTCTTGAATAATACAGCTTGTCAATGCATATAGGGTTATTCCAATAGTGGATTCATGTAGCTGGCTACTGTGAATTCTTTACTCGTAGTTCCCTTAGCAGTGAACACTGCTAAGGACTTGGATTTGGTGACCAGGACAAATTAAAAAGCTTTAGTATGTCTGTTTTTTTTTTTTTTTTTCTTCTGTTTCTGCCGTAAATATATTCTGTGAATTCAGGAATCTTACCTTTTCTTTCTCTGCTTGGTTCATCACCTCTCAGTGGATATTAGCACAATTTCTCATTCTCAGAATTAGTATGAGAAACCCAATTAATTCATAATTCTAAAAGTAATAGGAGGTTAGAGGAAGAAAAGTGTTATATTGATGTAAAGGTATGCTTCCTTTAACAACCAAGTACATTTCAAATTTTTCATGAACAAAAAGAATAAAAAAGTTATCTTTTTCCTATCCCACCTCTAGGGACAGAAAAATGGGATGTGCCTGAAAAGAACACAGATAAGCACTTAAACATTAGGCACAATAAACAAAATTGGTATCAGTGACTGATGTGTTGCACTACTCATGCTAATTTGACAGGACAGTGAGGTATAAGGCAAAAAGAAGCATAAAAGAAGAGTCTCATGACAGCCATGAGGAAAAGGAAAGGACAAGGAAGTGTTTTGCCTACTCCAGGGTTTAGTAAAAGCTAACAGATGTCTGATTCAACTAGAGAAGCAGCACTGTGCACAGCGGACCTACGCTGATTCACAGAAGTTAAGGACGCTTTTCTCCAAGGCTGAGACTCCTATGGCTTTCCTTCAGTAGAGGAGAAAGCCAAAAAGGTGAGCTGTCTGTTCTCACTGGATTTTTTTTTCTTTTCTTTTTTTCTTCAAAGTTAATTTCTTAAAATTCAGAGTTATTTAACAGCACCCTCACTTTCACCCTTGTCAAAGTCCTCTCTACTATCCTGTAAGCCCTCAGCAGGAGAAAAGGGTAAAATGATATTAACAATAAGCTAATAAAGGCTTCTGGGGGTCAATTACATGACTGGTGAAGGCAGAAAGGACACGGGTTTATGATCTGAGGGTCAGTTCAATGTATTCTGCAGAGGGGCCATTTCCTGGAACATAAATATGTAATTTAAAGTATGTTGTGTCAGCAGCATTTTTGGGGCCTGATCCAGCAGTAATAATTGTGGCCTTCCAGGCAAGGTAGCCTTTGGGTTCTCATTAGTGTTATAGGGTTATAATTCTGCACTCATTTGCACTTTTACTCTGTGTGAACAATCTGGCAGCTCACCTATCCAGCAAAAGGCCAGCACACTGCAAGCAGACATGCATCCCCTCCTTGCCTCCTGCTGTAACTGTGTGCCAAGTTGCTGCCACACAGCTTGAGGAAGAAAATCCTACATGAAAATGGGGTTTCTGTTTTCAGTCTTCTGATACTGTCTCTGATGAACTCTCCATTTATCTTTTACTCTGTGTGGGACTGTTGAAGAAAATTATGTGGTCAGAGAAGAGAAAGCGTTTGAAGTTTTATCCATTGTATGAGACTTTGGTTAAGACATGGAAAGAGAGGTCAGTGCCGTGAAACCCACAAACAGAAAATTGCTAGGTAAAATGAAATGGCTGTAGCCCTTCCTATGTTAATATTTTCCTGTGTATGATGTGTGTTGCCTGCCACATGGCTTGGAATTGCATTCAGCTGCACAATCCCCTTATTCACAGTATAGCTACATGCATTTAACAGGCCTCATATTCTGCTATAAAGAAAAAAAAAAAAAGATCCATACTCCCTCCCCAAATAAAATTTACATCTAAATTATTTCTATGCTTAGTCATATTACTTAAAAGCTTAAAGGATCTGCTGGACAGCACATGCCATCAGCTGTGTATATAGAGCGCATCCTCATGCATTTAGACACACATACATATGTAAATATGTATTTGCAGATGTATATTTACACATTATATATATTTACATATGTAAATATATACCCACACATAGGCATATAAATGCAGAATTTATTGTGCCTTTATCCTAGAAATAAAATACATAAAATATTTGACAAACTTCGGGCCTGTTATCAAACCACAGTCCAAGAGATATATACTGTATTCAGCTACAGTGTACATGTATATATGCATGTGCGCGAGTGCACGCATATGCATATACATGCGTATGTGTGCGCATACACACACGGACACACACGCGCACAGTCTCCATACTCTTCTTAATCAGTGAAGCATGCTTTCCGCGTAAGACACTATGAACAGCAAATGAAGCGGAAAGCAGCCAGTACTCCACAAGTCAGATGCTATCTTAAGGCTCCAAGGATTTTTTAATTGACGAGGGTGAGGTCAGGGGCTAAAATGATTGAGCAGCAATGATGTGTGCAAAAACATTTTTTGCTGCTGCAATTTCATTTCTTGACTGCACATCCAGGAAGCATCTCTCAAAGAAAGGAGAAAACCTTTAAAGCATCACCAGTGCAAGAGGACAGGATTTTACACTGAACATTTGAAAGAATAAAGAATATTCCTGATGCTAAGGTCTATGCATGGACAGCATTAGTTTGCAGTTGTGAAATCAGGATACTGGGCTTTATTTCAACTTCTGCCCCAAATACGCAACGTGATCACCCCATCTTTCTTTAACCCTCCATCTTCCAATGAAATTGGAAATGCTTTGTTGCAGGTAGTGGCCTCTGTGTAGCTCCAAACAAAATCAAGATTCAAGCCAGTTAGGTAAATATAATAGGTATGTAAATGTACAGTCAAAGCTATTGATATTAAGCCTCATCTGGTTATTCATTTAAAATAGGAAGCAATACTAATTAATTAAGACTAATTTTATGTATCAGTGACAGCAGCATCCCCCTGGGTTCACATCAGAAAACAAGTGTTGCTCTTCATGTATTCATCTTGATTTTAATTTGACTGCTTGTGTATAAACTATTACATGAATGTGTGCAGGAACAGACAGATCCCACAAGCCATCATCATGACTTTAGGCCCTACTCTAGTTTCCTGCTCTCAGCTGTTTAAATGATCTTTTTGTTTACTCTCCAGGACCCTTTTGTGGCAGCCCTTTGGACCTGGTATCTCAGAAACTGAATTGGAATCCTGCTTTTAGTTTAAAACTAGCACTGCATACATTTGAAATTACATTTCCCCTGAACTTTGAAAATATTACACTTTCATGATGGATAATGCACTCAATGAATGAGCAAGTATTTATACAGTATTTGATTACTTCTTATATCTGTATATACCTTGAGGACAAAATAGTATTAACAGGTACCTTGTAAGAATTTAGTAGTCAATTAACTTCATAGAGTGTGTTCTAGGAGGCCATAATCTCTCCGTATTTACCAGGATGAGTATAGCTTGTGTGGATCTGTTCTGTCCTTTTCTCCCTGCTTGTACCAGAACATTATCCACTGCTCCCTTTATATTTTGTTTTCATTAGAAACCATCTTTCTATATTTTCTATTTCTCGCTCTTTCAGGACTCCCTTTCTTTCACGACTGGTTCTTTGCCTTCCTACCAACTTTATGTTTCCCTGGTGTCTAGGTCTACATCTACTTCCTCTCTTACATGCTTTTATTCCACAAGTTCCCCATTTCTCCATGTCTTTATTATACTATCAACTCCATCTTGATTTAGCTGATACCTCACAATATCTGATTCCTGCTTCACTGCTTGGCCACCAACTGTAATTTGATTGACTGGCTGGGGACAGATACGAATGAATAAACTGCTATTTAAATGTTTTCATGGCCTGCTTTTTAAAGTGCACCAAAAATGGAGACCATCAACCTCCAGCACTTGTCAGCAAATTTCAAACTCGCTCTGTTTAATTGGGTTTGGAAAAAATAATCCCACAAATCTTGCCTGCTTTTAAGTATGTCCACAGCCTCACTCCAATCTATTCTGGAGCACTGAACCCTGGCAGTGAATTTTGAATGTCCCTCTATCTCTCAAAAATCTTTCCTGCTGCAGCAAATTTTCAGTATCATTGAAGTCTTGGCATGCCAGTTTATTTATAATTAATATAGACCACTTAACTTTTCATTGCAGAATACCAAAGAGCCATAGTTTCATGTTATTTGGACACTACCTTGCCAACTAAGATTAGGAGCTGAAGTTCTGTCAAGCATTGAACTTATTTTATGGGACCTGAGCAACCAGATGACGAAAAACAGATCATTCCTCCCAGAGAATAAATCTTCAGTGGATTCTTTGGACTCTTTGAACACAGAAAAAAATAAAATAAAATCAAGACTTGTACCACACACTATGTTTACCCTGAATTAATACAAAGTAGACAGAAGTTAAATATTTAAGATATGACCCACTCAGTGGGGAAAGCAATTTTGCTTTTCATAAACACTGTCAAATTTCAAAGAAGTGTTTTTTCAACGAGCCATAAAATTCATATCTGTGAACAATTCTCTGCTGAGAAGCCCCTGTGAAATAGGATCTCATCCCTCTGAATTTTTGTTCAAAATTTCCACTGTAAATCAGGCTCTACAAAACTGCTTAATTTCTTAAGAAAGAATTAATAGCTTCTCCTTTATGGGAGGCTTAGTGCAAACAAAGCAGCATGGATAAAACAAAAATGAGTGAACCTTTTTCTCTTCAGTAAAAGCAAACATGACCTAAACCTCTTTTGAGAACCAGATAGAATAAATAACTGGAATACTTCATGTAATTTTCTAGTGGTGTCAGGAAGAAATGGTAAAACTAGTATTAAAAACTAGTTTTCAGTAATAGCATGTCTGTTTTCACCAGTCCAACTGAGTCCAGACAGCATTTGGTGAAAGAGAGAGAGAAGGTACTGTTACCAAAGATGAACTTAATATTTTCTGATCCAAAGAAAAACCATGTTTCCCCCATTCTCACAGAGAGCTTGCTATTTCATTTCCTGTTTGTTTGTTTGTTTTCTGTCGGCAGAGGGTTGAGTCCATTATTCATCTCAGAAAAGGAAGACAACTCCAGTCCTCAAGTCAGATGGATTCCCGTGGTCTGGCAGGCTCTCAGTCATTATCCCTCCTTGACTATATCAGTTGATTAAAATATCAATCGATTACTTTGCACGGTATCCCACTGCAGCAGAGCAAAGAGCCTTTCACAGCTTCAGGCACATCAGAAAATAAAGGTGGCTACTCATATAAGCATAGACATGAGCATAAGTAAGCACCCCTTCTTGAATGTGTATTTTGATTTGGTTCATCTTTGTATTGCTAACTAACTTTTGATGTCCCGTGGCGTTTTCCATGGCTAATATTTTGCGTCTACAGAAACTGTCAGGAGAAAGCTGGAGATTTTGGCTGCTGGCTAGGGGACATTTGCAACATTTGGCAATCAGCAAGGCACGAGAGGCAGCTCAGATTTTTGGTATACGCTTCTTAGAGTCATGTCTAAACAATCATCACATATGTTGCTAAGTGCTATGAAGAAAATGTGCGTTCACAGTAAGATAGTTAACACCTCATTAGAAGGAAGAGATCATTTGCTAGCGGGGGGGAGATAACATTATTGACAGATGAAAGTGAGAATGATGGAAGATCTGATTTATGAGGGGGTTTAACTCTAAATTTCACTAAAAAAGCATTAACTGATCAGATGGCTGACAGCCTCATTCACACTGGAGTAAGAGCTCAGTTCAGGATGGAAGAAGTGTTTAGAGACCACTTGTAAAAGTTTTGCTGAAACTAAATTGAGCAAAGCAAATTTTTGTTTAGAATATTTAAAGAATATCTGAAACATTCTTAAAACAATATTGGGATTATCTATTAGAACTTCCCCTGGTCTCCTCAGTACAAGAGAACCATGGATATATTGGAGAGAGTCCAGTGAAGAGCCATGAATATGATGAAGGGACTGGAGCAGCTCTGCTATGAGGAAAGGCTGAGAGAGCTGGGACTGTTCAGCTCTCTGTTCAGTGGAGAAGAGGAAGCTCAGGGGGATCTCGTCAATGTGTACAAACACGTGAAGGGAGGCTGCAAAGAGGATGGAGCCAGGCTCTTCTCAGTGGTGCTCAGGGACAGGAGAAGATGCAATGGGCACAAAATGAAAGACAGGAGGTGCAGTCTGAACATCAGGAAACACTTTTCATTGTGAGGGTGACCAGGCACTGCCACAGGTATCCCAGAGAGGTTGTGGAGTCTCCCTCCTTGGAGATTCTCAAAAGCCATCTCAACATGGTCCTAGGTAATCCTGTCTAGGTGGCCCTGCTTGAGCAGGGGGGTTGGGCAAGATGACCTCCAGACGTCCCTTCCAACCCCAATCATTCTGTGATTCTGTGAACTTGTGGAGAACATGTATATTTCCATGAGACTATGAACAGGCAAAGAGTATTAGTCTTTAAAAGGAGGGTTGGGAGGAAGCATGAAGCAGGGAATTACAGGTCAGATTAATCTGAGTTCCTAAAAAGATATATACATAGATATAGATATTAAAAAATAATAATATAGATACATAAAAACAACTACCACCACCAACAAAACTACATTGATTTTAAAGATTCTAAAGAATAACAAGATTGTAAGTAATACCCAGCACAGATTTGTCAAGAAGAAATTTTATCAAACCAACCTGAACGGGGCTTCTGAGTAACATGTGTGGGAGAAGCAGAAAGCATCATAACTGGATAGATAAACAGGTATGTTGTTTATAAATCTGAGGAGTACTCAAAGTAAAACCATACTTTTCAAAAAACAAAAATATTTTATTGAAGTAAACTGTTTTACTTTTTCATTGTGAATAGGACAGGAAGCAATGGGTTTAAGTGACAGGAAGAAATATTTTTTGTTGGCAATTGGGAGAAATCTTTCCAACTATGGGCATATCAGAGCACTAATAGATGCTGCCAAGGGAGAATGTGCAAACTTCTGTCACTCGAAGTTTTCAAGAACTGGTGCAACAAAAATCTGTCAAGAAGAGTTTAGGCATAGCTGATCTTGCCTTTGGGCAGCTATATGGATTAGGTGACCACTTGGGACCCTATTTACTATGATTTCTGAGATTCCCATGTAAACATAATTCTATTGACTCAAATTCAATTGATGTCTAGAAACTTATATGAAGTATTTTAAGAAAAAAATGATAAAAAAATCTTATGCAACATAAAGAAATGCGTGGATGATGTTACGTGTGGATGTTGTAGTTTCACAAACTACTGTAAAACTGATTGTTTTATGAAAATCAGATGTATAGAGAAAGCCCAAATGAAGACACAGCCGCATGACGAACTTCTGCCTCCATGCTGTCAGCTGGCTACAGTAATATTTCACAGCACATTTGGCTACTTGCCTTTTCCACCATTTACACTGGGGGAAAAAAAGCAGTGTCCTACTTGTTCTTACTTGAAGCATTTACCTGAGGCACATAGATTAGAGCGTAGCTATTCTAAACTCCCTCTTTTTCAACTCGGTAAGAGTGAAAGACTCTCTGTGCAGCCCCAGAAAATTTGACTTACAGTCATTTTTGACTACAGAGGGATACTAGGAGGGCGAAGTCCCTCATTCAAGCACATCAGTTAAGTCTCTCAAGCTAGGAGTGATGAATGTAAAGGTCTGGGCCCAGGTTAGCTGCCTAAGTCAACAGAGAAAAATCCAGGCTAACTCCTCAACACTTCACTCATCACCCAGGATAACTTTGCAGTGTGTAGATCAAATGGAGACTCAACAGAATAGTACAAAGATTCTCTCGTAACAATACACCCTCAAAATCAATCTCCCATTTCCCTGCTCTTAGAAATGTGTGAAAGGTGGTCTCTAGCAGCTTTCAAAAATATTAAGAGTTCTATATAGTCACAATGGGATTTGAGGTTGCAGCGTGTGGGGAAAGTTACAGGAACTGCCATGATCCCTACAACTGTTGGATTGTTTTTCTTCACAAATCTCTTTCCATTCAAGAGTACTTCATCCGTAAGGCTGATCCTATTGTTTCCTTCCTTGCAGAAGAAAGAACTGTGTGCAGAGGGTCAGTTCTCTGCCATGTACAGTTCTCAGGGGGCAATCAGGTCCTGTAGCAGGAAGTACTGGATATCTTGCAAAAAAATCTTGTGAAAGTTGCAGCCTTCTTTTGCAGACTCCAGAGCTTTGGGAAGTTCAGATTGTGTTTGTGTATTCAGCTGACAAATTGAACACTTACCTAAACTGAAATTAACTTTAAAAGCTACTGGGGATCGGGGATCATTATGGGGGATGCCTGAAAAAGAGAAATAATCATAAACTAATTTGTGCATGCATGTATGCCCATCTTTGTGGAAATAGACAAACATAGTTATTCACTACAGCATGTTGTATTGCTAACTGTGAAATACAGCCAGGTGAATTCAATTTTAGTAGAGAACAAAAATGTTCCGTGTCTTCTCCATTCTAGAGCAATTCAATTGCTGTTGACTGCTAGAGACCACTTTAGATTAACTGTGCACAGTAGTATATGCCTGCTTTGTGTGTATTTTAAAAGATGGATCTCCTAACTATGAAAAACAAACAAACAAACAAACAAAACCAGAAAGAATTAATAACAGCCAGTGAGTGAAGTGCTTGAGTGATTGAGTTTCTCACAGTGAACATATTACAGTGTCTGAAGGTATCCTAGACACGCAGTTCTGCATCAAGTAAAGTTTATTAATTTCCAGTGCAGCACTGAATGTAATTGGAAATGGAACGTTTTGTAAGTCTCAACTTGTCTTGTGGTCTGGTAATTTCGCAATATTGCACCTTTAAAGTAAGGAGGTAAAATGTGATAATACCAGTGGGATCTGGAATCTAATTATTTCAGTCAAGCAACACAAAATAAAACAAAAGCACCAAGTCCTCATCAGATTGAACAAAGATAGTTCAACTTCAGGTTCACATCAACACAGGGAATCAAAGGGCTATAAAAGAGCTTATAATGATGTCTACCGTGTAAACTAGTTTAACACAATGAAAGCACAGATCTTTTCCTTCTCTTTTACCATCTTTGTGTATTGCTTTTCTTTTAAATAGTAAATGATTCACAGCTTTCTATCAGAAGGAAGTAGTCTTATCCCTAGAAAGAATAAGCATGTCACATCCTTTCTGGCAGGAGTGAGGTTTACGGATGTGTTAGGTATTTTAGTTTTCACTGCAGGATCTTGTGTCTCTCTCTTTATTACCTATTTGTATGACACTAGTTAGACTACGGTGGTTTCCTGTGCACTGTGGATTGCTTACTCAGACTGCTCCATAGTTCTCAACTCTCTGTAGTTGTAGCTGAAGTTGTAGTCATTGCGTCTGCTTTTGACTGCAGTGCTCTCCAGTTATTCAAGAATAGACTAATCCCAGAAATGAGCTACTAAGCATGAGAAGGTAACTGTTGAGAAGGTAAATAACCAAGATCCACTTAAGTTCCATGGCTAATTCCATTTAGTATGTGCTTTGGTGTCCACATTTGGCTCCAAGAAGCATTTTTTTCTACTCCACACTTCTGTATAATGGCTCCCAGGTGACAGCAATTGCCATGCTAGATATGTTCTCCTTACACAAAGTGGTTTACTGCTTCATACCCCACTGCTAAGATACAGGTGCTTAAGAAAGAGAAACTAATTGAGATTTTGGTCTCTTTTTTCAAAGACTATGAATGCATTTTACATTAACTGGAGAAAATGGTGTTGGGAGGCGGCAACTCCTGGACTGGTGCCTGGACTTTCATCCCTGTCTGTTATGAAAGCATAGATACTGAAAGACAGTTGGATGGGATTTTGACATCTAAGATTTTTAAAAGTGCAGTTCTCAAATCTCCTCTGCAGCTGAAGTCCAGCCTTGGCAGTGCTTAAAGGTCATTTTTTCAGCTTGCTCGGGAGCAGCTTGGTTTTGATAGGGTTGGGCAGTTAGGCTACTAGCAGCAAATCCATGCCTAAATTCCCTTGAGATGCACACACTAATTTTTCCTTTTCCCTGCAAAGCAATGGACATTCACAAAGTGTGTCTGACAGGTCAAGCTACTCAAAAACAACAACAACAGCAACAAACTATAGAGGCAAGTGAAGAACCAAACGAGTTTCCCTAATTTCTTCCAGTAGCTCAGGTTTGTGAAGTCTAACACAGGATACAAGCATATGTTTTTAAACATCTTCTGTTGAACAGAGTTACTAGAGATACTTTAGACAACTGGAGTCTTTCCTAGACTTTTGTAATTTTAAAACAAAGGTTTGAGATAAACTGAATAATATGCATTCTGTCTAGATACCATACATATAGAGCACAAATATATATGACGTGCCTCTCAGTTCAGCTCTTCCCCTCTAAGAGTTTAATGGCAGGTGATATTTAGAAATGGCTCCGACCATTCTACACGGACCAAACGGATGAACAGGGCTGTGAGGAAGTCACAAAATATTTTGTATCATAGCTATAACACTGAGAGATCACCATTATATTCTAAGGTAACAAATGACTTGGATGACTCCACCATTTCTTTTTATATGTTTTTGGTCAGTGTATACAACATTGTCTTTTAGGTACTCTAAGTCAAGCGCGTAATTGAGAAATGATAAGAAGAAGAGTTTAAAACCATTATAATAGTGATACTGAAATAAGAGTTCAGTATACATTATGTTATACTGGGGAGAAGAAATATGAGGATATTTATTAGACAAATTTGCCATCCAGTCAGTTAATAGAAGATTCTAGGGAAAAATCTCTGAGAATTGCATTTACTAATTTGTAACAAGCTATTAGAGAAATAACTTTGGTGGCTATCCAAGTGATTTTTTAAATGGGACAAACATCTAGGCAAGCAAGTCCATTACTTAATGGACTCAGCTCATTTTGAATGAAAACACTTTCTTTTAAATCTTTCCCCATACCTGAGCCATTTTTCCTTTTTTTCCTCGCAGTTCTTTTCTATTTATGTGTTTATTTACACTGTCTGCTCACACTGAGTAGAGAAAAAAACAGGATATATTCCCACTTTCAGACAATCGGTAGCAACCTCCTTCCATGGTGGATGTGTTTGACTCAATACTGGGCCGGTTGTGTGAGGCGAGGCCGGGCTGCCCCGTGCCGGCCCCAGCCGGTTCCAGCCGGCTCCAACGGCCCCACCGCAGGGCACGGCCGGGCCCAGCAGCCACGGGTGGGCGCCTCGGGGACAGCCTGGGCAAGAGAGGGCAAAACGCTGCCCGGCAGCCAGGAACAAGGGGCAGAAACAGCCCTGCCGGCACCCGGGGCAGAGGAGGAGGAGGGCAGGAGGGGCTCCAGGCGCCGGAGCAGGGATCCCCCTGCGGCCCCTGGGCAGGAGACCGCGCTGGAGCAGGGATCTCCCTCAGCCCCTGGGAAGGCCCCGCGCTGGAGCAGGGCAGGGTGTGAGGAGGAAGGGGCGGCAGAGAGGGGCTGTTAGGGACTGGCCCCAGCCCCGTGCCCCAGCCCCTGCGCTGCTCGGGGGCAGGTGGTGGAGGGGTTGGGGATGGGGGAGTGAGGTTGGGCCTGGGAAGAAGTGTGGAGAGTGTGTGGGGGGAAGCGTTGTAATATTTGTCCTCATTTCTCATCATCCAAACCTATTTTAGTTGGCAATAAATGAAATTAAATTTCCCCAAGTTGAGTCAGTTTTGCCTGTGACAGTAACCGGTAAGTGATCTCCCTGTCGCTATCTCAACCCATGAGCTTTTTCACCTTAATTTCAACCCCTGTCCTGTTCGGGATGAGCAGTGAGAGAGTGACAGGGTGGGTGCCTGACAGCCAACTCAGCCCAACACAGACCTGCCTTCTTCGGGAGCATACAAGCAAAACTTGAGATCTAACAGATTTTATCTAACGGCCAAATAATATTCCATGTTTGAAGTGCTTCTATTTCAATATGAAACTTAATGCATGTTTCTCTCGTTCAGGTTGAAAGATGGTGTCTGTGGAGAAATACTTAAACAAAACTAGCCTACCATTTTCTCTAATATAAAGGGAAGTCAAAGTGTATTCATACTCCACTGTCATACACATACACTCTTAAAAATATACATGCTAATGTGCATACATTCCTAAAAATAATAAAAAAAAATCCCAGTTTTCATAGAAGAGAGCATTTTAGCCCACAGATCACAGCCCATAAAGTGTACATGTCACTGAAGCAGAATGTAATGCCACCCTAAAACACAAATTTCAAAAAAAAAAAAAAAAAAAAAAAAAAAAAAAAAAAAAAAAAAGTTTAGAATGGAAAATACAGATCTAATTTGGGCAACAATGAATAAGTGGCCTCTGGGCCAAATGTTTCATAGGAAACAAAAGTAATTCTTTCAAAACACAGTGACAAAGTAATTGCTTCTGATAGGGCAACACTTTGGTCAAGACAAAAGCCACATGTGTTCCTCTCTTCTCCTAATGGTGACACATAACTGAACAGGAGAAAACTCTTATAACACCAGCACATCTCTGTGTGAACACGATTATTCAAAATGTTTAAGAGTAACACACAATGTGGTGAGTTTCTGAACAGACGAAAGCAATTAATGAGAATACTGCTCCCAAGATGACTTGGGCTTTGTCTCCATTTCACGTACATTTCAGGTTCAGTTTGGAAATATTAAATGGTCTGGATTCATTAGCCAAGGATAGCAGCTCTATCAACAGCCAACCTAACCGTCCAAAGACTTTTATTTGTTCGTTTATTCATTTATTTATTTTACTCAGTGTATTATGTAGCTATTGAATGTACAGCAGTAGGTTTCAACAATGTAAGCTCAAAGTAAGTGACTGTTTAGTTTGTGTGAGTGTCAGAGAGAATTACATATCTATTTGTTATTCAGAGGCTTCCCTAAGGATTAACAACTCTGCATTGGCTCCAGTTCATAATCTTCTGCAGTAATATTTCCTGTCCACTTGGCTTCAGTGGAATATTTTCTCTCACTGTTTTGGGCATTGTGTAATAGAGAAATCTGCACACTTCTGCAGGCCAGATTCAGACACACAAAGCTGTGCCCAGTAATACCTTTTTCCCAGCATAATATGACTGAGTGGAAAGATTATTCTACCTAAATCCATCACCATCACCAACACTGGCTTACAAAATTAAAAAAAAAAAAAAATCAATTTAGAAAGCAACATACTAAATGAATAGTAATTATTAGAAAAACAGTACTGATGAAATGGTTTATACAAAAGAAGAACTGGAAAATTGAGATGAACTAGAAGAACTGGAAAATGAGAAAATTGTTTGCCTCTGAAGATTTAAATGCCTTTGTGACTAGTAATGCCAGAATTAGACAGGTGTCAGGATTGCATTACTGAAAAAAAATAGAGTGAGACAATTATTTGGGATGTTATTTTTTTTGTCCCCCCCCCACCTCCCCCGAGTCAATTATCATAAGGGCCAAATTCCTGAGGAAGCTACCCAGTAGCTGTTAAACATTCATGGCCAAGTTATAAACAAAAGAGAGCTAGTAGTACCTCAACAGAAAGAACTATGTTGCCACAGATGAAGTAGAAAGTTAGCATTTGGCTATTTATCTGACCTGTGTAAGTAAGTGATCATTTAGGTGGAAAATATAGGTAAAAGCAAAAATAATTGTATATTTTGGTACCCCTTGGGCATTGCCATTGTAAAAATATATCCCAAATGAAAAAAAAAAAAAATCAAACTGAGGAAATTGAAAAGATGAAAGTCATCTTGCTCTTCTGAAAAAGCTTAGTCAGGAGCACTGCAAATATTTTTAGGAAAAGGCATTCAGTATACCAGAATGAGTACTTGTGATGTTGGATGGTAAAATGTAGGAAATGAGATTCAAGAGACATTGAATCTCAGATGTAGAGTACATCTGTTTATGAGTAAGAAATGAGTATTTATGAGAAATTTTGCTATTAGTAGACATTTAAAGCTTAATAGTTCTAATATTTGTATTTGTTTGCATGTCTATGACAGACAGCGTACGTCTGTTGGATAGATGCTATTCTGCCATTCACCAGATTCTCTGATCTTGTTAAGTCTCTGACTCAATGGTCTTCAAGAAAATTAAGATTAATGATTTCTTAAAGAGGTAAATGTGTGCATGCTTTAAAGAGAATCTAAAGACAAAGGCTGTACCAAATGTTCAGCTTCAGGTATTTGAACTTTACCTTCATTCAGAAAAAATAATTTGCTCGGTTGGTATACTGTGCTGCAAGAATTCCATACTTGCTGGTCTTTTCCAAATATAGACTTCTCAGATAAAAAAAATATTTTGTTTTTATCCTTTACACATAATGAAATTTTCATTTGCTTTCTATTTGTCCCATATGACAGATGGTGGTGAAATTACTCAGGTATTTTGCAAAGAAATGAAACAATTTGATAACATTGTAAAGTTTGAGTACTCAGTCATAGTACTTTACAGACAAATAGAGAAACACATTAGATTATTATTAGGGCTATTAATTATTATTTTACTTTGACATTTAGCACAGACCACCTTGTACTTACATGTATCGATCAAAGTTTTCTGACCATTTGTTTATAAACGTATCCTAAGATATCAATAACTGCATGGTTCTGCCAACTTTCCTTTCTTTATGCGATCTCATAGTTCTGTGAATGTAAACACCAGAGGATTGTTAATACATTAAAATAAATGCAAGGAATGTGATTTCAAGAACCATTGAGATTCACTTGCCTTCTAGAGACCTTTAGAGGAATGTGATTTCAAGAATCACTGAGGTTCAGTTGCCTTCTAGAGACCTTTAGAATCACACTTGGATATGGCTAGACGTATTTGAAATAAATACTCTGGCAATTGTGCCTCCATTGGAAGCTCTGGTTTCCTTAGAGGGACTGAAGAATGAGTGCTTGTGGCTTGGAAATGAGAACCAAAGATTTCTTCATCAAATTGTCTGTTACTAACAGTAGGGGGCAGTGATATAAATGTGATTTCTGAAAAGTAATGGAGATGCTATGGAAAACTGAACTTGGATTATGTGTTGATTAACTGAAATTAAAGAGAAACATACAAAGTAGTAGAAAACTAAGCTTCTTTTATTTGGACAAACCTTGAAAAAATAATGGAAATTATTGATATAATCTTCCAAAGACCTGGTGATTTTACTCCAAATAATGCAGATAAACACAGATAAAAGAATTCTAGACCTAACTAGACAAAGAAAGACAGTAGGAATAGAGATTCTTCAAGGACTGTAAAAAGAGGGATCAGCAAAGAGAATTCCATTAGGGAGGTGTTAGATCTTGCGAAGGATATTTTAACAAGTAAAAAGTTCTCCAGCTATATAAAGAGGAAAACAACAAGGAAAGCAAAAGGGGGCGGGGGTCAGTATGAAGTGAGGATATAGTGGAGATTAAAGGTGCCTGGGAGTTGCTCTCACATAAATGAACATTTTTTTCCTCAGTTTTCAGTAGAATAATGGTGCTTGGCAATGTCTGTCCTGTGGAGATCATCTCCGCTGGCACAAGAGACTTTTTTTCCCCTACTACGAAAGAAAAATGAGTGTAGTTATTATATCACAGTTGCTTATTCAAATTTATACCTATTTATGGCAATACATTAAGCTAATTTACATTCAAGCAAATTCATTTTCACCCATTGTTAATAGCCTGGGATTACTGTAGCTGTTGAGAATACAGATCTCCTCTGTTTCTTTTTTTGGTGGTAAGAACCTCCAAATTCACCCCGTTTCTTTTGAGTGGATTATTCTTCACTTCTAAATCAGCGAAAGTATTAATCAGCTTTTCCAACCAAATGAGTTTGAATTCCTTAGTTTCCTGCCCCCTTAAAAGCCAAGTTAAAAAAAGACCAAGCAGGCTGCTAATTTGGTGATTTGAAACTTTTCATTTTTCCCTAAAGGGAAGTGAAAAGGGGTATGGGAGGACAGAGCCTTCTCTTTGCGCTCTGTATGTTCAGCCATATAAAAGCAAAGCCTCCTGAGAGCTGGAGTCTACTCTCACAAGTGTACACCTCCTTTTGCCAAATATACTAGCTCATATTGTATTAATGGAGGTCATTAGCTTTTCTTTTAACTGTTACAGTGGCTTTTGGGGAAGAACAAAAAAGCAGGAAAAAAAAAAAAACCAGACCCCCCTCCCCCCCATTACAGCAGATAATATGCTAAATGAACATACAATGAAGATACAAATTTTCATACATCTTTATACAAACAGCGTACATGCATGCATACATATTATATATTTTATAAGCACCTGGATTTAAAAGATCATAGTAGGTCCTTGCTGCTTTGTTTCAGGTTTATTTCAAAAGGGGCGTTTTGGGTAACAACAATTTGGATATGAAATTTGCCAATCTAATGTCAAAGCAGAAGCCAAAGACATTTTGATTTTGAGTACTTTTTGAATGCTTAAGGAGGAACTAGTTAATGTCTTCTCCTGAATTAAGGAAAACCTGCCATATGCCATCACATATCAAGGACTAAGGGATTTTTTTTTCCTCCCATCTAGCATTGGAGAAAAATGGATTACAGAATTTTTAGCTTAGATTCAATAATAAGCAAGGCATGAACACAAATGCTGAAGGAAACCATAGCTAAGGAGATGGAAGTAATGGCAAGTGATGTAAAATAAGAGAACGTTTCTCAGAGGTATATTTTACCAGACCTTTCCTTTTTTCATGACTCTTTTTCTTAATAAGTGTTCACAAGGTGAGAGAAGGGCTGGTTGGAGTGAAGTACAATATAATCAGAAGTGCAAAAGGTATGAACTGAAGAAATTTAGGATGGAAATTGGAAAGAGGATTTTGATTGAAATTAGCAGGTTTCTGGGAATACAGAACAATAACAACAACAAAACAAACAAAACCCAATATATAACAAAACAGAAAAACACAACAACACAAACAAACAAAGTACACACACACAAAAAGCCAAGAAAGAAAACTTAATTCATCTTAAGATAGCTTTTACTTAGGCTAAAAAAGGAATTACATGAAATGGCTGCCTGTGTTTGCAGAGAATTGCCCTTGGTAACCCAGACAACCTTTCCAGCTCTCTTTTGTTAAGACATGACATACTTCAGGTGGGGTTATTGAGCCAGCTACTCACCATTACTTCCCACAGGGATTATTTCACTCACTTTACCTCAGAAACTCCTCAGTACTATCTGCATCACTCAAGAACTTCTGGAGAGAGGCTCAGCAAGGAAGCAATGAAATCCACCACAAGATCTGGCACCAAGTCAGATCCCTGGCTGAATCAGGTACACTGCTCTCTGTTTGGTCTACTTTTTGGTTTGTTAAAGGTCTCGCAGAGCTAACTAAGCACTTCTCATGAACTGCTACGTTCTCTGAAAACCCACTGACTTCAGTGGAAATTGAAATTGAAGGCAATCTTTTAAAGGTCATACAAGAGCAATCTTAGTCCTCAGGGTATTGTTTAGTGATGCTTAAGTGCACGCCTTGTTGGGATGTCCAGACTTCCTAACACCCCATATCCAAATCCCTGTAAATTCCACCTGCTCTTTTCATCTTTCTGGGCTATACGGCATTTCCAGAATGTTTTTAAGGTGAAACCTTTCTACTAGGACAAGCAAATGTCATAACTGTCTCTGTAGAAGCTGCAGTTTATCCCAGTTTTTTCAGACCAAATTTGTTCTTCTTCTACAAGACTCTTATTTACTGTTGGGTTGCTGCTTTCAAGCCCAAAAGCAAATATGTTTTTATAGAGCTGTCTATACGCAGTATTTTTTGTGAAAGTTCTTTGGAAACAAGGTGTTGTTGTTGTTGTTATCATCCCTTTGGGTTTTGAGACAAATTAAAAAAGGGGGTGGGGTGGATCAAATCCAGCATTCGTTTCTCTGCTAAGGAAGTCAGATAAGTAGATACATGATGTATCATAATAATATATACCATAGTGATATGACCATGCCCTAAGAGGGGCACAAAGAAGTAAGTCTGATAGGTAAAAAAGACCCACAAAGAAGAAGACATTTACTAATCAGCTCCCCACGGCGCAGAGGGAAGCAGTGAGGTGCGCAACAGGGGAGGGAAGATGCCGAGGCTCTTTCTGTTCCCAGATCCCACCTAATGTTTTTACTGCAGTGTAATTCTTATATTCTGGAGAACCTGGAGTCCCCGAGAAGCAGTCTGGAACAAGTGCCTGAGGCCTCATTCCCTCCCAGTGCGTGGAAAGCAGAGCTGGCTGCCTACTGAGCAGTGGGGTGAGGAGAGGGATGTCCCTTGGCTCCTTACATGGGGGGAATTCTTGCCCTGCTTTCGCTTCCCTGCTGAGACAGGGACAGTGCCCAGGGCTCCCTCTAAATTGCAGTTCCTAGAGTTAAATGATCGTCTATTTTAAAAGAAGAAAATATCAGTAAGGTTCCAGAGCTCCTGGTGTGATGAAAAATCAGAAGACATAAGCCCAGAGTGTTGAGTAAGTAAGGAAACTTAAAACAAACAAACAAAAAAACAGCACTACTTTTAAATGCCTTTTTTTGAGAGAGACAGAGATGAGGAAAGAGGGCAGAACTGAGGACAAGAAAGATGGACTTTGTTTCTTTTCTTTAAAACAGTCTGGGATTGGCACTCCTGCATGGTGCTCCACAAGGCTACACTGTATTCAAGATGCTTCCTCTTGCATGTTGTGGCTTTGTGTGTATAGGACAGAACCATAAATGAAAATTGTTTTTCTCACCTTTAATAGTCTATGTAATGCAAAATAAAGGAGTGGCTTCCCTTCCCACCTTGTGTGCAGAGTCAGAACCAGCTGATCTGATTTTTCCCTTATGTATCTAGAAAAAAATCTTTAAAGGAAAAGTCAAAAACATAATTTTAGCAGTCCCCTAATGTGCATTTAATAATTATCTGATAAGGTGTTTTTTTCAGTGCTATTAGTTTGTTTGAACACAGTATTTCAAGAGTCCCAGACATTTTTCTCTTTGTTGACTCATTAGCACCAAAATGCCATTTCTAAAAGGCCTTTTACAAAAGCCCAAGAAAAACAGAATTAGTTATCTGCTGACAGTGAAAGCAGATAATTAAGAGGGAATACAGATATGTCAAAGCACATTTTTTTGGTGGCTGTGATAGATCTTAAAAAAAATATATAGGAATATGGCTAGAAAGAAGGAAATTATTTTGGGTAAGAGAAAAAAAAATCAAACTGGCAATATCAAAGCATGTTGAGTTCATCTTTTCTTGCATGTAAGGAGAAAATTGCCATCATTTATTTATCTGTATTTCTTATGAAAGATTTCTTAAGGTTTCTTTTAGTCCTTGCTTTAGAAAAATCACTAAAAATAATCTTGGAAGCAATCAGGTTTATAAAACAAAACAAACAAGAAAGTAGGCAAAAGAATTCCAGACCTTAGGATCTAATCCTCTGTAATACACAAGAAATCTTGTAGGATTGCTGAACCAACGTTTTTCTTGATTATATAGGTAGATAAGAGAAAAAAATAAATAAAGCTTTCTGACATCTCTAAAGTCCTGTGTGCTGTTTCCAGCCAGCTCCTGAATGGTGAACATAGTAAAATATATACAATTGCAATGGAGTGATTTTTTTTTTTTTTTTTTGATTATGCAATGTTCTCCCACAAAGAATCCCTGAGTTGGTAGTATTTCACATTTGTATGTGTATCTTTGGGGACATTTCCAGCAATTTAAGAGGCCTGACAATACTAATATTTTTAAGGCCAAGGCTTCCGAAGAAAGAAAAAAAATAAAAAAAAGGCACTTCAAAGAAAATGTCCGAAGCCTATTCCAACACCTCATGGGCTTACCGGGGAAAATGCAAATATTTTCGGATAGCAATGAGCCATTTAGTGTCTGTGATACTGTGATATATCACTATTCACCTTTCTGATGTTACAGGTGAGTATAAAATCTGATCAGTTCTTAAGATAAGCTTTATGAAATAAATGAAATGTTATTTGCAGAGCAATGACTCACACTGCATATTAAAGTGACTTCCTCCATTTGTTGCTTCTCTTTATTTTTACATTGCAGGAGACAAGGTAATACAGAATATAAAAATAAACAGCATTCCCTGAAACAAAACAATTCACTTCTTTTTCTGTTCTTGAGTGGTTAAAGGTAGGCTGTGAAGAGACAAAATTAAAAAAAAAATGCGATTTAATTTGCAATTAATCTTGGCAATGCAGTATACTTGACTGTAAAAACTCTGTGTAGTCCTTGGAGCTTTGAGAGCTTTGGATAACTCTGTATGGTTATGACAGCATATATGAGTGAGTTTTAATTAAATTAGTAACTACACTCTGCCATGGAGTAATACAGAACAGAACCTACAAGCCACAATTTTAACCTACAAGTAAGATCACATTCAGCTCTCAGACGACAAAGAAAATAAGCAACTCTTCAGCCCCAAACAAAACACGCAAGATCATTCCAACACTTTGGCTATAGTCCATGAGGGGTGGAGGGAAGAAGAAAGTTTTTTCTACTACAATGTAGATGTGTGAACATATCAGAAAGCAGGATTTCTACAAAGCAGCTCGCCTTTGACACTGAATAATTGATCTACCTGTCAAAATGCAGCAGTAGGTGTGATCTCTATGCCAAACTATTGGAAAATGCACATCTAATTTTATACCTGTCCTAGTCTGGGTAAAATCTGGCAGGTACAGTACATATGACCTAAAAGAATATTTACATAGACCCATCCATAACTGCAAGTACACGAGTAGTCATGAAACTATTATTACCTGTGCAACCGTTCTGCTGGCACTTGCTCCTCTTAACGGGAAGTATAGCACAGAATGGCCACTTTGTCGCTTGCACTCCTAAAGTTTATAACCAGACTGTCCTACAGGCTAGTGGAGAAAGAAGCTGTGATCAGACACTCTGCAGCAGAAAACGAGCCAACAGTATTCAGCTTTTTTGCAGATCAGTGCTAATTTTCCAACAGAAAGGTAGACTTCTTTAGAAATGTAGGACATCTAGCACAAATGCATAAAAGCTTACATGTCTGAAATTGCTTTCTTACTTGCCCTTCTTGGACTTCATAGAAATCCACGAACCCTGCAGATCATAGATTGAAAACTTCTCTTTCCATTAAGTTCAATTAAAAATATACATATTTTGTTTGGACTTATTAACCAGACCATGGAATTTAGCTGAGAAATAGGAATAAGAAACAGAAATAATTCCCTCACTAATTTCCATATAGCTACCCAGCCATTAAAGTCTATTTGATTTAAGATTAATAGAAATTCTGAGTTTAGAGAAAAATCCTCAAAGGTTCATCTGTTTGCTGCTATAGGGCTATTCATATGAAATCACTCCCATACTAAAATATTGATGTCCAGATGTGAAGTCTATTTGCAAAGATTATCTCTGTTCCTAGCAGAAACGGTGATTTGTTCATGTTAGCTGTACTTGTCAGAAAATAGGCATACATTAATATTTTAGAGACCAGTCTGCTCCAGAACATAACCCTGTTCCTCATGTTCCAAGCAGAAAACAATGTTGGCTTATCCACTGTGATTTCATTGCTTTTCTTCTTACAGAAAATAAATAAATAAATAAATAGAAAAGCTTATTAGAGAAGCATTTTATTTTTCCTTAACTTTGCTGAAAGTAGTGGACTTTCTTACTAGCCTGCACTGCTAGTAAAAAAAAAAAAAAAAAAAAAAAAAAAAAAAAGAAAAAAAGAAAAAAAAAGAAAGGAGAGAGAGAGAGAATTTCAGACTTTAGGTGTTTGTTATTTGTCTTTAAGTAATTCCCACAAGAGGTACAGAACTGTTCTAATGTGCTTAAGTTGCTCTTACAAATGGGGATGTAAAGTCCTAAATTCATTAAAGTAAACATATTTTTTCCAGTAGCTTTGCACACACAGATCACTCTCACTGTAGCATTGTGTGAGGTGGATCAACTATCAGGTGTCAGAAGTATGTCATATTGTGGATTTTTTGCTTCTAAATCTTTTTTCCACAGTTAAGCTGTAGCGGAGATGTTGTATTTCTTTGCCTAGGAGTTAGACAAAGTGTTGGGATTATATGAGAGTTTTAATAAGTATCTCAGAGTATAGATGCCTTGATTCTTGAATACTTGAGTTGTTACAAACAGTCACGTCAAAGTCTGTACAGCATTGTATTTGTTGTTAAGGTGTCATGGTAAAGTTTATCTAACAGTGATTAGTCCCGGAGTTCAGATGCACAAATAAGATAACCATTGAAGATGGATTGAACCCAAGCTTTAACAGCAAACAGCTGTCACATTCCCCAAATTGCCTCATTATAAGATCTTTTTCTTTCCTTTAGTTCATTATAATGATCAACACTTGGAACCATAGAAACAATATTGGATTAAAGTACAAGAAGAGTCCTGATGTCCCCCTTCTAAACAAAACACTATATTTGGGTAAAATTCATGCACTGTATTCATGCAATATTTTCCACAGTCTTAAAGATTTTATGAATGAAAAAATAAAGTATATCAACAACAAAAAATAGTTATTTGGGCTGAAATACGTACAATCGGCTAAATACACTGTGGCTAGATGTAGATTTATAGAATCAAATCAAATCAAATCAAATCAAATTGAATCAAATCATAGAATGGTTTGTGTTGGAAGAAACCTTAAAGATCACCTAGTTCCAACTACCCTACCGTGGGCAGGGATGCCACCCACTAGACCAGGTTGCCAGAATAGAATAGAATAGCTCAGTTGGAAAGGACCTTCAAAGGTCATCCAGTCCAACTGCTTGACTACTTCAGGGCTGACCAAAAGTTAACGCATATTATTGAGGGCACTGTCCAAATGCCTCTTGAACACTGACAGGCACGGGGCACCAACCACCTCTCTAGGAAGCCTGTTCCAGTGTTTGACCACCCTCACAGCAAAGACATTTTTCCCATGCCCAGTCTGAGCCTCCCCTGGCGCAGCTTTGTGCCGATCCCGCCCGTCCTGTCATCGGTGACCAGGAGCAGAGACCGGCACCTCCCTGTCCCCTTCTCCTCCTCAGGAGGTTGCAGAGAGCAACGAGGCCGCCTCTCAGCCTCCTCTTCGCCAGACTAGAAAACCCAGGTGTCCTCAGCCTCTCCTCACAGGACATGCCCTGAAGCCCTTTAACCAGCTTTGTTGTCCTCCTCTGGACACTTTCAAGGACCTTAACATCCTTTTTCTATTGTGGAGCCCAGAACTGCACACAATGTTCAAAGTGAGGCTGTACCAATGCTAAATATAGCAGGAGAATCACCTCTTTTAATGCATGAATACTTACCAGGCAAGGACCTAGCACTCTCAGGTGTTAGTTTGGACATTAATAGCTGTTGCTACCCTGTAATGTGTTTGCATTTAAGAAGTCACGTATGTGTATAATGATCAGTTTGAAAACAGAAATAAGATTTCAGCTCCACGCACACATTATAATCCTTGTTCCTTCTCCTTTGCTCTGCCATTTCCTTCATCCTTCACTTTTTTTTTTTTTTAAATGTATAAACATATCATTTTATTTCTTTTATTTTATTTTGGGATATAAACAGGTTGAGGGAAACGTTGACATTATGATAACACCAGGAAACTACACTTTCCCATTGTTTCTTTCCTTACATCACTGTCATGCAGATACTTGGTTATTTCATGTGATAGTATTCATTAGTGCTTCCTCTGCTGTTTCCCTTCCCTTAGCTGCTGGACAAATACTTTGCAGGTAATGGCAACTGTGCTTGCTATCCACTGAGTACATGCCTCCTGTTACATACCAATAATACATGCCCAAGTGAGTTAAAACACTGTGACCTTTGGCTTGCAGGCTTTATTGGCTTAAGAAAAGTATGTTCTAATCACTTGCATATCCATTTATAAAAAGAGAATCACATGAACAGGGGTTCATGGAAAAATCTAGGTTGGAAGGGATCTCTGGAAATCCAAATCCTCAGTTCTTCCCATGGTGAAGGATTTCTTTTCTTATATACAAACTGAATTTCCCTTGAAGCAACTTGTGCCCATTTCCTATTCTCCTGTTGCCATGCATCCTCATGAAGATAGTATCTTCATCTTCTGTATAACTATCTTTTAGGTATTGGAAAACCGTGATTAGCTTACCCCTGAACTTTCCCTTCACAAACCCAAATCCTTCAACTTTTCTTCTTAGGGCAAGTTTCCAATCTTCTAAGCACCTGGCTGGCACTCTGCTGGACCCTCTCCAATTTTTTTTCAGTGTCTCTTTTGAACTGGGGTGGGGGGGGTGGGGGAGTTAAAACTGGTAACTGGATTCCAGGTGTGGCCTAACACGTGCCTATACGGTCAACATTAAAATTGCTGGCAATTCTAGCTCCAAGAACATAAGTAACTTAACAAGAATTAATGCTTTGTTATTTTTAAATATCATACTCTTCCTCAAAACCTGAAGGTGGCAGCTTATCAGAAAGAGCAGATCCATCTATAAACAGCAGCCAGATAAAATTCACATGTATAACATCACTTTAGTACAATTGTTGTTCTTTACTTTTTAGCTATAAATAGCACTAAGGAAAAAAAGTGGAAAGTTCTATTTCCAACAAATGCAATAACTCTTGGCTGGTAAATTCATGTCTTCTATTTTAGGTGAAGTTCTAGTAGGGTATTACTCAGCATTTTTACTCAAATCTTGAGAATGACAGCTTGGTCACAAAAGCCTCTAGCACAGATCCTGAAATATATGGCTTGAATATAGCTTGTAAAATATATAGTGTAGAACAGTTTAGCAATTATGTGAGTGTGAATGTATACAGACATTTGTGTGTTCACACAGTAGACATAAATGAGAACGTAAATAAGAAATTTGCAGACTGAAAATTTCAGGAAGGTGTTTAGCTGCTTCTGTAGCTGCAGAGATGGCAAGTTGATATGATCATAATAAATGTACATATAAAAAAGTACTCAATGACCAGATCACCCCTTCCTCTTATGTCTTCTTCATTTTTTCTGTTTTTCTGTTTGTTTGTTTGTTTTTTCTGCCTCTTTTGCTGTTGGTGCCTATCTTCCACAGCCTACACAACAGAGTAGGAGAGCTTGCCATAGAGAAAAAAGAAGAGCAGGGTTTTCTGATTTCCAGGGCAGCTATATGTACTGGGTCTGGCCGGGATAGAGTTAACTTTCCCTGCAGCAGCCCCTGTAGCTAGAACAGCGCTGGTATCACACCAGTGTTTGGCTACTGCCGAGCAGTGCTGGCACAGCACCAGGGCTCTCTCCAGACCCCCCAAAGCCAGTAGGTGGGGGTGGGCAAGAAGTGGGGAGGGGACATGGCCAGGGCAGCTGACCTAAACCGACCAAAGGGATATTCCATACCATGTGATGTCACACTCAGCAATAAAAGCCGGGAAAGGGAAGGGGAAGGCGGGGGGGCTCTCGTTGCGAAGACGTCTGTCCTTCCGATCAACCACTGCGGGTATTGAGGCTCTGCGTCCCAGGACGTGGCCGGGCATCGCTCGTTGGTGGGAGAATCACTTGTTTTCTCTTTCCCTCTGTGCTTGCGCACAGGCTTTGCTTGTACATATATACATATATATATACACACACACACACACATATATATATTTGTTGTTTTTTTTCTTCCTCTTCTCTAATTAAACTATCCTTATCTCAACCTGTGAGGTTTTTTTTCTCCCCCTCTTCCTTTGAGGAGGGGGAGTGAGAGAGCGGTTGTGGTGGAGTTCAGCTGCCCAGCAGGGTAAAACCACCACACTATATAAAAAGACCTTTGCTTCAGAAAGGCTAGCATAAACAAAGTTAATTTTTAAAAAGTAGGGAGGCATTTATTTAGGTAGGTATACCCTTTTCCTAAGATGAACTATTACAGACATTTTTAATTTGGATATAGAGAAAAAAAGAAGCTGAAAATTAACTCCATGTGAAAGTAATTCTCTCTCCTTGCTACATTTTGATAATTTAGTTAACAAAGTGTTTTTATTTTTTATGTTCTTTAAGAGATGTCTTTGAGCTGCAGTGAGTAGGTTTATTTGCATGTTCCCATGCTCCTCTCTCTTATGTTCATGGATCTTTCAGCTGCAAGGATCCATCCATTAAACCATCAGTATGGTTTCTTAGTAATATTTCTATAAAATGGGCTTGTCTAGAGAAGTCTTATCTAGTGGAAGACTACATTGATGATTGTCTTCTAATGACTTCCAAGAATTTCCTTCAGCCTTCCTGTTTGGAAAGCTGGTGTGTTATGTCAAAAGCCCCATTGTTTGTCCTGACAAGAACATTTTTTAGAAAGATACTTTCTACTGAATATTTCTGGGTTGGATATTCAGGTTTGTTTGCACAGCTCCATAATGCAATGACATCACATTGATGCTTACAGAGCCCAGTATTTTCAATTTGAGGAGTTTTCATCTATGTAGCAGATGAGTTTGTATATGCTGGAATTTAATCTGGAAAGCACTGTGTGGAAAACATGCAAAAGAGACTGATACCTGACCTGTAAATGAATAACTTGTACCAATTTAAGCAAGTGCTGTAGGTTCTGCAAAACCCTATTACACAATTCCCTGATAAAGGAGTACATTTGCTGAGTACCAAAGCTTTCTGCTTAAGTGGTCTCTTCTGTAATTTGCTCTATCCCTTACCTAACTGAAGAGACACAAAACAGAAAGCAACATTTGCTGTTAGTTTATTGCTTTGGCTCAGGGATTGTTGTATTAGAGTTAACTGCCACTGAGAACAGCAGGTGGTTATTTCCAATGGAAACGAGCAGCTACTACACCAGATGATTCTCATTTACTTAAACCCTGTGCAGAGCTTCTCAGGAATATTATAAACTGTGGGGTCTTTCTTATTTGTACTTGTTTTAGCTGACATTGTCATTCCTGACTATACTGTGAGCGTAAATGATGATCTAATGTCAATTCTATAATTACTTGGCACCCTGAATAAGCCTTAATCCCCCTGGGTCAATAACAGCTCTCAGTTTGACATTCAATAAACAAGGTTTTGAGGACTGCTGTAGTTTCACTTTTTTTTTTTTTTTTTTNNTTTTTTTCTTCCTGGTGTTCTCAGTGAATGCTATTCAGAAACAGTTCAGGACCACTAAGAAAAAAAAAGGAAACAACACTACACAGTGTGAAACTACTAAAGGGATGCCTCTGATTTTCAACACTTACAAAACACTTACTCTAACCTGTAGGGCCTAATTCAGCTCCAGTGGAAGACTGGAGAATGACTTCAAGGTGAGTGAGACCCTCAGACTGGGATGCTGCTCTGTGCGCAGTCATGAACTACAGTTTTAAGGGCACATATTATAGAAATTGTGACTATGTCTGTTGAAGCCCCACTGTATGCCTCAAGATTTTTGAAAGATCTTGGCTTTTGTTATTGTAGCCTTGAATGTGGCTTCACATAATGCCATCCAGTCAGGTGCATACAAGTCATTCAGTCATGAAATAAAACCACCTCTGCTACACCCTCAGCCCTCAGATGACATCCAACAAGGACAAATCAAGCGTTTTTTGCAACACTTGTGTCTGCGTATGTTTCTTTTGTTCTTCCAATCACATAATAATTGCTGCTCAATGACTATTCAGAGCCTACCTCTGCACTGACTGCCTAAAGGTCACATTGATCATAAGTTTCATTCTCAGTTCTTCTATTTCCTTCACCTTGAACATTATGGAAACAATACTTTCTTTACTTGCACAGTATCTTGTCCTAACTAAGTGCATGTACCATTGTCTAAGAAAAAGAAAGCAACTAGTTCCTCTATTTCTGCCAAACCCAAGAAAGACTTCATTGGCTGGTAGGATTAATCGTGGGGCAACTGGAGACAGCAGTCACTGCAAAAATGACAAAAATCAGGATTATGGTGAGGTTGAGAAGCAAATGATAAATAAATGGCAAAGGTAAAGAAATATTCCAAATCTTCCACAAGGTAAGAGCAGAGAAAAGAAAATTTGGAACTGCTTCAGGGACTTAGCCTTTCAACAGACTTGCAAGCCACAGAAGCTCAGAGTCACCTTGACTTCTGATCCATATCATTGTCTTGAACACAGAAAAACATCTATATATATAAATGCATGTATGTGTACCTGAAGGAGAAGGGAAAGAGAACGGAACACCAACAAAGTGATCATAAGGAAGACAGAGAAAAAAGTCTTGGTAGCTGTAGTAGGGCATGTATTTTCATGTCAAATTATTTTTCTTCAATCTGAGACCAGTAGTCCACCATTCTTTAAGGGCAGACAACAAAGGTAGGGACTCTTGAAAAAATCATTTTCTTTTTCAAATCTATTATAGTATTCATATTTACTGTTTATTATTGTATTTATTATTTAGTTGTATTTCTTGTATACAGCTCCAGACAGCTCTGGAGTCAATGACTGAATGTTGGTATTATAAAGAGTAATAAGCCAGCTGTATCCCTGCCAGCAAAACTGTGTCTGACCACTACAAACTAAAGCACAAGAACAAATTCATGTTTGCCTAATTGAAAATCTATGCTTTGATGGAGCAATTCTGTACTGCTTCTAAAAAGAAATACACAGGTATATTACATTAAAATACAGTATTCTAATCCCAGATGAACTATTCATTAACATGCTGAGAAAGTTATAGGTAACATAGTTGTCATAGAGGCCAGACCCGGGAAAGGGAGTTGGATTTTTTTGGCTTGTTTGGTTTCTAAGCATCAGGAAGATCCCCAAGTCCTGTGTCAGGGAGAGTGTTGGTCTGCAGACAAGTGTCCTGGACGGTCTAGAAGATAGTCTTGGGACTTCTAGAGGTTCTTTTGCCCAAAATACTTTCCAACGCAAACATGCAGTGAAATCCATGGATATCATTTCTGTGTGCAATTAGGTAACAAATGGGCCAGAAAAACCCTTTCACACTCTGAGGAATAAAAATTGCAGCCTTAACCACATTATCTGTAATAAATTCTTTAAATTGTTCCCTACAAAAATGCTCATAGCTTTGGACTCCTCTTATCAGCATCTTTGCCTGTGGCTGGGAACTAAGATCGACATGCAGCCTACAATCCCTGCAGCTTTACAGCACTTCCAAAGTAGAAGAAATGAAACAAAATGAAACAAACAATCAAAAAAAAACCAAAACACTTTTGGTCTTCTACATATCAGTAAAAGAATCTTTATGGGAAACCAAGTACAGCAGGGAAAAGAGGTGGAAGATATAGAAATATAGACAGCTTTCATTATTATTAATGAAATTAATATTAATAATTAATTATTAGTTATTAATTTCTTGATCAGTGTTTCATCAGGAACCTTTCACAGGCATTCAAAGACTGACTCAGCTCAGGAAGTGCACAAAGTTGTGAGTGAGTGACGAGGAACTGGGAGGATCCAGCACTGGAGAGGTAACAGAAGACCTGCTGAAGAAAGAACAGAGGAGCGAAAGAAGCAAAGGAGACAGCGCCCTAAGACACCATACACCTGCACAAACATGGTGTAGACAATTGAATGAATTGGCCCCAAACTCTCATTATCACTTGCAAGGCACAACGGGGAATATTTGCTCTTCGTGCTGCCATACACGCTTTGTAGGGCTGGAAGCAGTATAACCCATATCTTTAACTGCCTGCTGGACAAGTGGAGAATAAAATGAAGTATGGCAAAGGACTGAGTACTAAAGCCTCCGTAAACAGCTTATACTCTCCTCATGATTATTTTTTTTAATTCCGGGAAAATATTATTCAATGTTTTTCATCATTTTTAACTAATCAACAAAGTTTTTCAGCGCAATGATAAATTCATTTGTTGCTTTTCAGAGGTCTTTTAGTTTGATAGTAAAATATTTTCCAAATATTTTTCTCATCAAACTAATAGATTCTATGGTTCTATTATTTGTTTTTCATTGAATGAATGAGTTTCATTCCTTTTACTATTTATTTATTTATTTATTTATTCCTGCAATAGAAACATTAGAGGCACAAAATGCCTGCACCTTGTAATGATATGTGTTAAAACAATATCCAGGTTTTCTTCTCAAAGAACTGTCAACAGTACTGCATATATGGCTAATATTTATCATTCCAGCTGCACAAACAATAAAAAGATTTTTTATAGCACACCAGTTAGTGATTTTTTTAAAGCATATCTTAGTCTAACAGCTTGACAGCTGACTAATAAACACCCTTCTTGAAGATCACTCTGTCTATGTCCAACTGTCATCTCCCTGACAAGGCACACCTCTAAAGACACAGAAGTATGCTGAAATGCCAAGAGTATTGGCTTTCATGAGATCTAGACTCCCATGAGGTCTTTCCCAAAGAAAGATCTTGCTGAATTTGTCCAGGCAGTAACTGAAGTTTTCCTTGCTGTTGTCCCCATCATCACGATCCAAGGAAATGTACTATAGAATGCTTTATTCAGAATTATTGCTGATATTTTTGTACATTTGGTGTGAATGTATGAATCACAGAAAAGATTTTTCTTTCTCTTGGAAAAGTCTTGAAGATGTGAGCACCGTTCATCTTTCCAATCAGCCAGTGATACTATCAGTGTGATATTCCTGGTTGCCCAGCAGTGCCTGCAAAAATACAGAACAGTTGCCTTCTGTGTTTATGTGTTCAGACACAACTGGGAAAGGGATGGAAATATGATAAACACCCCATTTAGGCAGGCTGCTGTGCCTAGCTCATCCCTGAGACTCACTCCTGCACACACACAGGTATGTTTCCATCGTTAGTTTGTGACTGCTTGCACTCAGGATTTTCCAAGCTTCTCCTGGAGAAACTGTCTGCTTATGGCTTTGACAGGTGTGCACTTCAGTGGGTGAAGTACTGGCTGGATGGACGGGCTCAAAGAGTCATAGTGAATGGAGTCCAAACCAGTTAGTGGCCAGTCACCATTGGTATTCACAGGGCTCAGTAGTGAGGCCAGTTTTGTTTAACATTTTTATCAATTATCTGGATAAGCGGATTGAGTGTACCCTCAGTAAGTTTGCAGACGATACTAGGTTAGGTGGGAGTGTTGATCTGCTTGAGAGCAGGAAGGCTCTGTAGAGGGATCTGGATAGGCTGGATCAATGGGCCAGATCCAATTGTATGACATTCAAGAAGGCTAAATGCTGGGTGCTGCACTTGGGTCACAACAACCCCATGAAGAGTTACAGGCTTGGGGAAGAGTGGATGAAAAGTTGCCTGGCAGAAAAGGACCTTGAAGGTGCTGGTTGATAGCTGGCTGAACATGAGGCAGCAGTGTGCCCAGGTGGCCATGAAGGCCACTGGCATCCTGGCCTGCATCAGAAACAGTTTGGCCAGCAGGACTAGGGAAGTGACTGTCCCCTTGAACATGCCACTGGTGAGACTGCGCCTTGAATATTGTGCTCAGTTTTGGGCCCCTCACTACAAGAAGTTGCTCAAGTATGTGCAGAGAAGAGCAATGAAGCTGGTGAAGGGAACAGAGAACAAGAGTTATGAGGAGCAACTGAGGAAACTGGGGTTGTTTAGTCTGGAGAAGAGGAGGATGAGGGGAGACCTCATCGCTCTCTATAACTACCTGAAAGAAGGTTGCAGTGAGGAGGGTGTCAGTCTCTTTTCTCAGGTGGCAAGTGATAAGACACAAGGAAATGGTCTCAAGTAGCACAAGGGGAGGTTTATATAAGATATTAGGAGGAATTTCTTCCTGGAGAGGGTGGTGAAGCATTGGAACAGGCTGCCCCAGGAAGTGTTAAAGTCTCTATTCCTGGAGGTGTTTAAGAGATGTATGGATGATGCACTAAGGGACATGGTTTAGTGATGGGGCTTGGGAGGTCAGGTTGATGGTTAGACTTGATGATCTTGAAGATCTTTTCCAATCTAGATGATTCTATGATTCTAAGCTGAGACATTTTGACTAATACCTGATTACAGGCCAATGTTTTGTGTTTCCAGGCTGTGTAACCATGTCTTGGTTTTCCTCTATCAAAGCAGATCTTATTTTGGTGAGTTACAGTAGTGCACTCCAGCCAGTTCTGCATACCACTCTAGGAATGAATTTTTTCCCTTAATTGGAAGTCTTCCAGTTCATCCTGACAATCCCATTTTTTCACATCCCACCCACCACTGTGTGCCCATTTCTTGGCTTGAGCATGTCATTCTTGACGTGCAGCTGACTGGCAATGTTGACTGCTGCCCCCCTTGTGCTGGCTCTCCCAGCCACTGTTTTCTTAAAAAAAATAACCACACCTAACAACCGCACAGGAGCCACATTAAACATATGCTGAGAAAAACTGTTAGGGACTGTGGACTTAAGCCCACCCAAAACCTTGGGGTCCAGAAAACTTTTTTTCTGAAAGCAAGCAAGCAAGGATATCAGAATAATAGCCAGATTAGCACCATGCAGCATGTAGAGACATATAAGGCAGGCAGTGGAAGGTGGAAAGGTTTCTGGTGTAGATCTAGGCTTAGACAGTAGACACAGCCTAGGTGTTATGCTTTGGGATGGCTGCAAATGTAACATTTTTTTTTGGAGTGGAAAGAATGTTGTTAGGATTCCCTCTGAAAATGTCTTTACAACACGTGTTATGTGATCCATAGTGCTGTGTTAGAAGATGCAAAGCATTTCTCCACAAACCTCTTCTCAAGTAGAGGTGGTTCAGTAGAGTCCAGAGAAGCAGAGTCTGAGAAAATTTTTCATTCTTGCCTCTACATCTATTCTTTATAGCATTATCATGACATACTGCAGATCTGTATTAGATACCACTGCCTTTATGGCTCTAAAACACCCTGGATGAATTTAGAAATAGGGAAAAAAAAAAAAAACTTCTGAGTTTTACAGTGGTTGTCAGTAAGGGATGGGAGAACAGATGACTGGCCAACATCCTTTGAAAATGAACAGTTAGAGAGCTTGCTTCTGAAATTGCATTGAGGGGTCCTTACTCCTGACTATTACGTGTTGTAGTTTTGATACGCTTAATCTCTGAGTGCTAATTGCTCTACTTCCTTAGTATCTTTTCTAGAAAGATTATGGCTTTCAGAACAGCAAAATAAAATAAAAAACTAAACCTTTATACAGGACACTATTTTTGTTTTTTGTTTTTTTCACAAGTTGGATGGCCATTTCATATCTTCCTCTGCTTACCATCCTTTTTTGGCACAATCAACTGAGTAGTATAAAGGAAGCTTCAGAGGTTGCTAACTAAGAGCCTGTGTTTCATAGTCCCTAGTGTGCAATCAAAGCTTGAAAGCAGGGGTGTGCTGCCAGCTGCACCACTCATTTCTTGCTGCATACCTCCAGCCAAGGTTGCTCTGAATGTGTGCAGCAACCACCGAAGGAGCAGTGAGGAGAGACAGAAGCCAGAGATGGAGAACGGTCTTTCTTCAGTCAGAAAATGGCAGCACTTTTCAGGTTTCACATCATTCACAAAGAGACTGGTACCTGTACAGGAACTATAAAATACTGGGGACTTCAAGCATCTTTCCACTGGATTGAAAAGCTCAGATCTAGGCCATGTCTGTGCAGTCCAAATCTGTCATAATTTAGTAGTTGTTCAGTGGTGTGTGTAAAGTGAACATTTAACTTTGGCAGAAATGTGACCAGTTTGTTTTAAAAACTATTAAATAAGGCTATGGGGAAAGAAAAACGGTTAAGATAAACCAGATAGCTTTTTTTTTTTTTTTTCAGACTATTATTCTCAATTGAACTATATTATTACTTCACTTTATTTAGCAAATTGCCTGATTTGGATTCTAAAGCTTCATTGGAATTACTGAAAATGAATATATTGTTTTGCTTTGCTATAATAGATTATCTTGGCTCACCATTTTTATAGATAGTTCATTTGGGGTTATATATTCTTCTCTAACAAAGGGAGCCCAATGCAGAAGGGAGCCCAATGCAGAAGGAAGCCCAAAACAGGAAGCTGAGTGAGGTGCCTGAGACTGGAGATTCTGACAGTCTGGACAGGATTAGGTATAGTTCATTTTCCTTTCCTTTCCTTTCCTTTCCTTTCCTTTCCTTTCCTTTCCTTTCCTTTCCTTTCCTTTCCTTTCCTTTCCTTTCCTTTCCTTTCCTTTCCTTTCCCCTTTCCTTTCCTTTCCTTTCTTTTCCCCTTTCCTTTCCTTTCCTTTCCTTTCCTTTCCTTTCCTTTCCTTTCCTTTCCTTTCCTTTCCTTTCCTTTCCTTTCCTTTCC
>VXAA01006405.1:1533076-1575908 GCA_013399115.1 Anseranas semipalmata
ATTTTATTTTATTTTAAAATTGAAGTCTTTGTCTGCTCTCCCTTCATTTTCTCCTCATTATTAAAATAGGAGAAACCACCAAATTCTGCTCCAACATACAAATAGCTTTGCACCCTTGATAAATTATGGCATTTGTCAAAAAAAAAAAAAAAAGTCATGGCTTTAAAGTGCTAATGCCTCTGTCTTGAGACACTTCCCTTCTGTTTTGTTTACCTAGAGAAAACTTACATTATGTGGTTGAAAGCACAACATACTTAGACCTTTTTTTTTTCTTTCTTTCTTTTTTTTTTTTAACCTGGTGAGAGTCTAACTTAATATTTCAAACTACAGTAAATGCAAGTTGTTCTGTTCAGGCAGTGAGAAAGGAAAATACATTGGCTTTGCAGTAGCCCATTGTTAATTCTTACTCGAGTACTTTTGCTCCATGCCAGGAAGGCAAATACTGCAATTTCCTATCATATTGCTTCCTCAGGTTACTTGTATGTCTAAACTCCGTAAGATATCTTTCAGAAAATAAAGCTATCAGAGATACAGACTTTTACAGAAAGAACATCCACAGCTTCTGAAAAGTACCGTACCATGGCTGACAATATGTGTATTTATTCAAGAACTTATGGTTGTTCGGGTCAGAAAAAGGAACAAGACAACCATCTGCAATAGCACCATCTACTGGTCCTTATAATTTTGACTGAAAATTTTCCTCTGACTGAAAACCATACTGCTCACCATGGACACTGTTTATGCATACTTGCTTGTATGGATTTGCCAGTATGAATGAAATATGTTGCATTAAAAAGTAGCCCATTCTAGTCCATAATGATTTGCTTTTTGTAGAGTGGCCAAGAGCTGGCAGGAGTTCTAGTTCTTTTAATGCTAGGCTGTTAGGTTTTAAATAGGAATGACTGTCTTCTGCTTGCATTTTGCCTCACCAAAGATTAAAAATAAGAACATTTGTCTGGAAGGGTATTTGAACCACATAACTTCTTTTCAGAATGTGTTCCTTTAAAATGGAAGATACATATTGTGAAAATAGAGATTAGTTCACATTTTGGATTGCATTTCCATTGATTAAGTTCAAATGATATTTTCAAGACAGAGTAACCGAAGAGATAATCAGACTAACTGGGTATAAGGCATGATAGAGAAGAAAAATTCACAAATGGAAAGAAAAAGAATGAGGTTAAATCTCAGTGTTACCAACCCCTCACTATCATCATCCTTTAAAAAAGGCGAAGAGGGAAGTTAGGTTGTCTTCAGACCAATTGCATAGCTTCTCAGATGCTGCTAAACTAACTGGGGGTATCAAACAAAGAAAATCTACATTTCAAAGTATAAAAGATTGTATACAAAGAATTTATAAAGCAAAATACTTTGCAAATATAACTGGGTCAGCCAATAAGCCAATATCTACAGCTTCAGCCATCAAGCATTCTTTCTTCAGTACTCTTTCCTGACACTTGTCTACAAAAAAACAAAAACAAAAACAACAACAACAAAAAAAACCAACCAACCAAACAAACAAACAAAAAAACCAACACTAATATTCAGACAACATTGGATCTTTTAGCAATACCCAGGCTGTTTGCTTCTCAGAATGTTTGCTGGAAATCTCACAAAAGGAGTTTTCCCACAAGACTTGCAGTATTTCCCAATTTGTGTCAGATAATACCCAGGGAAAAACAGTCTTATTTTTTATTACCGAATTTTAAATTCTTGCATAAAAGCAAACCAGTAGTGGCAGAATGGAACAGAGTGATGTGTTTCAGATAATCATTTATTCATTAAAAAATTATCAGCCAAAATGGAGGGCTTCAATAAAGCCAAATTTCTATAAAGTTGAATTATCTAGCAAGGTTTAGCCAAAATGAGCAAAATGTGGCAGATATGGTGAAAGTTTGTTTCAGTATTTCTGAAACATTTGTTTTTCACACACAAGTAATAAAATCAAAGGAAATGAAAGATGAGATACATCAAATTAATGCTACCGATGACAAAGGGCAAGGAAGTGACTTGTAGAAGGTCTCCAAGGAAACCACTGGCAGAAGCAGAAACTGAGGCCAACCCATAGTGTCACAGACCAGTTGCTGTTTGTTAGACTATATAAAAGGTCACTACATTTCTTCAAGGCTTAAATGTTTCCTTAATATAGTCTGCAAGAAAAATATGCTTGATCCTTATTAGTAGATGACAGGGCTGTAACAAAAACCATAGTAAAAAGGAAACATACATACAAACTGGATGTATGATGTCCACATGCCAAACTGGAACCAAATATTATAATTTTCTCTTTTTATTAATAATGAATTGAACTCAGTCTCCATGTGCCCGAAACTTATGAAACCCAAATCCATGGAGGGGTTTTGTGTGTATGAAGGTCCTGCAACTTTTGTTATTTTCATTTGTTAGGAGCACACTTTTATTTGTTGTTAAAATGTGTAACACACTACTAGCACTTCACCAAATTTCTTTAAAGACCATTAACACAAGAGGAATGTTTCATAGACCTTGTCAGAACAAATTAAAAATCATTTCCTCCATTAAAAAATGTCATGCTATAACTATGGCTTTTCTCAGCAACATGCAATTTTGATAAAAAAAAAATTCAAAAGGCAGTTTTTTATTTTAACTTTACCTTCTTTTTAAACATATTCAGGCAGAATTTTTAGTCAAAACCCAAGAGAGACAAGCTTGAGTATCAGTAGAGTTGTACTCATGATTGCCATTTGTGAGATACATGTTCAAGTTCACAGAATCACAGAAAGGTTCATTACTCAAATATTTTTCCACTGTAGGCAGAGCAGAAGGCCATGTACACTTACTGTGTTTCATTCAAATAAATCTGAAGCATTCTTCATGTTCCTCGCATTTCTTTCCTCAAAGACATAAGGAAAGGTACTTTAGTTGAAAGTCAGACTGAAGACAATGCTAGAAACAAAACATTATTTAACACGTTTATTTTTTTATTGCACTCTCGATTCTATACAATAGTTACAGTAAAATAATGCTTTCATAAATAGAGGTATGTGCATGTAAACTCGCAAACACTTCTTGTTCTTTTTTTTTTCCATTTCTCCCAGCAGTCCAAAAAGATCCTTCTCTTCTTTCCTAAGTTATTGACATAAAATGAAGCTACTGACATCCCTAGTCATTGAACATCAAAAATTCTAACTTTCCTGAAATAGTGAAATGACCACTGTTTTAAACAGAATCAAACAATAATTAATAATAATATTAATAATAATAAAATAAAAAAATCATTTTTAAGCTTGGTATATTTCTTTACATTACATTAACATTAGTGCCATGGCTGGATCTTTTTTTTTTTGAGAAAATTATTAAAATAAGTGATGATAAGTTTAAGTGGAAATATTTGAATATAATATCTAAATTAGTAAAGTGCAAGATTTCTAGGTCCATATAGCTCTTCTTAAATGCAAACATGCAATTTCTAGATTAAAATAAATAATAGCTATTCCTGAGTGACTCACAGAATAGCAATATTTTGTAATTGGCTTAGATTATTGTAGTATAAACCCTAATAATTTAAAACATTTAGCTATGACACCACATAGTATTTACATTGCCAGTCAAACAGCCAAGAATGTGTTAAACTACAGATTAGAAAACATTCATGTGAAATTTCAGACCCTATTGAAAAAAATAAATAATAATAAAAAAACTTACCACCAACATAAAGAAACACTTTGCTCCTTTATTCAGTGCTACTGTGTGGTTTATTTTTTGTGACACACATTTCATTTTACGTAAACTAGTTACAACACTGCCTGTAAAAGAAATCAATCTCATCAACTCAGAGGGGGCAATTTTTTCATCTCCAGTTTGACAGGAAAGGGTACTGAAAAATGAATTACTGGAGGAAAGATGTGAGGATTACTCCTAAGTACCTGCTGACATGTTCTTCCCAGATATCCTTTGACACAGCTTCACTGGGAACAGACTCACACTTTACAGAAAAGGCACCTGCTGAGGAGCAGTAGTTGGTGTAAAAAATTTTGTCAGAGCAACCTGAACCAAAGCCATAGTATTATTTCTCCCACCATATGTAGGAGAAATATGCCCCTACCATATGTAGGGGCAGTTTACTCTGCCCCTAGGTGCTCCATGGCTCTAATGGAGTGAGGAGAGTATAATGTTTTCACACATGCAGTTATTTAAATATGCAGTTTCCATCCCTTTTTGTTTGCTTGAAGAAAAGAAAGTTCAGGACTGTTGTCAGGTGACTGTGATGTTGGGATGAGGATGTGGGGGTAACTACAAGTGCCAACGAGCAGTCTTCAGTGTGAAAAGGAGAATTCTGAACTACAGGGGACTGAGGTTGTCATCTTCAGATACTTCCGAAATTCCTAAAACCCGTGCTCTTCATGCAAACCACACACTATTCCCTATAATTTGACTAGCTTCTTTGCCCACCCTGCAGTTGCTCCTCGGTAATTTTGGTAATTCTCTACTGCTATTTTGTGCATGATTGCTTCCTCAGTATATGAATTCCTTCTCTGATTGTGTTACCAGAGAGAAAAGCAGCTGCCTTCTTTCATGTATGCATGTACATACATGTGTGAACATGTACAAATGTTTCTTATGTTATTCTGCACAACCTCTGCATTCTTTGGGTATTTGAAGTGCTCTAGCATAACGGATGAAAGCATTAGGGAAAGTCCTTAGGCTTGGTATCATTTAATAGAAATCTTTATATGTTCCATTTATATTGTTTTATCTAGCCTATTTCACTAATTCATGAGGGAGAATTCTGTTGTTAGAGTTGCTAACACAGAGAATGAGAGAGAAGAAGTACTCCTGAGTAAAAACCTTATTAACAGCTATTCAGTGAATTTAATTCTTTCTGGAATACTGCCACCAATTACTTTTTGGCATGCTGACTTGCACAGTATTTTATACCAGTAGTTGCCATGTGTTCACGTCATCAGAATTACCCTAATTGGCTGAGCATTTTGGAAGTTTCAGCCTGGCCTGACCTGAGCTCACATTGACTAGAGGAATAAGAAAAAACAAAGTAAAACTTGATGTCAATGTTATTGATAAGAAGGGACACACAGCATCTCCCTACTCCCTGAAGAATGAATAATTTATTTCTCCTCTCTTTTCCATGTTCTAAGCCTGGAGATTCCTGTTTAATATCAATAAAATTTAATTTCAAGGAAAATAAAGGGTTTATCATGGAAAATTCTCAATGTTCTTTTAGTGAATCATCCAGTAAAAGTAACATTCATGTAGAAGAATTGAGAGGCATTTTTGTGGATTTTTAGATGCAAAGTACTAATTTCACACATGAAGCACCTACGGTCAGATGTTTTCATAACTGTAGCGGCAACTAATATCATTTTCATTCAGGAGGGGTCGTTTCTGTAATAATTCGTAGCCCAGGCCAGCAGCGAAACTGTCGAGTCCAGCCACCTTTTTATCTGACAATAACCAATCCCATATAGTGATGAAGCAATAATGTATGATTGTGGACTAAAACAGTGAGGAAACTTTTCCTTACCCTAAAGTTCTATTGTCTAGCCTAGCATGGTCTAGTGTTTTTATCCTTAATTTACATTTACATTGTGACTTTTCTATTGTAAGCATAGATATTCTTGTTGTCCATGAATTTATTATATTCTTTTGAATCCTATGGAGCCCTGACCTAAAAAATAACCTGTGGAAAATATTGTCTCAAGATAATGATGAACTGCATAGAAATTTATTTCTGTATTATTCATTTGAAAGGTGCTACCTTTCAGTTTTATAGACTCTCACATCACGTCATGAAGAGATATTTTGTTTATTGTCCCTACATCATAAAGTATTTTGAACACTTCTGTTCTGTTCTTTCCATTGTCTTTTGTCTGCTCCTAAAATTTTATTTTGCTTTAAATGCTTCTTGATTTTGATAATTGTGTATATAAGAATGTATATATGCACATTTAACTGTGGATGAAACATTAAAATCTGTATGTCAGTTGCATAACATTACAAAAGCAAGGAATTTGCTCCATTTAATTAAAGGCAAAATAGTTTTCTTTCTCGTTAAGATAATTGTCAATTACTTCTGTAAAATGTCACCTTTATTCTTAAGGTCTTTTTTTTTTCTCAAAAAAAGTGTTTCTATCTATTAAAAAAAAAATGTTTATGTGAATGTTAGGTCAAAGTGTGCCATACAGTGAGCACAAACAAAAGTTTGTATCAAAAATTCTCTCTCCATTTTCATGATCCAATATTTCTGATGTGAATTGCTAGCAACAATAAAATTGAATTTGTGCTGCTGGTTTCCAAAGTAAAATTTAGCTATCCTTCCTAGGTATGAGGGCCATTACAAAAACTGAGACCACAGATAAAATAAGAATTTTGTGAAAACATTAAATTAACTGCAGTTGTTCATATTTGAGGCAGAAGTATTGTCTCAAAGAGAAGAATCTACTTATACATACAGCTTATTAGAGCTGTAGGGCCAAACTCATTACTGTGTATATGGAATTCATTATCAGTTTGCTTTAACTGTCAAAGCTGTAGAGATATTTATATTATGATGTAATTCAGCCTTCACCATCTTTCCTGAACATGTTATTTCCCCAAATAAAATTGTTTTAAAAAAAAATACAATTGCTAACACAGAGATCATGTTGAATTGCTAACGGATCCCTTCTCTAAACGGTATCCATGGACTAAACATCATTGGAATGGGCTTGCAACTCTGTATGGCAGTAGGGGCTGGTGTCTGTGGGTAGTGACTATGAAAAACAGCAGGAGTTTGTTGCTAAATATTATATACATTCATATGTGTTTATCTGTATATTTATATATGCATGAATAATTTGTTCAAAAAATCTGCCAATGTTAATTAGATAAATTATTGGATACAATTTACTTGGCAGACTTGAGTGACAGCTCAGATTTACAGGCCTGTAAAGAAGATCTTGTGAAGCAGCAACTGGTATACTACAATGAAGATTTAAATTCCATTGTTTAGAAAGAGCCAAATAAATTCTATTTTACTAAGGCACATTGTCTAGGAAGGCATTAAGTTTAAATCTGAAGGTATAAAAAAATGAAGACTTAAATGGTCCCCTGGATATTTATTTCAATGGTCAGTATCTATAAATGGGAAAAGTTTGTGACTTTAGGCTGGGTATGACAGAGTGCAGTGAAGGCTTCCAAATGAATCAGTTGCAGGTCCCCAATTCTTACTCCAAGACATATTTTGTTGGCAATAGTACTCGCATTATAATTTTCGGCCTGTTGCTTAACATTTAGAACACTTACGCTGTGGGTCTAAGAAAGAATAGGGGTGTCCCTGAGCACAGAATGAACAGTAAAAGAAAACGCATGCCCCAGAATGGTTATAGTATGAAAGGGCTCCCTATCTAAAACTTCAGTTGAGAAACTGAAGTACTGATATTGAAGTGCTAAGAAAAAATAATCTCATTCAATCAGCTGAAAGGGAAATAATTTGAGAGAGTGTTCACTGGAAAAAAAAATACAAAACAATAGTGTTTAGAAGAAATTTTAAATTCAGACATGCGTGGACTACACTCATTGATCTCAGTGAGAGCTGTCTGCCTATCGCAGTGAGCAGAGTTCATCTTTAGCAGCTTAGGCAGAGCTCCTTAGTGGTGCTTTGTACATTGTACAAAGCTTACATTATTCCTNTACTGAAACAAATTGTCCAATCTTCATTATAAAGATGAGGTCATGTCTTGTGATGGGGTCTGGGGGCTAATTTCCTGAGTGAATCAGAAATGTATAGCTCACTTAAGGCATGTTCCAAAATCCAGTGAAATCAGAGGGACTATGTAATGAATGTTGGATCAAGCCCTGTATCTTGTACCAGTTGAGAAGACAGAGGTACACCCTTTCAGCACCATAGTTAAAAGCAGCATCAAATGCCTTACTCATTGAGTTATCTCAAGTAGAAAATATAAGATAAAAGATAAGGAGAACAGAAATCAAAGCATAAAATATTTGCTAATTTTGTGATAAGAGCAAAAGTATTAAGTTTTGCTTTCTGTAAGGCCATCTATACTTGCTAACATTCAAAACACTTAAAAATTTTTAAATTAAAAATCAATAAAAAATAAAACCTTCAGGAACCAAAGTGTTGAATATATATGAAGGGTTGGAAAACCCTATTGAAAGCTCTACCCTCATCTAATAATATGATCTTTGCTTTCAGTTTCAGCAAAAGGAAAAGCTTTCTAACCTACACACTATTTAAATAAACAGACATTAAATATTATGTAACATTTTATGTATCAGTGAATTCAGTATAACACTGTGATAAGCGTCAGAAATTTACCTTATGTTCCTAACAAAGGAAGAAACAATGGTGCCAATAACAGTCTGAAAGAAGTGCTCTGGAAGAGGGCTATTAAAAAGTTTCTAAGAGAAACTTGGAAGATGGTAGTTATTTGAACTAAGAACTTCAGGCCTGAGTTAGAAGCTTAAACACAAATAAATATTTTTATTCTACATCTGATGTTTTCTATCTGCTTGCACTGACTAATATCTCAGTGGAAAAACATGGCTGGTTTGTTGAGCCTGCATATTTTATATTTTCAAATGCCTCACCTACAAGACATCAAATAAACAATATATGACACCTACCTTCAGTGTAGATGTAAGTCCAGCATTTTATATCAGGAACAAATTTAGCTGGCAACGCTGTCAGTCATTTTGATCAAGACTAAAACTTCCTGACAATTACAAATACATTTTTAAGGGAAAAGAAAGAAAACTTAAAGGCGTCTTCATTTTGAATAGATAGAAATTGCACGTTTTGTTTGTTTTTTTTTTTTTTTTAATGGTATGCAACAACATAAAATGATTAAATTAAAATACATAAATAATTACAATTAAACTATTCATGAGTGTATACTTGTGCATGCATATATATATCCAGAAGTATGTATATATATATACACAAGTTTATAAATATATATAAATTTATTCTCATTTTCATACATTTAACATGACAACAAGATAAATGGCTGTCAGTATAAATGAGAATGAGACTCTGTGTTTTCCAGTTGCAGAGAGTGGATCACTATCTTAATGTTACATTTGACATACTGGGCAGACCAAAATGCACAAGAGCACACAGTTAAATTATTCTTCTAGGATGGAGTACACACATGGATCAGAGCTCAGGGAAGGGCCTCAGGTCAAAATCCTTAGCCTACATGGAGAATGTAAAGCTCTGCTGTTTCTGTGATGCTACATTGCACTTACACTCAGGGCAGGATTTATGTGAAAATGACAGAGTCCTTCAAAAGTTCTGGCTTGCTTTTTAGGTTTCTTTCCTTTGGCATTCTGCTGTAAACAACATAACCCTGAAGAGGCTCTCCCTGCTGATGAAGCAGATGAAAGGCTTTTTTTTGTTGTTGTTCTTGGAATGGCTGGTTTAAAAAAAAAATAAAATAAAATAAATCAATTCTATCTAGAAAGAATAAGTAAAAGGTTTGAATTCCAGGGGCCTTAATCTTCATTCCGTCATTTTGTCTGTAAATATATACTTATGAACTTTTGACACAGGCAGTGGAATTGGAAGAAAATCAATATTGACTTCTGGTCTATAAACTACTCTATTGGATATGATAATAGATCTAGAGAACCTGATGCCTACAGACTTGTGAGATCTTCTGCATTGTCACGTTGTGAATATAAATCTCATTGGGTACTTTCAATTTATATTCAGTCAGCCTAAGCATCAGCTGCATTCAATTTATGTTCAGCACAGCCAAAAAAAGTGAAAGAGAGTGAAATCTTTAAGTCATATGTCTGCTTCTCTAACCTTGTGATATCCAAGACTTGTAAATGCCCTCCTGTATAATCTAGGGCAGCCTAAAGCCTCACCTACTTTCAATTACACAAACTTCAGGACTGCCAAGAAGTCAGGCAGTATCAAAAATCCTGACCTGCTACTTCTTGCCCGAGTAGTTGATAGAATGGCTGGGAACCAGATAAGAAAGGCCATGCAGAAAAATAAAAAAAAAAAAATAGACAAGGATGAATAAAGCCCTTGAGGAAAGACTGGAAGGTTCGACGGTTTGAAATGCAAGGTAGTGTCAAGAAGTATCTTTACACCTCATATTTCATTTGATAAACGCTGAAATACTTACAGTAAAGCAGATTAGATGGTTTATCAGTATAAGCAATCAGGACTCAGACTTCGAAAAACATCCATTCAAATATTACCCCTTTCCTTCCTCAAACCCACCAGCCTCATGCAGTCTCTCTCTTAGACAAAATGAAAGATATTAATTGATGAGCATACACTACAATACTGAACTATACTGTTCATCTCTCTGATATAAATATGATTCCTTGGAATAAGGGAGTTTTGGAATAGCATTCATGTGAAGAATAATTACTTTGTGGGAAATTTGTGTGAGTCAGATTTTAAAAGTGAAAAACGGTAGAAAAACAGCATGCAACTTTCATGAAACCTTTCTCACCTTGCTGCTCCCATTACTTGTAGTAGTTGCAATATGGAAATTGAATAATCTTACTAAAGCTTTTTGCTTCCTATTATCCTTTTTGCAAAGTAATACCTCACGGTCATTATATAAGTTTCATTGTGAAACTTCCATTGTGTGCCAGTCTTTCCTGGCACATGGACAATTTTTTTTTTTACTCTACTTTAGCATTTTCTGGGTGTTCATTGCTAGTTCACTGTCCTACAACAAACCTGACAATGAACCGCGCATTCTTTGTTAGCTCTCATATGGCTCATTCTTATGTGTTTTTTATGGTGTAAAACTGCATAATTTTTATGACGAGGGTACATAGAATTAAACTGGTATTTCCTCAAGTGCCATGATTTTGTTAAAAGTACTGAAAATAAAAGCAAATTGCAATTTTTTTTTCATATCAAGATTTGCACCTATTTAAAAACAGATTAAGCAAGAAATGGGTTTTGTCTGAAAGTTTTGTCAATTGTCTGGAACCTTCTTGAGAGCCTGGAACTGAAATTCGGTCAAACTACAGTAAAGATCTCACCTAAAGTTCAAGGAAACAAATATGTCTCTTTCCATTGCCTGGAAGTTACTGCCTCAAGAAAAAATGTTGATTATCTCATATAAGTAATTCCAGACAAAATAGAAAACACTAGGGAAACCACAGTTGCTGTTTCTTTTGCTTCTACACGCCACCAGTCTACTTGTCCCTCATCTCACCAAAAAAAGAAACCTCAGAAGATGAAAGATGCAGTTTCTTTAACTGAACAACTTGCTTGTTAGGACTAGCTAATGATTCACTTCTGAACTGGAACGCACATACCATAGTAATCTATCTGTGTGGTATTACACATATTTCAACAACACCTGACTTGCTCCATGGAGTATGAGTGACTTATTTCAACTTCTGGTGTGAAGTAAGGAAATTCCCTGTATCGCCTTTAATATCTGGAACGCATTCCAGATAATGTCTGCCTGACTCTCTCTACCCATGTATAATAGAAAAATGATGTCATTTTTTCCCAAAGTTTTCAAGCAAACCTATCTTGAGTTCAAGAAATTTCAAGGTTTGTGTGGTCACAACCATCAATAACAATACTAAAATGGACTAAATCGTTTCAAAACGAATCTTCCACATGGGTATCCAGGAACAACAATCATCTGTAGTCTCCAGTCACAAAGTTCAAAGTAATACTAGCAATTACTCTCCTAGCTTGAATAGTAAATTGTAACACCCTCTCTGTGAAGCAGCTGAAGAACAGTTTATGCTTTTAGATATAATTGTGATTATTTGTGATTAATTCATAGAATAATAGCCTCCTGCCTTGCTAGCAAACAAGCTGGTGTCCAGTAAGTGATTTTATCTTTCTATATAACAAAACACCTTCTGATTGTGCCATCTAATATAAATATACATATATATTTTTCCCACTCCAGAGCTTTTTAAAATTCACTTGATGGTTCAGCCATCAACATTCCTAGGCAAGTTTCACATTTCTGCACTATTAAGCAAGTTTAAGGACTAAATTCTTTTTCATTAAAAACTTTTTTTTTTTTCCTATGTAACTTACTTTCAAGGTTTATTCTGAGTAATTCAGCCATGTTCCTTCATGTTTATCAGTAGCTGACTTCAAGTAAACATGTGAAGTGTAGACACTCAAATGTGTGTGCATGTATAGGATGTATTCATTACGACTTAATTTTAGAAAATATACATATATTCATTTATGTTCTTGATCAATAAAAATTTCAGTTAAGATCTTAAGTCCTTTTTTTTCCCTTCCACAAAGCAATGCACATTCTCTCATGGAGTACTTAGTGTTGTAATTCTGACTGTCTAGGAGTAGCAAATGCCTGAGAGTTACTTTCTAATTCCTTTTCAGATAAATCCAGAAGCACTATTTTCTGCTGTGAAAATGTTTGTTCATGAACATTTTGTACATACATGCATTGTAACATCACACCTCCAGACTGCCAAGCAAACATAGCATCAGGAAAAGGAACATCCAATTTATTTTTATTTCAGAAGGTGATTTCAAGATTAATTTTTATAGGATAGATTTGAAAAGTCTTGGAAGTATCACTAAGGCAATATTTCACAGTGGAAACAAAACCAGAAACAAATTAAAGTTTTCTGAACTTAAACCCATATATGCATATCTAATTATTGGCATACCAACATTAGTTGACGCTCCTGTGAAAGGGCAGGTGAGACTGCTGAGGACAGCTTTAAAATATGCTCTGGTCATCTGTGCAGGTTCCATTTGAACACACACTATTAATTTTGCTATTCAATAAAAAAATGAGAATAATTACTATAGCAACTGCAGAAACACATATGGTATATAACACATTGCCTGAAAGACACAGAAGAGTTCCTTGCAGAAATTAATTACTCTCTGTTGGATTTCAGTTGCTTTACAATGCTCTCTTAAATACAAGAAGAAAAATCACATATTTTATTTTTTGTTAGCAGACACTGACAACTAACTATGCATGCCTAAATATGAACTGATCTGTCTCCATTACAGTTGTAACTATTACATTTTATTGATGAAGTTTTTCATACAGCTTTTAGGTTTACCCCTAAAGAAAGAAAGACCAAGATCAATTCTTCCCCAGTCTGATACAAGAGGGAGGAGAAACCTCCATCAAGAAGTTTTGGGATTCCTTACCAGAAAAGTCTTTTCCTAATCTCAGATTGTTGAAGTATTACTTATACTCTGAAGCCAGAAGGCTTTTTATCCTTTCCAAAATTCTCTCCTTTCTAGTCTGGATCTCATACTGTTGAAGTCACAGGAAATCCATTTGATTCAATTGGTGCAGGGTCAAACATTTAATCCTTACTATTATATATTCGTGTATTCTTGTTATCCGTGTAAATGTTAAATCCTGTTTTCAATCCTGATAAGCCCTTGGCCTCAGTGATACCTTGAGGCAATGAGTTCCCAAAGCTACTTGTGTGAGAATGTACTTCCTTTTAGCAGTCAAAAAAGTTAGTGCATTTCAGTTTCCCTGAATGTCTTGTGTTGAGTGAAGGTGAAGGGACACGTCTGATTTAATTTTTCTGTATACTACACTAATTTGTCCACCTTTACCTTGTTCAGTCTTATTTATCCTCTTTCTTAAGTAAACAGTTCAATCCTTTCCAGTCATATGGAGACAGAATTTCGAGTGCCTTTTCTTTCTACTGAAAGGAATGCTGAGTGAGTTTGTTTTCAGTTTAATTGAACATTAGGTAGCAGGACTGATCTAGTTATATAGCTTTTCTTGATGTTAAGTATAATTTGATTTTAAGATAATTGTTAATTTAACTCTTTTGGGAAAGATACTAAATGATTCTGTTGTACAGGGATGTTTTACCCCAGCTAAGCTTCCTAAAATATAGGCAAGAAAAATTCATGTAGACAAAAGACTTCAGCATATAGAAGCAGACAAATAAATTAGAAGGAGTTGTGGACAGATTTATACAATTTATGTAATTTAATTTCACTGGCACTTTCATTTTTCTGTAATTGCACTTTAATTGCATATATTTTTCTAAATTTAAAAAAGTAGTTAAAACTGCATTGTACTAGATGAAATAATTTCAGGCACTTACTGCAGATGTTTTAAACAGTTCATGTGTGGAACAATTTCATAGTTCTATTATATAAGGCATTTAAAAATTGCACTTGAGTAGTTCTGCCTGCAATCAGCAAAGATCCTGTAAGATTGTTTGCTATTCATCAAAGAACACAAAGCTAAAACCTGTGAACTAAAAGCGGCTATTTCTTTTGCCTTCAGGGAGGATTCCTGAGGCTCCTGAGTTTTGAGAATCATATAACTTAGATGTCTCCATATGAATTTAGGACACTAATTGAAGGAATTTTTCCTTCAGATATCACTCCTGCTGTTTGTTACTTTCTGATTCATTTTCATATAGTACCTGTCTGAATTTTAAGCCCTTGAAAGCATAATTTTTGCCACGTTTTTGCATGTGGCTAGTGCTTCCCTCATGAGAAACACCTTACAACACATTTTTTTCTTGAAAATATTGGACTTTCTTTGAATGTGACTCCAATATATAACATGTCATGCTGTTAATTTGTGGAAGCCAAGATCACGTATCATTTTAGAAAATTTCAGCCCCTGAATTGTACATAATTACAACTATCTAGCAGGCTGCTAATACTACAGCAATTAATATTACAATTAATATTATTTTAGTGGTCAGAAGCCATATCAAAGGTGTAGACTCATTTTGTACAAGGCATTAACATATTCTACATTTTTCCTTGAAAGATTTGCCATGGAATTTAAAACGAGAAGTAAATGTGGCCAAACTAAAAAAAAAAAAACTAGATTTTTTTGAAACGAGGTGAAAACAAACAGCATATCCAGCTGAAATCTGTTGCTGTATATCTGTGGGCTTGACTGTACCATCAGTGTTTAAACTAAACCTCTTAATGAATTCCTTAGAAGTTCTGCTTGCAAGCAAGATATTACAGTATAGCTCTTCATGTTTGATTTTTATTATTTTTTTTTCCTAGCATGCATCTTCCTTTTCATAGTCTAGGGTGTGTTTATTAGTATGTAGGTTACTTCCTTTGGTCCTGTAAACAGATGAACCATACTTATGCAGATTCAGTATTGGTGAACCAATAAACTGTTTATAGGCCATTGCTAATGAGAAGCAATTATCTGAAATTTTGGATTTTGAGATGTTTATAGAGACAGCTCAGTATAATGAAGTATATGAAGCTATTAAGTTTCTCACAGCCCAGTGATGTGCACCATTAGTGACTGGCACAAAGGTAGAGCAAAAAATAGCAGACAATTACATCTGGGTAAGTATGAAAACTAGAAAGTGAACTGAGAAACATCCCTGATTCAATACATACAACAGTGAAATGAATTTGCCATCTTCATTCTGTTTCTGCTTATGTAAACCTCTCCCTTGGCTTTAATAATGGAAATGGATAATAGGGCACAGAGCAAATGTTCCAAATATCTACATTTTTAAAGATATCTATATATTACCCTTCCCAAGCATAAACATAAAAAAGTAATGTGCAGTATACCCTAGCTTAATATATAATAAATAATAACAGCAATAGCATTTAGAACTTTTATAGCACTTTTCAGCTGGAAATTTCAAAGCATTACACAAGGGGGGATAGTAGAGTAGCTCTGTCACTGAAGAGCCTTTCAAACTCACACATCATCCATTTGAAGAGTGCAAAGAACACAAAATCTGAGTAATATTTTCATCCCATAGGCAAAGTTACAGCTAGATTTTCCATTAGTGCTATGTATTGCATTTATTTTAGCAACCGTCTAGAAGTAGAATTGCAGCGTTGAAGCTGCGAAGTTATGCAGAACTAAAGGCCTAGAAGTTAGTGCCTAGACTTCCTCCAAAAAGCAGAAACTGAATTCTAGGCATGTAGCACACGTGTCACAGTGCTTTGAGTACCAGCCTCATACATATCTCCACAGCCTGACTGGGGGATGAAGACTGGCACTAGGACTTAACTCCTACCAGTAACTTGTGAAAGAATCAGGCAAGGAACAAATCAACAACATGATTATCTTTACAGATAATCTATTTTGTGTAGACAGTCAAAGGAAGAAGAAAGCAAGCTAAAAAAAAAAAAAAAAAAAAAAGCAACAAAAGTTTTTGCAACTGAAAGTTTTAAAAACAAAACACGCTTTTAGGAAAAAAATTATTCTAGTCAACTTTTATTTGTGTGGGGTGTTGTTAAAAACAGCAATACTCACACCCATACTTTTTCTTTTTCTCCCATGTGTTTGTCTCTTATAGTAAAAATTTGGATAATATCAGGTTAAAGGGAAAAGATGAGAGGAAAGAAAAGGAAAATCAAAGTACCTCACAATTATTTATTTACTTTTAATCTAAAATAGTCTTTGAAAATTAATTAAAATTTTTTCACTGCTTTAAGTAATAGTTGTAATTGTTGATAAGGACACATAAAGCAAATACAGTACCAGGCATATTGTTGTGGATGCTAGTGGAGACAAATGATCATCTGAATTTTCTGTCACAAATTCTTTCTGAACAATTGTATTCCTGGTGTTTCTGCCTCATGTCATTTAATGCTCCATCTGATGCCTACGTAATTGTCTGATAAGAATAAACAGTCAGGAAAGAGCACCTGTAATTCCACTTTTGCTTCTCTTAAAAGAGAAAAAAAAGCTACATTCCTACAGTCTAACAATTTATGGCACATTTTTATATACTTTTCAGTTGATCTCTCTTTTGAAACACTGCTAGACAGACAGCAGGTTATATATCAATGCTTCTTTGATCTCCTACATTTAATTGGGGACACCAACAAGATCTTTCATGTTTAGAGGCCAGCAATGAGTCAATGAGTAAAAAGCAATGTTTTATTTAAAGCCTGACAAATTATCTTTTCTTCTTCTATTTTTTTTTACTTTTTTTTTTTTTTTTTTACTTCAGTAGGAAGACTAAGCAGTGCCTTTCTTGTTTTGACACTGTCAGCTTCTGTCTCAGATTTTTAAAAACTCAGATTAATACAAAAATGAGAACCTTGATTCCTATACTAGAGTGAATAGTCTGAATCTTTGTTGTTTCTGGTAGAAGCTGGCAGATGTGCAAGTCACTACATGCATTGAAATCTCCATATCAAATATGGGAGTAAGCTATATATTTTGTTGTTAAGGTAAAGTGAAATTAATTCCTATTTCAGAAACACATTTTGTGAAAATCCGGTGCTTAAAAGGCCAGGCTCAGTACACCAAGGATTTTTAAAGAGCCAGTGCAGTGGAAGCAATGTCTTTTCCTGAAATAATTACCTGCAAGTAGCTCCATACTTTAACATCGTTCTTTGTGCTCCAGTCAAAAATGAAGTCAAGAGAGGCCTTCTGAGATGAAAAAAAAAAAAAAGCTTTTAAGTTGAATTCCGTCTGATATATTTAAATGTTACCAAACTTTCTTTTAGGATTTGATTGTCTTGTACCCTTTAACTTGTAGAAAAGCATAAGGGAAATTAAGGAACTACTGTTCATTACCTCTACCTAGATCTTGCCAGTAGATCTCTACAATGTTTTATACAGTGTTACATGCTAACACCAAGCAAGTGAGTGTAGGAGATATGTATATGAAAATTAAATGAATAGTGCTTATTTGCAGCAGATGGATCCATGTCACATATAGAGGTACTGGGAAAAAAAAAGCAAGATATACCGTATAGTCGCCTCTTCATTGTGACCTTTTTCACTTGTGCAACAATTCTAAGTGTTTTGCTGTTACTTGAGAGCTATTTTAAATGGCTGATTGCTAAAGTGAATGGCATATGTTTAAAGTGAATGACTGATTGACTAGGTAATTAGCAAAGTCTATTTTCCTTTAAGCTTTGAGCTATTACTGTGCAGTCATTTTGGCTGCACTGTATTGCTCTTCTAGCATGCAAACACAAAGTATGGAAAAATTTTTTAAGAATATTTTTTTTAAAACAAATTAAAGGAACATCAGAAAACTTTCTGTAACATCCTCCGAGTGTTACGAATTTTTGTTGAAAGAGCAAGATGGCCACATTCCACAAGAACAGAATTTAACTCTTGAAGTTGAGTGTTGTTGATTAAGCAATTGTTCCTGCTAAAGCAAAAGGCCTTAGTGGTTATCTGGGCTATTTGGAAATTGACCTTTTTTATCCAGTAATCATCAAATGTGATTGATGGGTTGTATTTTCATCTTGCCTGTTGCTAATAAGCTTCTTTGTATCTGTCTATTTAGAATGATTACATCTTTAAAGCAGGTTAATTTAAAAGGTCACCTTATCAAACATTTTGCTATTGACTAAAATCTGTAGTCAGCCAATTATGCTTCTTTTATGTGGCTGCCTATCTGCTGTCCTGTGATTGCCCATAAGCTTTTGTCTGAAATGTCTCATCACATTTGGATGAAGACAGAAATGTGGCAATATTTTAACATATAAAATCCCGAATATCTTTGCTCCTAACTTAGATCGTGTTGACTTCAGGTCATAAGAAGCTGGTGGGATTTGATTTCATAACAGATGTAATGGGTGAGATACTAGACTGACTGAAGATAAAAAAAAAAAAGATGAAATTCAAGGAAGCCAAGTGTTCACACACATTTTTAATTTTTAGTAAGAAAACAAACCACCAATCATAACTATTTGATTGATTGATCAGTGAGGTAGAAAAGCTATCACTGACTTCAAAAAAAGTCTTGGATTAAGTCCAAGAGCATTCCTTTTCACTGTCTGAAGTTTCACCAGTCTTTCAAACCACTTCAGGTGGAACGTAGGCCAAATCAAAATGAGTCAAGAAAAAAATTACTATTGGTATAATTCATGTGCACTGAATTGTCAGAAGTGACAAATGTCTTGCATTTCAGGCTAAAAATGAAAGCAACATAATAACCTGTTCAGCTGTTGTTTCTGGGACTGGAAACCAGACCTGTGAATAGTGAGATAAAGAGGAAGTACGGCTACCACATTACTAGTATGCAAAGATCGTCACCTTGCACATGACAGTGGCTTGTCATAATCTAGGACAATAATAGGAGACATAAAAAATATTTTGTTTGTGTATTGCAAATGAAAGAGTAACTCATAATGGGTAAAAAGTAGTTTATATTTGTTTAAAGCGTTTGATAGCTTCAAAGTTCTTAGAGGACAGAGATCATTGTCTGACTTCCTGCATATCACTGTATATGGGACCTACCTGTACTTCATCTCAGCCTGCATAAAGCAGTTCACTAACTATGTTGAAACAGCATACTTGTGGACAAAATGTGAGATACAGCTGGATGAATTTCACCCATTGCTAAGGCAAGCTTGGAAAGAAACCTGTCTGAGAAAGCACTGTAACATTGCATAACAAATTAGCACAAGGTGTGAAGAAATGTGAAACTTCATCAGCAATCTAGATATGCAAACCTAATCACCTGAGCTGGATTTTTTTTTTTTTTCAGTAAATTTAGTGTCCATGCTTTTATGAATTGCCAGAAGATTTAAAAAGGTGTTGGCTTGATTCACATAAAAATACCTAGACTTTAAGACAATACCCAAAAAGTCTTATAGAAACACAGAATGGCTCTATGGAGCATACTATTAGAACTGTAGAAAATTCTTTGGGTATTGCTTACTGTATTTCATTTGGGATTTTTAATTATTTATTTCCTGTTCTATATTTATTTAAGAAACTAGAAGGAAATGGAAATAGAGACTTATTATAATTGTGTACTGAATTCGATGAGATTTATCTGTTGGAACAGAAAATCTTAACATACCCACAACCTCACTGTAATGTCTGCGTGATAGTCCAACAATTGTTTCAAGGAGTAAAATATCCTGTTGGCTGAATTACAATTGTCATTTCCAACAGTCCATAGCTATTCTTGGAGGTTATAGACATGCCTGTCTCTGCTAAACTTCTACATGGAACTCAAACTTCTGAAGTAAAATTAGTAAATAACTGACTTTGTCTTTGAAAAATAATCTTATGTATTATCATTGTATGCAGGAAACTCAAATGAAATGGAGTCATTCACCATGTCAGTAGATTCTGGAAGCTTAATTCTATTTCGAATTTTGAGTTTTGTCATCTTTGACAGTAAATTATAAATTTTATTTCATAACACTTTACATGTTTAATACAAAACGGACATGAATAAACACAAACAGGATGCTCCATACACTCAAAAACAACTGTATTTGAGAAAAATATGTTGATATAATTATAGCTCAGAGATTTTTTGGGGGGGGATCAAATTTGTATGCATTGAAAGACCTACTCTCAGGGCAATCAGTGTTATCCGCAAATCCAGGCAAAGTTATAAAATAATTTTAAATGAAGAAGTGGAGGAAAAATAGCAGTGTCAAAAGAAATTGATTCTGACATTTTTTAAATGAGCATGTTTTTAAGTGAGACTTAAAATGAGTTGAGGTTAAATGTGCAAAATTGAGGAAGATCAGCTGATTTTTCCTATTGCAACTCTAAGGTCAGGGAACTTGCTTAGGTGATAGGAAAGCCATCATCCAGCATACCATGCACACAGATAGAAAAAAAAAAAAGTTACTTGAAAAAAAAGTGTATGCTTGAAAGCAAAATTAAACAATACCATGGGATCCCTGAATCATATTTTAATTTACTAAAAAATAAATTATAGGTATGAGATGACTAGAAATGTAAATATCATTTAATTTATTTTGGTTTGATAACAGAATAGAAATCTGAGTTCTTCGAATAACTCCTTTTAGAATCTTTCATAACTGTGAAAGCAGTTCATCAGACAGCAGATTCGGGGGTCACAGTCCAGCACATTCAATGATAGAAGGCACAGCTGGTGTGCCAGAAATATTCCTCCTCATATACACTGCCCACATTCTTCCACAAGCACAATTTAGCTTCCTGAATGCAATTGCAAATTTTTAACATATTTTTACAATACCAAATCAAGAATAAAATCTACAGTGTGAGACTAAATAACAGTATTAAATTTCCTTATTTCCTTTGAGTTTCACTTTGTTAAGAAGATACTTTTTTATTTATTTTTTGATTGATTTAAAATATATAATAATATGGAACAAGCTAAGTTTTGCTGGGAACAGCACAACCTCCTAGAACAGATCTTTCTTGGGTACTGCAGAACTGTCCTGCAAAATTACTATAGATTTTATTGTAGTTCCAAATTTTTGAAAGCTGTCAATATCATTAGGTCTTAAAGTCAATTTAATGAAAGACTGAAATTTGCAAGGAAGTAGGACCCCTCCCCCCCTCCAAAATCACAGTTTTATGTGTCTTAATGTGTATTAGTGTCTTGCCTATCTTTCTAATAATAGAACATACAAAATAAAGTAACTTGACTGAAAATTTATTACTCATTGTGCAGTGTAACACAAAAGTTATTGTCAAAATATTCCTACATACTATCATAAAAAAGGATTTAAAAAAAAAAGCTGGTGTCATTTTTCACTTCATAATACCATTGCTATGAACAAACAGTTAATTGCCTATGGAGTAAAAAAAATAAATATCCCAAATTAATTTATCAAACACTAGTTTTAGACCAAAATGACGTTTTTTATTGTTAAAAAAGAAAAAACACAAAACAACAAAACAAAACAAAACAAAACAAAAAAAACACAAATAAATAAGGTGAACTTAGCTAGAAAAAAATAATAAAGAGAAATGTTTCAGAAAGAGTTCTCCTACACCTCAAAAAAGCAACGTACAAATGGACTTGAAAAATACAAATTTTCTAATGGCTTGTAGTTATAACAAACAAGGAATCTCACTATTTCCTTCCTGAGGGATTTTAACACTTTGTAGTTTACAGGATGAATTTAAAAACACTTTTCTCAATTGCTCCCTTCATGGCACAATTTGTAATTATAAGTAAAGGTTATAAAACTTTAACTGCTGTCAGTGACTGCTGCCAAGAAAAACTTTTCAGCAGTTTAAACAATTCAGGGGGCAGAGAAAGAGTCAAAGGAAAAGAAGCATACTGTAGCATTTTGTCACAGAAATTGGACAGATAAATGATGCTTGGACAGATCAGTAATTGGAGAGAAATTGATAGGGAGATAATTGAGGAAAAAATAGATATTGTCTGATAAACTCCTTTTTTATTCCCTGTGTTTAAATGAAAATAAATAAATATATAAATAAGGAATAATGGTGAAAGACTAAGATCACTTGCTCTGAACACTTATAAAATAAAATCTTATACATATATATATATTTTTCTTCTTCAAAGAGATATGACTGAAACAATAATTTCATTTACTAAGTGTCTCAAAATGATAGAAATTAGCCAAACAAAGTATGACATTAATATTTGAGCTAAAAAAGACAGCTCTGAATGACCTCAAACAATAATACAGCATCACAAAAAGTATGGTAGATTCCTGTTGTATGTCAGTTTAGATGCTGTAGTCTTTCTTGATGACACTGTTTGCTTTTTAAATGAAAACTTGATATGATCTGAACATAATTCTGGAAAACAAAACAAAGTAAAACAACAAAAAGCTAGGCTACCTGACGCTCCAGCCTATTGATCTCAGTTTGAAGAATGGACCTATATTGAGTAAATTTTGAATTTCATTTTAGAGGCTAGGAAGAAACAGAACTTTTATATTTCTGCTTGCTTTTATTTTATTGCTATGTTTTTTCTCCTCCATTTAGTAGATTTATTATCTACTGCAATGGTAGGTGCAGTAATGAAGGAGACAATACCAGCCGAAGGTGAAGTCAAGTTGGCCAGTCCGGGCACACTGCTGGTCTGAGGCAGCATGGCAGCTCTTACGCCGCAAAGAACCAGAAGTCCTGGTGTGATTAGGCTTTTGAGCTCTCACATCAAATAATACCTATAATTAGATCAGACATCCTTTCTAGAGTTCGGTCGGTTGTTTTTTGTGTATGTAGTTTAGATCATGTCTTCTTACATGTTCCCGAAGTGTTAAACACAATGAAACCCTCAATTCTTTATGAAGGAATCTGGACGTAACTATTGGAAATAAAGTTGAAATTCTGAAATCTTTTTGCCATAAATAGGCCTTAAAAAATAAAAAGACACACTTGGTCTATCAGCCTCTCTGGACAATGTGCTGATACAGTGTGCTTAATGCAGCAGACAGAAATCATTGGGTATGTTTAGTAAAAAGAATGAGCCACAGAATCATCTCAAAGGCAAAATCTTGATGACTCTTTACAGGAACCTTAGGAAGAAAGTTCTTTATCGGGTGTTGCTGATTGACAATTTATGTCTCAAACAGCAGGCCATGGCACAGTCATTATTCTAGAAACTTTGCAGGTGTAGTTTCAGTCAGAGTTATTTAGATATACATAAATATATACACATACATACATACATTTACATACTAATTTATACTATTCATAAATTCTATTCTAATACAGTGATAGTTTGCTAGAAAAAAAGGATTTAGCACTGTTAGTATTTGGGTCGTTTTTTAAACCTTCCTGAAATTTTAAAGAAACATGGATGAGCAAGTTTTTCTCTTTGCTTCTCCCTCACCCCTGCAACATGTATCAGCTGAACAAGGATTGAGCACTCAGCTAGGAAGGCAAGTAGAGACCTGAATTTGGGTCATCCAGCTCTTATTAGAGTAATTCACATCATTGTCACACCAGACATTTGAGGGTCTTTCACCTTACCAGAACTTCTGTCATGGACTTGAGAAAAGTTCACAATAGACATTTGAACCTCCCACTCATACTGTGCTTAACATTCATATTTAACACCATTGGGTTATGATTACAGGAAAAAAAAAAATAAAATAACCAACTGCATACATAACTACACACAAATATGGACCTAATGCACCTTTTGAATGTGCTTCCGATAAAAATCTGATATGACCTGGGGACAGCTTAGCAAAAGAGCTAGCTGGATACCCTTCTGAAAGATATGCAGTAATTCAACCAGAAGCAATGAGTTCAATGCAGGAAATAGTGTGTGACATTTTACAATCTGAATTATGCAGGAGATTATATTGAATTGTATGATTTGGTTTTATCACGTACTGTATTATATGATTGTACGATTTAGAATATATTATTCAAATATGTCCTTAACTGAAAAAATCTGTCATCATGGCAAAATAATGCAAGTTGCATACTTCCATGGAGTGAAACTATCACAGAGCTTAATTATACATTTGAATTGGTGTTGCTACCGTGTTTACGAGCTCAGCTAACAAAAGTAACAGCATTGAGAGTTGTGTCATAGGGATGTTCAGTACACACATGTTTGCCTCTTGGTTAGTTTTCACCCCTAGATCATATTATCTCTCTCTGCTGCAGTCAACTATTGACATGTTTAATGGCTACATGATGCATGACCAGAAGACTTCACATCAATTTTTCTCATTACTTTGCTCTGTCTGGATGATAATCTTTTCAGCCGGGTTAAGTTTGAGTCCATTTCTGCTTCTGATGATCATGATTGTTTATTGCATTATATTAAATTCACTGTGGCTGGCTGGGTAACAAATGGACAAGCTGTAAGCTGGGGCCATAGGGGCTGGCAGTTGTCAGCACTGTGATAAGCTTGTGCTTTATCATCAGAAACTAAAGACTACTTAAATGATACTGACTATAGTTGCAGTCATAATTTATTGGCCTCAAGTGACTACTTGCTGCATGGTGCCCTGCCTTTTCTTTTCTCAATTTCTGTTTTGCTGTAGTTGGAATTATAAAATCTCAGCAGTTCTCTTGCACAAAATCTTTATCTCTGTAGTATAAGAGAAGGCAAGAAAGGATATACAGCAGAGAGTTGCGGAGGCTAATAATATATTGCGAAGTTTTATGTAAGGCCTTTATGAAAAAAAGCATCCTTCTGTCAAAACTGAATGAACATATCCATCTTTACTGACATGTCTTCCCTCCTAATGTTTTTTTTTTTTTAGTTAAACAGGCCATTTTATTGCATTTGCATTTTGATTATACACTTAGAAAGATAAAGACAATTTTCCAAAACACTCCTAAAACTGGTCAAGAAATTGTTATTTTGAAAGACATGAAACTGTCTTATTTTCATATATGTTCACTTTCACCATTTTTTTTCTGTGAAAACACGGCAATATTTACAGTTTTAGAATTTTCTTTCACCAGAAGGTACTTTTCTAAAAAATTAACTTCTTTGGGCTCAAGTGAATACCTAGTTATTAAATAAGCAAAGAGCTCCATAGAGTTAGTCATTATGAACATGAAGTGAAATACACAGCTCTGCCTCTACAAGCTTAGCATCTAAGAATAAAGGTGGAATAATGTTTTTCACAAATGTGATCTGTTTCGGGTACACTGCTTTCAGATGCTTTCTTTTGTACTGCACTTGGCAGCATAGACCAAAATTTTGCATCCGTAACACTATCCCAATATCAACTTCACAGACTAGTGAGATCAAGAAACATCTCGGTACTTCACCTTTCCTCATCGACTTCACATCTGTTGAAGATACACAAGACAGACAATATAATGAAAGTAGGTGATGGAACCAAGAAAATTGCCATCCCATATACTATGCAGTTTGGAATTTGGTGCAGAAATAGTACTTTTTAAAGGCCAGTAGACAAAGCCTGGATGGTTTGTTCAGGTCAGTTGAGTTTGTTCTTATCAATTCTTTAAGTTGTTCTACTACATTAGTCATGTAGCAGACTGTTGCTATGTATCTCTTTACATGTATCCCATGGATATCCACAGTATTTTGTCCACTTGTCCAATTTCTTTGGAGTGGATCTGAGAGTTCTTTGGTTCAGAGCCAAACTGAGACCCATATCACACAATTCATAATATCTGAGGGCCTGAATGGGGACCTGTCAGCTCCAGGGTGCCTGTCTGCAGGTAGCCAGTGGGAAAAACAATGCTTAGTTCACCCACATACTTATGCCTAGGTTATCACTTACCTTGGTACTCCGGCTAGGTTATCATGTGCTGAGAATAAAAATATTACTGTTTTTATTATTTTTTTTACAACTATTAATATTTTAAGATTGCTTTTTTATGCTCAGGAAATTACCTCTTTTAGCCACTCTTTTTCTTTCTACTGATGCTCTTTATCAGCTGTTGCCAAACAGTGTTCTGTGACCTAGAAAGGAAAGAGAAATATACCTTGGACTTGGTTTAGTTTTCTCAATAACGGTCTTTAATTGTTTTCTCCTGAAAATTTAAGGATCACTGACATATTCCATTTCAATATTTTTTTAAAACTTTTCCTATCAGCTCCATTCTTCTTCCAGATATTACTGATTTCTAATATATTCTCATCCAGTTGTTTTTATTCCCATACTTCTGCTCAGCTTTGACTGCTGCAGCTACTATTTAGCTTCAGAACAGAGGTGACCATAGTTTGCTTTGTCCCATGGTTGCATCCTAATATGTTGTCTTGATTTGGGCTTGCCTACCACATTTTTTTTTTTTTTCTCATGATAGTTTTTCCTAGAATGAGAGTTTTCCGGTTCCAAGTTGTGGAGGTTTTACCCTGCTGGGCAGCTGAACTCCACCACAACCACCCTCTCACTCTCCCTCCTCAAAGAAAAAAGGGGGAGAAAATACGATGGAAAAGGCTCAAGGGTTGAGATAAGGACAGGAAGATTGCTTGCCAATTACTGTCACGGGCAAAACAGACTCAGCATAGGCAAGTTGATATAATTTATTGTCCATCACTAGCGGACTAGAGCAGTGAGAAACTACAAGCAAACTAAAAACACCTTCCCCCACCCACTCTCTTCTACCTCCTCGCCCCGAGCGGTGCAGGGGAAGGGGAATGGGGGNGCTCCCATGGGCCGCAGCCTCCTTCAGGCCACATCCACCTGCTCCATGTGTGCTCCTCCATGGCTGCTGCGTGGAGATCTGCTCCATGTGGTGCCCATGGACTGCAGGGGGACGGCCTGCTCCACCATGGGCCTCTCCATGGGCCGCAGGGGAACTTCTGCTGCGGCGCCTGGAGCCCCTCCTGCCCTCCTTCTGCACTGCCCTGGGTGCCTGCAGGGCTGTTTCTCACTCCTCTCTCCCACCTGCTGTTGCACAGCAATTTTTTTCGCTTTCTTCACTCTGTTCTCCCAGAGGCACAACCAGCATCGCTCACTGGCTCGGCTCTGGCCAGCAGCGGGTCCCTTTTGGAGCCGGCTGGAGCTGGCTCTGACCTGACATGGGGCAGGTGCTGGGCTCTGCTCGCAGAGGCCACCCCTGCAGCCCCCTCTGCCACCAAATCCTAGCCATGTAAACCCAATACACAGGTTTGTTGGTGGGGGAATCAAGAGCCTTTGCAGGTTGACACAACATCATATTTTCCAGGATGTCCAAACTTACAAGATATTGTATAAATGTCTCTGAAAATAAATTTGATAAATATTGTCAATTATCAGAAATTTCGAAAGAGATTCTTGTAGGTGAAAGAAAATACTACTTGAATATGTGAGAAGATTGTAAGCCCTTAGTTTTAACTTTCTATTCTTCATATTTAGAATAAATTGCATACTTGATGAATCTTACAATTTTCCAAGCTTTCTATGGAAATGGCATATTTAAAACTGCATGAAATTCTAGCCTTACCACAGTCAATAGGAGTATTCCATTAACAATGGCAGGGAGAGAGAGATTCTAGCCATACTGATGGAGTAAGACTTTCTGTCAGATGGTTTCTTCTATTTTTCTCAGCTTTCTGGCAGAATTCTACAACAGACACAGAAGTCTTGAGGAAATTCTGTCAGAGAGTGGTAGAGCAGTGTACTACAAATCTAGAAATTTAAACATGGTCCCTAGCTGTGTTACAGATTTCAAGTGTAATATTAGAAAGGGCACTTAAATTCTTCACTCCTTTTTTTTTCTCAAATATAAAACATGGATTGATTATAATACTAGATGTTAACTGAACACCACTGTTCCTTTAGATTTTGCATTCCCTGAAATAGAAAGTCTTTATTGCTATGTGCATTTAGTTGGGCATTGCTGTAATATCAATAAACACTGAAATCCCATAGGCTTTCTCAAGAATCAAAAGAAAGTTTGTCTTTCTTATTTTGATAGTTCTGTAGAATTAGAGCTGAGCAAAAATCTATTTCCCTATCACCTACAAATTTCCTAGAAGAACAAAACTAATAAATCTACAAGTAAAACCATTACAAATATTTTCTAAAATATAACAGTATATATAACACTACATAACTGACTACTGTAAAGGAGTTAAACAGATCTCTTCAAAACCTGTTTTTCTACTTTCCACCAAGAAAGGACAGTGCTTTAATTGTTTTTAAGAAACTGGCTATTTGAGGGTCATCTGCTCTGTTACTGTGGATATTCCACTTCAAGCAAATAAATCAGAGTAAGGATTTAAACCTAAATTTCTGAAGATCCAAACTGTTCCTAATCAACCCAAACTGTTATTGCACTTTCTCAGCCAAATGTCCACACTTTGACCTATTGATGCGTTATTTGCATCAGTGTATTCATTTAAAAAAACTTGTCTTAGATGAATCTACATTCTCTGGAAAAGGAAAAAAAAAAAAAAGATAAAAAAGCCTGATTCCATAAAGAAAGTGTAAGGAGATAATCTGCTAACCAATTGCATTTGGTTGGGATATCATTAAGGAGATGCATCATTCACCATAAGTTAAAAAATTGTATGCAAAGAGAGAAATCCAGAAAAACTGGGTTTTATGACATCGGATACAAAAAGTTCATGTAGTGTTTTTACGACAATATTTTAATTTAGGTACCCATCTTGGACCTAAAAAATCATGGATCCATGTAGAAGAAAGGAAAGACGGAACAGATGTTCTTGAGAAGACCAGTTACCAGAGACACTATGACATTACTGTTTAATGTAATTTAAAAGATAACATGCAGAGTTCCTCTTCATTTGTGAAAAATGTCAAGTCTATCTCATATTTGAGCACACATTCAATTAAAGCAATTCCCAAAATAGTTTCAAGATAAACAAAGAAGACCTGAATATTCTCACTTCTAGGACTTCATGAATTTTGTTATTCAGCCTTCCTTACCCAGTTGGTTGTCTGACAGCTTGCCTAGTAAAATTTCCCTCAGAAGTTCTGCAGCTTTATAAAGCATAGACTACATTATCTGTTCAACTCCATGTAGAAAATTGCATGATAATATATCTAGGCATTGCAAAGAGAATGCAGTCCACTGGACTGCAATTAAGCTGATACAGGGTCTAATCACAGTTACTTCTGCTAGGTGGCTTGGGCAGCTCATTTCTTCACCGTATTTTCATCTGCAAACTGGGCTTTGGAGTTTACTTATGCAAAGGGCTAGTTTTTTTTTTTTTTCTTTCTTTCTTTCTGGATGTTACTAAGGTGATAATAACCTGATATAATAAAAGATCTTTTTCTAATTATGCATTTAAATTAAATACTGATATTTACTGTCCTACTCTGAAGTCTAAACTAGAGAGAAAGACATAGTACTTCCCTATTTAAACAGTCCATACTTAGCCATGTTTCTTTTTTACAGTATGCCTGTGTCTGAATTCTAAATACTTCATTAACGTGGTCAGTTTATGTAATCTTTTGTAAAATATTACATTTAACACTTCAGCTCTGACTTGGATATACCTCCAATATTTCCTTTTTGCATCAAGCAGGTTACACATTCAGCTAGTACCAATTCATTCAGTTGAAAGCCAAGCATGCCCGATTACCCCTAATCAGTTCAACATCTTTCAGTGACCTTCAATAGGCAAACATTCCTAATAAGTTCAGTGTGGATCAGGCTTACTACAGGCAAAGACAGACAAAAAGTAAAAGTATTCCTATCTCCCGAGCAGTTTTCTGTCTATTAAGCTAACTAAGATACACTTTAAATTTTACATACACAATTTCTAGTGAGATCAGTTTTTGATTTACTGTACATTTTCAGCATCTGTGCAACATATCTAGATTTTTTTGGAATCCAGGAGGCTGAGAAAGGGGAATAACATAAAGAAAATTCATGCCAGCCTTTTCTCGTGGCAGTCAGAGCTCGAGCACAGGATATATATTCTGGTGTGTTCTGCTTGAAGGCTGGTGATTACATGTCCAAGATGAAAAGCTCCTCTGCATTACGGAGCTTTTAGTTACAAATGAGCATTTCTTGATGCATATTAAACTTGACACATTAACTCCTGGATGAATTACTTACAAAGGGAACTGCTTAAGACTATTAAGATATATACAGTGAAATCCTAGGTGCTAAGTAGAGTTAACATTATTCCAGAGTGTGTTTGTTTTTAAAGTGTCTGGTTTAGCTTAAGTTTCTCTCTTTAATCATGCATACTGCCCCAGGCTGCCAAAAAGGCAGCCATCAGCATTGCTTAGTGAAGGCAGCTTAGTGCTGTCAGCCATCTTATCTCCCCTGCTGCATGGGTGATAGCTTTTATCTGTGAGTATAAACATTAAAATGGAACTATAATCCTACCTTAGTCCTGCAGAAGACTTCCAGCTGTTTCTCAGATACGGAGAAACTCCTCCCATTACAGACACATGTATGTGTCTGTGTGCATACACGTGTTTCTTTGGACAGTAAAAATCACAAGGAAAAGGAATTTATCTGAAAAAAGAAACTCTACTTTAGGAAATTTTTGGAAATAGTTAGCCAAGCCAGGGAACCAGTTTAATATAAGAATCCCAGTCGAGCATATAGAATGACATTTAAAATATCTAAGCACACAAGTAACCTGGCATCACAGCATAATATACTTTAAAACTTTTTTCTTTATAATGCACAGTTCAGTTTTTATTTCAGAGTTTTTCATACACAGAATCTCAGAGGATCAGTTTATATAAGGAAATAAATAAGAGTAAAAGTGCTAACATATGAAATCCTGAAAGTAAATTTGTTTCAGCATTATTTCTGAAAGAGAAAGAAACTTTTAAATAAATATGGGAAGATAATTTCATCATTATGGGAACTAAAACCTCTTTCCTTCTAAGTCAAGAGTTGAATACAATAATATTTTCCCAAGGTTAAATTTTCAGTGTTTTTCAAATGATGCTCTCCAAAGTTATCTTCTATGCCAGCAATGCGAACATGAATTAGCGTCCATCTCAACAGCCTTTTTGTAGCTTCCTTCACCACTCCACAGCTACACTTGCCACACAGGTATGTTATCCTACAGGATACATTGCTTAGATACAGAGTGCCTAATTGAGCATCACTTAAACTGACATAGGAAACAGGTGCTCCTGGCAGATCATCTGCATGTTTAGATGCAGATTAAAATATATATATATACTTATATATATATATATAAGTATAATATATAAAGTATAATATATAAATATATATATATACTTAATCTAAAATCAGGAAAAGCATGCAGGTTAATTTATAGAGAGAATGTCTCATCACTGCTTTAACTGATCTCTCTGTCCTCTTGTCTCTAGTCCTGCCTGCAGTTACATTGTTATTAGATCCTTTGTGATAGAAACTACCATTTGGAACAACCTCACTACACCTTTTTACTGCAACAATTCGTTGTCATTTTTCTGATTTTAAGATATCACTTTGTCAATCTTAGTTGTTTTCCTCTCCTGTTAATATCATATGTAATTTAACTTTGGGAATACAAGCAATGCTGTTTGTTGAGCTGGGAGTGGCAGAGAAGAAGAAAAGAGGGATGGTACTGGTCTGTCACTCTTTCGCTGTTACCTGTTTCCTCAAAATGGAGAGCAGTTCAGGCCAGGAAATAGAAAGTATGAAGACCTCATCTGTCAAGATAAAAAATTCCCAATTTCCCAGTTGACCACTGACTTTCAATGAAGCTTTTGAAAATTCCTACTTCATTCAAAGATTCTGAATTAAACCCCAAACTGGCTGCAAATGATGAAAAAGGTCGATATATATTTATCTTAAAGAGGATAAGTAGTTGTCTTAAAGTCAACTGAAATGTTTCAGATAGAATTCCTCCTAAATATTTACAGGGGCCTTTAAAATATGTCTGTAAGGTTATCAAAACCATACAAAGGATTTTGATTCCCAATTATCATAGAAATTAATTGAAACAGGGTATTCAAATCCCCTATGTACAGTTCTGTATATGCAATTCATGTAATGTGGATAAGCAGAAATTAATAGGAAATGGCTTCCCTCAATACATTGAAAGTCTAGGCACCCAGTGATATTGAAAATAAAATTATGACATTTTTGAAGATTCTACCAATTCTAATGTTATCCCCTAGCTTTAAAATGGCAGTGAAGGTTCAGCAACAAACAATAGAAATTTAAACTGTCACATTTTAAAGTGTCAAATGTATTTTTATATAACAGCTAGAGACAGTTACAATAGGGATAACCTCTGCTAATTTAATGAGAAAGGAGCACATTTGTAATAAAAAAGCACACAGAAATGTATTATTATGTTTAATAGAATCACTTTAGTTTTCTCTATCTTTTCACTTTATACCTTCCAAGGAGCTCTGATATTAGCAGTTTTTAAGCTTCTGTAAAACATTTGACATTCTTACCCTGGGAATTGATCCAGAAATGTGTCCTCAAATCAAGACAATTCTCATCAGACTGGGATTGTTACTGTTGTCCCTCACCAAAATCTGTAGCTTATACCAACTAAATTAAATCAAGTTAGATATATGAACTCTTCCTGGTGTCTCTATCGTTGTTAACTGCATATGAGTAAACACATAAAAACAAAACAAAACAAAACAGAACAACAACCAAACAAAAATGGAAGTGTTCTAGCTCGTATGAAAATCAATAGAAAAAATCCCTTTTTCTTTCAGTAGACATTGAATCAAGCCCCTTACAAGCAGTTCCAGGGAAAACAATGGAATTGCTTATGACAGAATTTGGCCAGAACTTTTAATAATTATTCTGATAATATCTGAAGTAAAAATAATATGGTGGAAATTAAAAGGAGAAAGGTGCTATTTTTAATCAAACTCAGGGGTTTCTTTGTATAAATTTTCATCTTGTATAAAGACGATTAAAATGGAACAAATTGTTAAAATAGTTACCAACTTCCTAGCTATACTGAATGAGGGGAAAATTTTGCACTGAAGAGATAATTGGCATATTTAGCTAATCTTTTATTAATGTAGCACAATTGTAACATACATCTTGTCTCAGAAAAGTCAGCATGGAATTTTTTATGTCATTATGCTGTGGTTCCATTTTTAATAATTCTCTGTAGATTCACTTTTTCATAACAAAAATGAGATTTTTCATTTTTATGTGCTCTTTACTACACAGTTCTATTCCACAAAGAGCAGGTTCCTTTCAGTACTAAACCTTTATAAAGCACATTGCTATTGTGGGAACTGTGCAGAACTTTCACTGATACATTGTAATCTAAAGAAAAACAATAATAATTACATTTTATGCTTTTGATAGATATTATTTTATATGAAATCATGTTTTATGGAATGTGTAAAATAATACATTCTTAGTCACAAAAAGTCACTAGATTACCAAGAGGTTTGTGATATGTCTCAAAACTATACAGAACAGTGATCAATTATAAAGCTTTGGTATATTAATATGAAAAAATTGACTCCTAATTTTGCAGTCAGGATTTCAGAATAACAAATCTCTCCAAAACTGCAGCAGTACATGCTATAAATTAATGATACATACATACTTGACAAACCTTCAATGGACCTAAAGAACGGGATTCCTTCTTTATGGAAAGACAGAGAGAAAAATTGTTCTCTCACCCAAATTTAAAGAGAAAAAGAGTATGTAACATCTTCAAGTGTCCAGCTCAATTGCTTAGCAGGATTTAAAACAATCAGAAGTGAAACTATTTACAGAATCCATTCCACATTTTAAACATAGCCATTTAGGACAGGATTTGGAGAATCTGGTTACTGCTACACAAATACTCACACTGAAGATATGATCAATAACACTAACATCATTGCACTTCTGCACTGATTTTTACTATCTGAATTGTGGTACTCTCATTAATTTGGAATCTTGTTCTCCAAGCCTCTGAGCATCCAGAAACTAGAGGTGAAGGAGAATCATGCAAAAATTACATCCTTTTTCTAGATTGTTGACAATAAAAAACTAATAAACACCCAGCCAGCTTGTTCTTCATTAACCTGAAGCCCACATTTCATAACAGTTTTGTTCTGGAAAATATTACTTATTAATATTGATAAATAAAAAATATAAGATATATTAGCATGGTTGACATGTATTTTCCATTAATCATTCTAAACTGTTTACTTTTCTTGGTAAATCAGAAATAATTCTAGGCTAGCAAAAGCTGATTTAAATTGGGCTATGACAGTTCCCCATTTCCTCTTCCTCTGTAGCAACTCTGGCATTCATTTGGCCTCTCGATGAATCAGTACAACTTACTGAGCTTGCAGGAAACTATTCTATTTCTTTCTTGGGTTAGTTTTCTGCTGAGTGTGCAAGTGATCTGACACATCAGAGAGTCAAGATAAGCAAAGACGTTACAGCAAAAGCTGCACTGACATTTAGGTTTACTTAACGAAACTGCACCCTGAGTCAGTATCCAAAATCTAATACTAGTCTAGATATTCTTTTGTATATTCATTCTGTTTATTCTTTTTATTTATTACAGTAGCAGCTAGAAGTCAGGAAGAACTGTCTGTGAGGCACTGTTCAAATACAGAGTAAGAAAAAGTCACCATCCAAATGGACATCACAGTATCACAGAATCACAGAATGGCTGAAGCTGGAAGGGACCTCTGGAGGTCATCTTATCCAACCCCCCTGCTCAAGCAGGGAAACATACAGCAGGTTGCCCAGGACCATGACCAGAAAGCTTTTGAATATCTCCAAGATGGAAGATTCCACAACCTCTCTGGGATACCTGTTCCAGTGCTTGGTCACCCTCACAGTGAAAAAGTGTTTCCTGATGTTCAGATGGCACCTCCTTTGTTTGTGCCCATTGCCTCTTGTCCTGTCACTGTGCACCAGTGAAAAGAGCCTGGCTCTGTCTTCTTTGTACTCTCCCTTCAGGTTTAGACATTGATGAGATCCCCTCCTGAGGATTCTCTTCTCCAGGCTGAACACTCCCAGCTCCCTCAGCCTTTCCTGAGAGAAAGGAGTCCAGGAGATGGACTTGATGATACCGGTGGGTCCCTTCCAACTCGGGATATTCTACAATTCTATGAATCATTATTTCCTAATAGGAGAGATGTTCTAGTCCCTTCAACACTTTTGTGGCCCTTTGCTGGACTCTTCCATTAGCTTCATGTCTCTCTTGTACTGGGGAGCCCAGACCTGGGCCCAGTACTCCCACTGGCCTCACCAGTGCTGAGGAGAGGGGAAGGATCACCTCTCTTGACCTGCTGGCAATACTTTGCCGAATGCAGCCCAGGATATCATTAGCCACCTTTGCATCAGGGGCATACTGTGGGATCATGTTCAACTTGCTGTCCACCGGAATCCCAGATCCTTTTCTGCACAGCTGCTTTCTAGCTGTGTGGTACCCAGCATATATTGGTGGATGGTATTGTTCCTCCCCAGGTGCAGGACTTCGCAGTTCTCCTTGTTGAACTTTCTGAGATCTTGTCAGCCCATTTCTTGACCCTGCTGAGGTCCCTCTGGGTGCGACCAGAGGCAGCACAATGCTCTGGCATATCAGCCACTTCTCCCAGTTCCGTGTCATCTGCAGACTTGCTGAGGATGCGCTCTGCCCCTTTCAGAAAGCAATGGAGAGACAGCAAAATAGAAGCACAGAATCTTCTCCAAACAGCAAGTCAGTGGCTGAACCAAAAACAGAGCTCAGGTCATTTGATTTGGTGCCAGTCTGCTAGAGAAAAAGAAAAAAAAAAAAAAAAAAAAAAGTTTATAANTTTTTTTTTGGTGGCCATTCGGCAAGAAAAAAAAAAAAAAAAAAAAAAAAAAAAAGCTTATAAGTACTGTTTCTGCTCAGAAACAGTCAGCCCCCCACATACAGACACTTGACTCTTCCACCTGACTAGGAAGTATCTTCTAAATACTGACAAAGATTGACAGTGAAATCTTAGTCCTTAGCAAAGTCAATGGTAAAAACAGTATTTCACTTCCAGCTCCAGTTTATTTTAATAAAACAGTAGCTACTGAAGCTTGGAGTATAAATGGATTCTGAGATAAGTCTCCCTGTGCAAGATCATCAGTTCAAGGCAAGGGTTAAAACCTAAGGAACGAAGAAAGACCCACTATTTTATAGACATGATTCAACTTAGAGAGGACACTGATGGATAATCACAGAATCACAGAATTCCTGGACAGCCAGGAACAAGGGGCAGAAACAGCCCTGCCGGCACCCGGGGCAGAGGAGGAGGAGGGCAGGAGGGGCTCCAGGCGCCGGAGCAGGGATCCCCCTGCGGCCCCTGGGCAGGAGACCGCGCTGGAGCAGGGATCTCCCTCAGCCCCTGGGAAGGCCCCGCGCTGGAGCAGGGCAGGGTGTGAGGAGGAAGGGGCGGCAGAGAGGGGCTGTTAGGGACTGGCCTAGCCCCGTGCCCCAGCCCCTGCGCTGCTCGGGGGCGGAAGGTGGAGGGGTCGGGGATGGGGGAGTAAGGTTGGGCCTGGGGAGAGGGCGTGGTGTGGGGGGGAAGGTGTTGTAATATCTGTCCTTGTTTCTCACTGTCCACCTCTATTTTTAATTGGAATTAAATTAAGTTAGCTTTCCCCAAGTCGAGTCCATTTTGACAGCAACTGGTAAGTCATCTCCCTGTCTTTATCTTGACCCACAAGCTTTTCCATCCTATTTTCTCCCCCCATCCTGTTGAGGAAGGAGGGGGAGTGAGAGAGCAGCTGGGTGGGCAGCTGGCAGCCAGCCAAGGTCAGCCCATCTTATTCAGTAGGATCTAGTTGACTTTTTCATCATATAAAGTAAGTAAAATATGATTCGGAGTAAGCAATAAGGTTGCTGATTGTCTGCTTTGTTAGCAGGAAACTAACACTCATCCTTACTGAAGTCGTCTTCTGCATCTCTCCCATTCAATTAGCTCCTAAGAAAATAGACTGCCATTCTGTATATATGTAAGTGGAAAGAAATGATAAAAGGACTTCTTCCCATTCCAATTCAGCTGAACTTATCTAAGAGTAATAATGCAATTAAAATTCAAAGAATTACTCAGCTACAGCAAAGCTAAAATATAAATATCTTTTTCCCATCTCTCACACATCAAGTAACTTGCACTACCACTGGCCTGTAGGACTGAACATCTGTCCTTCACCCTACTGACTTTTACATTCTCCTGGGTGAAGCATGTGCTTCCATAGAGCAGGGTGGAGCGAACACATTGAGCACCAAGCAAGAGGATTGTAGGAGGTGGAAGGAAGGCCAGCACACTTCTGTGCCATGCTGGAAGTCTGCCCAAACTGTTGATATCCAAGGAAAAGGTAGAAGGGATGGGTAACTTTGGAGATACCAGGCGCATGCCTGGTATCTGAAAATTAATTACAAAACATCCAGATACTATGGAACATTTATGTGCTCCAACAGGAGCTCTTACTTGTCTTTCCTTGTAAGGTTAAAGATATTTTGAGAAGCAGAAATTAGAAATGACACTAGAAATATAAAGTTCCTAAAACTTATTTCTATTTTGTGTTTATCTTACCTTTCAAAACTGCATGATATAAGACATAAAAACACTTTTAACTCTTTGATTGATAGGAATGCACTTAAACGTTCTCAGAGATTAAGCTTTCACTTTCTTATCTGCTGAATTATAGCCTGGTTGGGATTTCATAGTAATAGTAACATCATAGATCTTTGACAATGACATACATAGTTAAATATCTTTGAGGAGCAGGTAAGATTTTCAAGCTTATCATAACAGAGCACTTTCTTTAATTATTTACATCCATAATAAAAATGCATTGTATTATTTGAAACATCTGAAGTGCATAACTTTAGAGAAAATGGGCCAGTCTTTAGCCAGGTGAACATTAAGATTAGTTCTCCTTAACAATACCCTCTGCTTTCACAAAGCTCAGCTTAATAATGATCTTGAAGGCAGCAAACTTACATCAGTGATACAAAAGAAAGACTGTGTCCTCTTTTATACCTCTGTACTCTTCTTCAGGAATGTATCTCTGGGTCATCAAGTCAATGGTAGCATGCACATCAATTTCAAAGGGACTTAGGTTTCATCCTGTGTAGCTAGAACTCATTGCCAGGCATAGAAAAGTTCCATCTGAAACAGGAAGATTTTGCTTTTGAAGGTTGTCTTCTTGCTAAGGACAGTTGTCTTGGATGGGTTCAGGATCATAGTTGTTGACTGAAGCTTATTTGAACACTACAGTAATACAGCGATAAAAAACAATTAATAAACAGCAAATGCCACCTGGACTTTAAAAATCATATCTTCTAATTCCATGGATTATTTCGTTTGGTGCAGAAATTAGGAGATATAGCTCTTGAGGTTGAACAATATCAGAAGATCAGACTGCATTGTTCTTACAGGACATAAAATCTGTGAGAGTATCTGCTCTGGAGCTGTACTTTGTGTACCAAAGTATTAGTTCTCCTATACAGAAAAAAGGGGCTCCTTACTTAGTGTAAGAGACTTGACATACCAGAATACTGTGCATCAGTATGCTTTCTGTAATATTACGTATCAGATCCATTGTGAGAAAATTACCCTTTACAAATTTGGCTGTACACACATTGCATAAATTGCCATGTTTTGCAAAACCTTCCCTACTATTCTTTACTATGATGGAGGCTGCTGTTTTAGAAGATACTGTGCTGTTTCTTCTGTAAAGTACTGAATTTTAATGTGTATTTGATAAGATTTGGGCTGAAATAACACTTAAAGTTTTTGTATTTTACAAGTACTGTTCCTGAATTTGTACTTGCATATTTTATTAGTTACTGTTCTTGTTGTCGTTTGGTACTTGCAAGCTGCTAGCAACAAACAGTTTATATTGTATTTGATTACACAGTTAGAAAAAACAGTTTAGCACAATATAGTGTAATCAGAACTACTCAAAAAATCAACTTAGCCTTGATCTTGTAAAATCACAAGTGGTCTAACTGTACAACTTACCCTTTTCAGGAAGACATTCTATAGCAGGAGTATGCATGAAAAGGACTTTATTTTATTCTTTCCTTCAATAAAGAGTAAGTAAACTGAAATGACAAGGTCAATCCTGTATGAATATTCCTTGTGGGACTTTTGGGAAAATTAAAAAGAAACATAATTCATTTCTGATCCAAAGAATGAAAAGTGCTAGCAAGTTTCAGTGTGATGTTGGAGATGAACCAGAGACAATTAAATCAGTAGAACTGAAAAGGTCCAAGTAGAGCTCTATTTGGAGATTTTTTTTCAAATGATTTTTTTCTCTCATCAGAAGTTATCTATTTGATAATACTCCAGACTCTCCATGGGGATACTTCAGGGTCATATCATCATCATGTATGTTCTTTTGGACTTGGACAGAACTACTCAGCTTTGGAATCTGTTTCTTTCTTACTCCTTACTGATTGTTAAAGGATCAGTTTATCTGACTTTATATTGTAGTGACTGCAAAAGTCACCTGGGATATAAAAAAAAAAAAAAATTCTAACAACGATGAATACTTGATTATTTCACAGAGGCAGCAGCAGAACTCAACAAGCCCAATCATTAATAGTAAATCATCTGGTGGCTACAGTATTTATGGGAAAATAACCAGGTATGAGTTTCACACTTCCTAGATTAAGACTGTCCTTATCAGGATTGTGGGTATTTTCACTTCTTCTTAGTAAATTAAATAAACCTCTAAACCCTGCAAAATGGATCACTCTCCCAATGAACTAGAAAAGCTTTCTAACCTTGAAAATGTACACCAAAACAGGAAAAAATTCCAGTGCAGCTCTAATGATGTGGGTAGTAGAAGATAGAAGTCTTTTAAGGCTGGACCTCAGACTCCCTGAAGCTATCACTACATAAGGCCTGACAAAATTCAAAGTCACATTGCCTTTCATTGTCAATCATTTTTGCACTTGTAGTCTGAAGCATAATCTAAACATTTGCTTGCTTTTCTGAAGTTTATCTGAGTTTCTTTAATCTGGAATACTGGCAATGCATTTTTCCATCCAGACTTTTTAATGTTATTCAAATTTCAATATTTCTTGTTTTAGGTCAAAAATATAGAAAGATCAGAGTTTTCCAACACTATTTTCAGATTTTTGCTCTTGATCTCAGGAAACAAAGAAAACTCAGTGCAATATGATTGTCTCAGTTTCTAAAAGCTTTATCTTCCTTTTGAAATTCCAACATAATTTCAATCTTACAATATTTTTTGGCTCATTTTACAAGTTTTTCAATGTGTATTTTCATCACTTCCAGGATACTATCAGGGCTAGCTACCTACTGACTGTTACTAACACAAAGTGAAGCCATGTTACAGTAAAAACCTTTTACTTTTCCTTTCTCCTGCATGAGAAGGAAGATGGAAGAATGGAAGAAAATGCTGTCTGTTTTGAAAGATACAGCTTAAAGCAACTTTTACATTATGTGGCCAGTAATGGCCATTTGATCTCCTGTTACTCAAGGTCAGAAGATTGCTAAAATAAATAGGTGACAATTCTCGACCTTGTTCCAAATGCAAATGTTATATAAAATATGTATCTGTGAATTTTCACTGGTCTGTATTTTATCAACTAGGAATACAAAATTGGAGAGTGGAAAGTCTTACATGGAATTGCATGCATGAACTCCACCAAATGGAGACCTCACAGTAAGTATTTCTCATCATTTTAGAGGCAGAAGTTACACAGAACAGTACAGTTTACATACAAGTGTTAGTGGCCTTTTCAATCTCTCTCTAACCTAGAGCTATAAATGCAAACTAAAGTGAGAAGCTGCTACCTTTTTCTCTAGAGTTACATTGGTATAACTATGCCAGCAGTGCCTCAGAGCACTGAGAGCACGTACACCAGCAGGAACTTCTCCCTCACTAGTTTTGATACCTCCCTGCAGAATATGCTGTAAACTGACAAATCCTCCTTTGTTAGGAAAGCAGCATCCATGGAAGGGATTTCCCAACATCAGAATGATTTTGGCTCTGGTATGGCTTTTTTAGAATTATATGTTGACAAAACTAGTCAGCAAAACTTGTGGGTCAATCTTAAGCATCTTCCTTGCTGTCTTGGTCCATTTCCACCCATCTGCCATCTTCCTGGCAGTCAAGTCTGTCTAGCAAATCTTGGTACAAGTAGGCTGATTTAAAGTCAATGGAGAAGAACAGAAAAAATGATCCATAAGCATAGTTAGGCTTTAAGATAGCTGAATGCTATTAATCTCCTAATTTGTATTTCCAGCAAAACTTGATTTCACTTCTTTCAGTAAACAAAGCCATATATAATGCTGTTTTCATTATATGCTGTTTAAGAAGCATATGTGGAAATAATATCCCCCCAGCACTTTAGTCCCTAAACCAATAAAGGCTACAATTCCTCTAAAAAGAAAATCTTTTCTTTTTTTCTGCAGCTTCTTAGAACTTTGTCTTCAGCCTAAAAGCAAGACACGTAAAATAGCATGACTGGTGAACGGGGCTGTTGTGATCCTTAGCTAGGTTACTCCAGCAAAGAGCACTGAAATAGCCTCTGCTGTGTTTTCTTGCCACTGATATAAAGAGGACCAGAATTTTGCTCTTAGCCCAGTCAGGGAAAATCTTCGTGCCTTTAAACAGCCTCTCTTTCTTTTTTACTCAAACTAAGCACCTATATTTAATTTTATGTTTATACTATGTTTATATATATATATTGTATAAATATGTATCATAAAATTAAATGTAGGTAGTTAGCTTGAAGAGTGGACTGATATTAGCATTGTGCTAGGTCATTTTCTGTGTTTATTACAATGTTCTTGCTATGGTACTTTGACATTTTTGTTGATATACCCACCATCCGGGCAGCTGACTCTCTGGTATAACACTTCTCAAAATGGCCTACTGCATCAAGTGCGAGAAGTTTGTGCAGTTCCAATTTCTGTGTCTCTCAACTATCTTGTATTTTGTCCTTGATGCATTATTGGAGCTATCTCAGTTGATGGTGTTAAGCCATTTCCTCAGGCACAGGATGCCTTTTTTCCAGACTTGTTCCTTTGAGATCTGGGCAGCAAATTTGGGTTTAATCCACTTCCATCTTCATTGCAGTTTTACTGGAAGCAGCTGTTACCTCTTCTTTAACAGTTTGCAGGTTCTCAGGCAGCCTGAGGGACCCACCATATGACATCCGTGCTTGGTTCTAAATATACACCTGCACATCATGTTTTCTTGGGGCAAGAATAGAGCAAAGGGACTCTCACTTCCTTTTGCACAAAAGTACTTTCATCTCTTGACTGCAAAACTTTATTTATTCCCTGTAGTTATACTTAACAACTTTTCCTCTTTTGAATAGAAGGGTTAATTATTTTACGTTTAGTACTATCTGAAAATGTAGTACACGTTCATTGCGTGCATTAATAGTCATAAACATCAACACTGCAAAATGCAAATCTCTTACCCCTTAAATCCCATTTCAGCTCAATACAGAAAATTCAGACAGGTTTTGGTTAAGAGAACGGAGTAGCCTGCAGACATATCCCATGAGGCGTGTCTTAAACAACTATCATATTATTAGAAGTAGGGTCAGAAAATATGTGGGTAAAACGGCAACATCTTACAGAACAGAAGAGAACAGTAGGATTAAGCGTGATAGTGAACTTGTCAACTATAAATATAAAAATGTTAAAAAAGGAAAGTGAAGCCTATAGCATGATGGGGACAAAAAACACAGTAACAATATGGAAACTTGCTATTACATTTTTAGCTTTCTATGCTTATGTGAGGGCACTGTGTAACAGATAGATGGGTCATAGAAATGGAATCAAGAGTGAAGGCCAGTCACGTACCTTCCATTAAACAAACAAACAAACAAAAACAAAAAAAAA
>VXAA01006405.1:1576027-1634428 GCA_013399115.1 Anseranas semipalmata
AAAAAAAAAGAAAGTAGAATTCCAGAATAATGGTATTACCTGTAAGAGAAGATGTGATATGTATTACTTCTTGCTAAGTTGAACAGCTGAGTTTACATTTATCTTACTTTTAAAAGGTTGTACGGCACACCTTCAACTACATACGATGCAAAAAATATACAATATTTTGAATAAGTGGAAAAATGGAATTTCAGTTTACTGAATATCTTAATGAAAAAACAGTAGATCTATCAAATTAGCTAACTCTTTTCTAGCTTATAAAAGTCCTTTAGTGCTCTCATTGGGAAAATGCTTCCTTATAAGATGCTGATATTAGATATTGGTGATGGAACTGACCAAAGTTTTTAACTGAAGATTTAAATTTTATCCCTGTATTTTCACTTGTGATATGCAGAGAAAACAGAATTTATATATTCAGTTTTTTTTTTTGTAGGACTTCTCTTTTGTGTTAAAACAAATTTTTGTTTTTAAAAACAAGGATTTGTTTGCTCAGATAACAGTAAATGATATTAAATTGAATCTTTTAAACTTTTTTTTTTTTTTTGGCAGATATTTCTATGAACAGTCCTGGTTAGGTTTTAACATTGTTTATCAGAAGTAAAACTCTCAAGAATGCTGCCAGTGTCTGCTGTTTATGAGATTTCAGGGGGAAAGTGTTTGCATAACTATCTAGAAATCTCTTTGACGTTCCTCTTGTATACAAAGTTTGTCATCCAGTCAGTCAACAGCAGCAATGCCACATAGCTTAGATGACAATCTGCATACCACAAAAGCAACTGAAGATAAAGGTGAGGCAAATAATTGTGGACTGCATGGAAAAGATATATTAAGCTATAGTGTAACAGGCTCTGATCATGCAAAAGTATAGATCCGTTGTTCTACCTTCATGATCAGACCCAGATATTTGCATAGCTGATGTCAAAGATCTCTAAAAATAGCTCAGAACATATATCTATTTCTGCTTAAACTCTGAACCCCTTTGTGGAGGTTGCTTATTTTCAAAAGTCTAGTTGAAATCCATTACGATTTCTGAGACCCTGAAGGCACAGAGCAGGTGTTAGCCTCCTTTTGAAAGCTGATCAAGCACATGTAAGATAATGTAAACAACTGGAAAAAAGTAAATCCAGCACTCACAAATCTACCCGTCTGGCATTTAAAATAGCCAAAAAAACAACCAACCAGTCTCAAAAGAAAATACCAAACCAAAATCCCCATTAAAGAACTAAAAGGATTCTTTTAGACTACAAACTGATCTAACAATGAAGAAAAAAAAAACATTCTACCTAAACATCTCTTGCTACATTGTGTGATTGGTAGTGAACCTCAGGATGCACTAATTTGCAGGTGTTCCTCATTGGAGGAATGATGTGGAACATCACATGATTGGGAACAAATATTTGAACACAGCAAATATTTCCACATATGCTTGGACACAGCTATCCAGCTCTGTCTTAGTCAAGAGAAGCGTATGACCCCCTTGCTACATCTTGTGACTAGGACCCTTCTCTCTAAGCTATTGAAGCTTAGAAGGACTAAGGAGAAGGACTTGGGGGTCCTGCTGGACGAGAAGCTGGACATGAGCCGGCAGCGCGTGCTTGCGGCCTGGAAGGCCAACTATGTCCTGGGCTGCATTAAAAAAGGGGTGGCCAGCAGGGAGAGGGAGGTGATTGTCCCCCTCTACTCTGCTCTGGTGAGGCCCCACCTGGAATACTGTGTGCAGGCCTGGGGCCCCCAGCACAAGAAGGATGTGGAGCTCTTGGAACAGGTCCAGAGGAGGGCCACTAAGAGGATCAGAGGGCTGGAACACCTCTCCTATGAGGAAAGGTTGAGGGAACTGGGCTTGTTTAGCTTGGAGAAGAGAAGGCTCTGGGGAGACCTCACTGCGGCCTTCCAGTACCTGAAGGGAGCATATAAACAGGAGGGGGAACGCCTGTTTACACACGTTGATAGTGATAGGACAAGGGGGAATGGTTTCAAACTAAGACAGGGGAGATTTAGGTTGGATATTAGGAGGAAGTTTTTCACTCAGAGGGTGGTGAGGCACTGGAACAGGTTGCCCAGAGAGGTTGTGGATGCCCCATCCCTGGAGGCATTCAAGGCCAGGCTGGATGTGGCGCTGGGCAGCCTGCTCTAGTAGTTGGCAACCCTGCCCAGAGCAGGGGGGTTGAAACTAGATGATCTTTAAGGTCCTTTTCAACCCGGGTTATTCCATGATTCTATGATTCTATGATTGACCTCTTCCACCTTGTACTTTGAGATTAACATATCCTACTGTGCCACAGTATGGACGACTATTCATCATCTCATTCTAACACTACTACTATAAGGTAGTCATCCGACGTAGTCCAGGCAAACATAGATCTGAAGGTAGAAAACAGCAAAGTCAGCAGATTTATGAAAAGTCAAAATGCCATTCTGTTCTGCTAGATTAAGAACTTTCTATTTCCTGATGAGGATAGTTTTATGCCATGCACTGAAGTTATGCCCTTAGACTATTGCAAAATCCTTTGTTCCCGAATATATTCCAAAATGGTTATTTCATTTTGTTCTATAAAGGCCCATATCTTCAAAAGACAGGCTACATGTTTCAGAAGAATATCAGATATGCTTTTTCAAGACACAGACCTATTCTGCTTGACATTTGTAGATGTACAGGATAAATCAGATCTTATATATCACAGTAAACTTTTTTTTACAAAGTATAAACTAAAACCTTTTTCAAAAAATGAAACTTCCTAGTATTATATGAAGTGGATTTATAGCACGCCTTGTAAAGAAATAGAAACACATTAAAAATCCTTCCTATTTTTGTTTGGAGAACACAAATACCTCCAATCAGCTAGAAAGCATAGCAGCTCCAGTTCATAGCTGAAACAAACCTGTTCCACTGGGCAAGATGGTTTCAAGAATACTGAGAAAGTCCTTAGGACCTCTTTCTCTAAAGATTTAAGTGATTTGCAGAAGATTCGAAACCCCTAACTTCCTCCACAAACTTGGACCCATTTAAGATATGTTAAAGTCGGTACCGAATACATATATATTTGTAGCCATTCTTAAAATGGAGACCAAAGAAGAAAGAAAGCATCCCACTTACACAATTTACAATCTGAAAAGTACAGGCACACTTTGCTGAAGTAATTCAGGGCCAGAATCAGATTCCTTGCTGAAGAAATCAAAGCAGCAGAGCTCAGGGCAGCTGGAATCACGCTTCTAATTCAGATTTGTGTACCTAGATGGCTGGACTGAGGTTGCGGTCTGGAATTTTTCCACAGTTCAGTTCATCTTTTCATTTGGGCTGACTGTTAGCATAAAAATGCAAACAATTGGCTAAATAAATTGTTATTTTGTTGTTTGGCAGTAGTGCTAGTTTTAATAATCTACTTTATTTTCAAGACCTACCAGTAGTATATCCATGTACTTTCAAGTAGTTTGCCCTTCCATACATCAGATATGTAGCTGCACTGTTTATTGACTCCTCACTTCCCCCCTACAAATGGCCTATAAAACCTCTCAAAACAAAGTGTATGATTTACAAGGCAATCTCAGCAAGAAACAGCAAATGGTCTCATACATTCAAATGTCCCTGCAAGATCAAATAAATACATTCGGCAAAATATAGGTTGTTCTAGACAGTGCTGAAACATGCCTCAAGCATTTTTAATGCATAGAGATCCCAAATTTAAAACTATTTATTGCCAGGGACCAAATGCTTCATCGGGGTGATGAGTGTTTCTTGAACGTAAAAGGTATAGGAGTTTTTGTTTTGTTTTGTTTTTGTTTCCTCACAGAAGTGAAAGGGGAATATGTGATTTCTAAGCTTACCCTTGTCTTTGTCAGAGGCCACTTCCTGCAAAAGTCATTGTGCTGTAGATGCAAGTTGCCCAGGTCACTTGGAACAACATAGTCCACTGCATGTGGTATAGAACAGAAATGTTCACACATAGTGATGTTTGGAAGATCAGTATCAGTATACATTTTGATATATGTGTCAGAAGAGTCAGAAGTTGACATGCAATGTGAGAACCAAAAGTATGAGTTTTCTGTTGTTGCCATGGTTAGGTGACAACAATGAGTATGAACTGACATATCTTCAGGAATTCGTCAGCTAGTGGTCCCAAGGAAAATTTTGCACTATGATATTCTGCTTGTCTAGATATTACTTTTATGGCCAATCTGTGGCTCCATATGAAAAAGGGAAAAATTACATTAAAGACCACATACATTTTTTCCTTATTGTCAAAATTCATCCTTTCATACCTTTTCTCAGAAGGTGAAAAAGTAAGTTAGCACTGCAGCATCATATTCAGTATTCGGTATGTCCTGCATTATCACAGCTAACAGAATATCAGGCACTTGTGTCTTACAAGAAGCTGCTCAATGGCAGTGGTGACCAGGAAATCCAGATCTTAAAGCTTGGGATTCTGAAGGCATGTTCCTAAATGCATCTTGACTCATCTAATAAAGTGCTATTGTTTAAAGATGGTAAGATATGTAGCTTTCTGTCATTGGAGTGGGCTCGTTTATTTTTTCAAAAAAGTTATTTTTAAAAAAATATTTCAGTGTTCCACTTTCCATAACATATTCAGAAGCTAACATTAAAAAACAAACAACCCCCCCACATAACCCAGAATATTCCACTTTGCTTCTGTTCACAGTAACTCCAAGCTTATAAATACTGTCCTTTTTTTTTTTTTTTTTTTTTTTTTTGGAAAAATAATTANGTAACCCCAACCTTTAAAAACTTTCCTTTTTTTTTTTTTTTTTTTTTTTTTGGCACAATAATTATGAGCTTTTCAAATCAACTCTTTGCTAACTTGATTCTGGAGAAAGTTTTGAAAATATGTTTTTTTCCCAATTCAAAGTAAGTGGGCATTTTTAGATATTAGAATTTTTTTCAGGGATTACTTTGTTGTTGTTGATGTTCTTGTTGTTGTTGTTTTTAAATTTCTGTTCAGTCATAGCATACAGCTACACTGGAATTCTCATTAACACAATGAAGCTTCTTAGTGCTCCTAAGAATCAGGATATTAAATAAAAGTCTAGGTGTGTAAAGAATGCACTTGTTAACAATAATTTTAGTTAGTCCTGAGAATAATTGGTTTAAAATAGTGGCATGATGCTGAAAAGGTGAAGATATAATGCAGAGGAAGCATAATGAAAAAAAATGTGAAAAATATGAAGAAAAATGGACATATTAATGCAGCATTAAAATTTTCATTACAGTAGATAAAGCATGTTAAACATCAGGCTATAAATATATGAAGTTATATAGCTTAATTTTGCACGAGGGACTGGAGAATATTTTCAGATTCTAATTCCTAAACAGCAGGCCTATTTTTTTTTTTTTTGTAATGTCAGGTTTAATCTTGAATGATACCATTTAGGAATCTGTGGCAAATACAGTGAGATATATTCAGTGATGCCTTTTGTACCCCAGTGATTAAATGTGATGTATAGACAAATGGATGCTGTAATCGTTTGTTATATCCTGTGGACAAAGTTTAATTCTCCTCTTTAACTTTCAATACTAAATGGCAAAATAAATATCAGAAAGAAACCAGTTGTTTACAGAGTTACATGTGGATGCAAAGAGTTGCAATTTCATTTACTTTCTTATTTTGGGGGTGATGAAGGGATAAAATCAAAGGAAACCTCTCAACACTAGTATTATCAGACAATGAAGCTTTTTTTCAGAGTGACTATGAATGATTTATAGAGCTTAGTACCAAGTAAAATTTCAAGGAGGATTTAACATTAATCAACTGTCTTAGAACTTTTGGAAAGTAAAAAAATATATGATTTTACCCAGCTATTCCCTTTGGCTGGGTCCATCGTTTACTCACTGTTCTATATGATTGCCACTTTGAATTAAACACCTTTTCACACCATTTGCTGTGCAGATGGCAAAGTGCTCTGCGAACGACAGAGCTGAAACCCCAGGAGCTCTGAGCTGCGCGCTGGAAATACATCACAATAAGCAGACACCTATTATCTACTCTTCACTTGCCTGTAATCTCCTCCTCCAAAGCCTTGACTGTCTGCTCTTCCCTTTGGCTTTTCTCTCATAATACACCATCTCTGCACATTTTTGAGAGAGCTGTGGTGTGGAGATCTCTGTCAGTGTCTAGACCACCCTCCATAAAGTTCAACAGTTTGACAATTCGCACCTCTCACCGCCTGGCAGCAAGGAGTGGGTATCATCTCCTCTGTGCTCTCAGCTGTGAACACATTTGGCAGTGGTGTGAGAGAAAGAGCTGCTTAAAGCAGCTGTAGTGCAAGTCCCATGATGCTCCTCATGCCTCTGGGCCATCCAGAATCTGCCAGTTGCTGCTCTGGAAAGCAGGCACAAGAGCAGGGACGTCATGCCGGCTCTCCTCCATGTGTCCTCTTGACCTTAGGGCATTCACACCTCCCTCCACACCTACACTTATCCCTTTCTCAGGCCCTTTTCTCCTTCTGAATTATTCTATTCCTATAGAATCCTCTATTATTATCATTTTTAATGTGTTCTTATTTATTTATTTATTTATTTATTTATTAAGCCCACCTTAAACACACAAGCAAAAGAAGAAAATCAAGCAAAACAAAAACAAAAAAAATACACCTGAAATTGTTTGGGTCTTTAAAACTACTCCCATCTCACTCTCCTCTGTAGTAAGCTTTCTGAGTGTGCTATTCATTATCTTTGTCTGGTTAGCCTCTAGACAGAAACTGCTTCATTTTCTTCCTGGACTCATTCTGCCCATCTTTCACATCCTTCTTTTGGCTGAAACCCCTCTCACTGTATTTTCAAATGTTCTTTTCCTAGCCAGATCTCAAGAACTATACTCTATCCACCCTGCTCATTGTCCCTTTCAACCGTCTTTGACAGTCAACCGTATTCTTCACGAGATATTCTCCTCTGTGTTATGCTGCCTTCCAGGTCTGAGCCCTTTCCTGCTTCTCCTCCTAGCTTTTCAGTCACTTGCTATTTAGTGTGTCCTTTAAAGGATTTTTATTTCTTCAAATTTGTATACATTTTCTAGGGTTCAGTCACAACTCTTCATTCTATATATCTTCTCAGGTTAACTTCACTCATGGATGCAGATTTAACTGAATTATTTGCAAGCAGTGTACTGCTTTAATTCCATATTCCAAATGTAAATCTTAAATTCTCAGTGTGTCTCTCCAACATAAATATCTTTAGCTTTCCTCTTTTTCCCCCAACGCATTTGCCATCCCTCACCTCACTTCACACCTCAATGCATACTTTGGCATTATCTTTGATTTTGGCAAATATCATCATCCACAGATCAAGGTTATATTAATACTTGCAGATTTTCTGTATACTGTTTTCAATTTCAGCCATTGATAAAATGGCAGCTTGTTATCTCCTTGCAGTACCATTCCTAGGATTAAGAATAGAATAATTTTCACCTATCTTCCTTTGGAACACTGCTTAAGTAAGTCCATCCTGGCTTCTCTTTTGCTTATTTCTCTGCTCGTTTTATGTTCTCCATTATATCAAATGTACACTACTTGTCTCCATTCCCAGGCCTCCTGAAGTATCTCTGTACTGTCATATTTAAAAAAACCTTTGGCTCCTCATTATTAAGTTTAATGTTATATTACCTCTTATTTCTAGTAGAATAGTCTATAAACATCTGGCTTTACTGTACTTTAAATCTCTCTTACAAACATTTCCTTTTAGAGGTATCTTTATTAGCATGAAAATGTCACACTTCTGCTGCACCATGATCACTCTCTCTCATTTTCTTGTGTGCTTCCAGTTGACTGCCTCCAGTTGCTATTTCTTGCTATACTATAAGCTCTTTGAAACTGGGACAGTCTTTCCATTAAGTGTTGGGACAGTATGATCCTGGACCATGACAAAATTCTTGTCCCTTCGTGAACTGTCTCCAAAAACTGCTCCTTTCACTGGGCTGCTGTTGCAGGAAAAATCCGTACAATATTTCTCGTTCTTCAAGGTCTTCATCTCTTCCTTGGCAATTTTCTTCAATAGAGTAACATAAATTAATGTGGGTTTCTAAAAGTAACGGCAAGGCTTCAGATCATTTTATTACATGGGTGAGTTATTATTGTGTTATCACAGGGAACTGAAGACACAAATTGAAATGCATCATGGACACCCTTGTGTTTTTTTTTCAGGACAGAACTGGAAGATGATCTTGGCTTACTGGGGGATTTTTGGAGACAATTCATTCACTGCTTATGGGCACTTCATATGGAAGTGGGATACTCTGCTGTGTCTGATGGAAGAGAATGAGATCAGATCAAATGCTAAGGGAAGGGGAGAGCTATGGGAAAATTTAAAAATACCCTGTCTCCTTTTTCTATGGGAGAAAAAAGACGAATCAACAATGCTGAAGAAAGAAAAAAAGATCCATTCTATAGATTTAAAAAAATGGAATAGAGCAGAATCCACCTAAGTCTACAGACAGAACCAATAAGTTAAACCTGGTACTGAGGAAAAGTTCTATAGACTTATACAACTGAAAAAAAATGACTGCTAAAGTATTTCTATCACATGTAGAAAAACTGACACAAAAAGATCACCTTCAAAAACACTCTTAGATGGTTAAAGCATTATACCTTTCCAAGAAATCTTTTTGACAGAAGTGGCATGTGATATGAGGATATTGTATTATATTCCCCTCCACCAATATAAATATAGATTCTGAGAAAAGGAATCATTAAAAAAAATCATTTAAAATGCTTTTTGATTTTGTTTTTGTTTGATTGTTTTTCATATCTGAGAGAAAATGTATTGACTTTATGTTGAAGAGAAAAAAAGGTGAGAGAAGTGCGACTAACACTTGTAAGTATTGATATCTGTAGTAAATATTCTGGAAAGAACATTTAGAATAGCAACCACAGTAATTAGTAGTGACTTAATTTACAGCTAGTACAGCAACAAGTTAGTGAAGTACCTGGGAGGTTATTTTTATCAGACTCCTATCTCAGTGAGGCAGGTTTCCTCTTCTCTTGTGTGTTAGCCATGGATCCCTATTAGGAAGACAGAACTGCATAAAACTATACAAATGACGTATTTTCCTCATGGGAAAGTCTATGTTCTTTTCTGGTGTATTCTACCAACAGGATTTTGTATGCTAAAAATGTCTGAGCAGATTCAATCTAAGGTCTTCTTATGCTTAATGAAAGAGTCTGCAACTTCCTTTCAGGATATAGTGTCTCCTGGTGCCTCCCATTGTGTAAGGATATAATTGCCAGAATAGCTGTTGCTATTTGTGTTTTTTAAAGAACCAAACAGTAGAGAAATCTGATACCTTTTAGGTTTCAAGTCTCCCTATCAACTTTGTTTGAGTCATCTGAACAAAGTACTTCACTTGAAGTACTATGCAATGTTAATTGCTGTTCTAACAGGAAAGTTCTCTGTTTTTCCCGAGTCCACATCTGGCTGCCAAACAGGCAAGCCTCTCCATGAGTATCTCTCTCAGGTTCCACAACTGGAGTTACATAGGTCAAGTAATTTCTGCAGAGTGGATATGGAATTACATGCTGGTCTTAAACTACTTATTTTAGAATGTTAGCAATAACATAACTCAATATATCTGAAAAACAGTACAAGTTTTCATGTAATGTGTGGTATTTTATTTACTGAAATAAAGCCATTTTGATGTCAATGAAGAGAAATAGCATGATTTATCTGCAACTTGATGTCTACTACAGCATGAAATTATTTCCTGGAAGCATTTACATCTCTATACTGACAATAGAAAAGGAGCCGAGGGTGATTTCAATGTAGATGTCCACAAAATACTGTACGCGGATAAATGAATCTCAGATCTGCAGTGAAGTTAACTTGTGGTTAGCTACAGTTCACTCTACAGTTCATAGTTCAAGCCCCTTAGTCAGATAACTCACAAACTGTTTTAGCAGTGCTAAATCCAGTCATTTCACACCTCTCAGGCAGCATCAATGAGAAAGTAAAATAACACTAATAACTAATAACAAATAATACATAATAAATAAATAATAATAATAACAGTAATAATAATACTCCTTGGTCAGTCCAAGAGTCCTAGTTGTATCAAGAGGATATATACATTGCAACTAGACCCAGCCAAACCTCTTACCTGCACTTTGCACCAGATGGAAATTACTGATCTGTCACATCCAGCTCTGGAGTGGGAGGTCCTCCAGTATTTATGGCCAGATATGCGGAAAACCCAGCTTTCTCCTCTCTTTGGGATGAGCCAGTGAAAGGATGTAGGCATCTTAGATAGTATGTGGTAGGACCTAGGTATCTAGTTGAAGAGTAAAAGGATCTTATCATTAATTTGATCATGAACGTCGCTAAATTTATTAGACAATGGCTCTGTGTTTAACAACGTGAACTCAAGAGCAGAATCCCCATGTCAGTACCTTGTATTACTGAGATGTAACAGACGGCAAAGCTAACCTTTTACTGCTTTATGATTGGCTGCAGAATGGAAAAAAGCTTAATATTCTGAAGTTGTAAAACACCTAAATACAAGGAATGGGAAGGAATAATACTACTGCATTCCTCAGGCCACAGGAGAGGAGCTGTGCACCTGAGAAGGTGGTTGATTTGATGAGTTCTCAGCCTTTATTGAAGTATGAGCCTTTTATTCTCTGATTGTCTGCACTGAAACAATAAAATTATGTTTCTAACTCAGATAAACCAGACTCAGTTGCAAAACGGTAGGCTTTTTCACCCATTTCTGCAGTCTCAGACACAGCATTTTAATATGATAGATTTTTATATCGATCATATTAATCACAGTACAACATTAAACTTGATCTCAGGCAACCTTAAAATTAAATAGATTTCTTTTTAAAGGGAATGAAGTTATAGGAAACAAATCCAAAACAGCCCCCCTTCCCCAATTCAGTGGTTTGTTTAATGTGTTTTCTTCAGAACAAGCACCTGGCACACGCATTATATTTGCAACTTCCAGCAGACTGACGGGTTAAATTATGTTAACAATTGCTATCAACATGAAAATTTAAATGTTATTTGTAAAGGGTCCTTTTCTTTCGAATTCTTAACAATGTATAGTGTAAAAATTTAATTTGTGCCATACAGATAAATTACATGAATTTTGAGACTGTGATATTTCTTACCTTGCAGTGGGAATTAGACATTTCTTTATAGAAACTGAACTCAGCATTAATTTCAGGTAATTAGTAAGAGCTCTGTATTGAAATTCAATGTTTGTAAAGATTCTGAATATTTTACCTGTAGTATGATCAGATCTTCAACATTGCTAGTACCACAGAAACCGTAATAATATAATATAATTTCCGGTTTATCATGATTTTTTTTTTTTTTTAATTTATGGTAGAACATGTGTTGCTTGTTGTTTTGTTTTGTTTTGTTTTGTGGTGTGGTCTAGTGTAAGGTAGTTTTGATTGTCAGAAATTTCACTGAATCTGGTAATCATAAAATGTGAGTGATCTTCCTTAAAAGTCTGTTTTATGGAAATTAGTTAATGTAAATCTGATCTTTTTTGAAACACGTTTTGTTGTTTTTGTTCCTTGATCACAAGGAATTTAATGTTGAATTTTACACTAACTTTAAAGTACTAGAAATATCTGGATTTTATTACTCCTGTCATTCTTTAAAATGGGAAATTACAGTTCCTTCTTTATCATCTCCTTCCAAGAGAGTACTGTATTGTGAAAAAAGAGCAGCTTGGCCTCTTTTTATTTTAAGCTTTATGGTGGATAGTTCTTTCTTACATCATTGAGTCATTCACCTGTGTAATTTTATTATTTCCATAATTACTGGAATAGCCACTGAAATCAAAGACTACTTCTCATAAAAAGATACAAAGGCTTTGGTCTCATCTTTCTTTTAAATTGGTGACTTCATGGAAATAAAAAGGTGCAGTTTCATTTCACCAACTTTAGCTGCTCAGAAGTTAGATTTTTTGTCTGAGTTACCAGGATTCCCTTACAAGTGAAGTCTCAAGAAGCCTGTCTTCAGCCCAGAAGCAGCTTAGAAAACTAAAATGGTCTAGCCTCCTAATTTTGGAATGACTAAAATTAAAGGACAAGACTTCTATCTGGATTCTTTTTTCTTTTTTTTTTTTTTTTTGAAATCACAATGCTATCATGGCTTGGAGTGTATAATGTTCACAGTGCAACATCAAAAATACATTCTGGGCACTACAGAGGAAAGGTTCCGCAGTACTGCAGATTTAATTAAGGCATATGATTTCTTAAAGTTGCTAGAATATACTAAAGGAAAGAATCCAAAAAGAGTAAAACACTTTTACATATTACTGGCCTGCTCTCTGACTCTCCTCTTTTGCTTGTTTGTTTGTTTTTGTGTATGTTTCATTTATTTCTGAATGAACCATGAACTATATTTTATAAAAAGTATAGAAATATCTATTCTGATGAGAGGTTAAAATACGTACTCCAAGTGCATGTCTGCTTCTATATATGTATACATTGTAATTCCAACATACTTGAGTTCAGACTTTCAGAGGATCTAATTTTTTTAATATTCAGATATCATTTAAACTGAAGCCGAACACAAAATGATTTCAGCTTCATACAAGTATGTTAAGGTTGCAAACATTTATTTTATTTTATTTTATTTTATTTTATTTTATTTTATTTTATTTTATTTTATTTTATTTTATTTTATTTTATTTTATTTTATCATCTGCTGTGGTACATAGCAGAAAAAGTGGGCTTTTAATCCTTCCACAGTGGTCATATCTCAGAATTTCTAGTTGTGCTAAAATTCAGTGTACTGTTGCAGCTTCACAGGGGAACCTGTTCGGAATTCCAGCAAGAGGATACCCATGGTTCTCCCTGCCTCCCGGCCCAAAGGTCAAGACATGAGGAAGTTTCTGATGGAACTTGCCTTAACCAAAAGTGAACCACTGTACTGCTCCAGGACTATTTTTGGCTTCCCTGTGTTCCTTTCTCCGTAAGTGCTGTAAAATTGTATTCCCATCCCTCCTGATAATGTTTGTCTTGGGTCTGTGTGTAAATTCAGAGTGAGCTGTTGGTTTGTTACCACATTTTATAGTTCATCTTCTCTCTACTTCCTCACAAATTTCTATCCACATGGTCCCTCTGATGCTACAGAAAGGAAAGACTGATAGATTTTTTTTCTTCACAGTCTTTCTGTCCTCGCCTCTGTCTTTTGCACATAACAAAAACAGTAAGTCCCCTAGAGAGGCCTCTGTTCTCTCAGGCATCACTACAATTCAAATGTCTCCCAGGAGCAGAGTGGCACCATAGCAATGCAATCTAATCAAGTATTGGAGCCCTGGGTCTTATGCTGGAGGTGATGTTGCTGGAGCAAAGACCACAGCAGACTGCATTGAATACCACCTTGGGGTGGGGGGGGTCAGACAAAGAAACACAAAACAGTCCCCCGCAAGCACAGTGATGACTTTACATGAGAGTAAAATTCAGACTCACTGGTCAACCATTCATCATTTAACACTTAAAAGGATGGGGACTGAATTTTCACAGTAGTAGCATGATAAGAACTACCGTATTACGAAGGAAAATAGAAATCATACTATTAAAACACAGGAAAATATTCCTATTTCTTTTATTTTCAGAAAACGTTTAAATGTGTGCCTCTAGTTGGTATTTAGTGGCTATAGGTCTAAGCATTTGTGTTGCCATCTATCCTGCCTGGAGTCTATGGTTGTTCGGATAGTTTGGGGGTTTCTGCATATTCAGGTGTACGTTGTACACTGTCTGTCTGAACAGACACTGCAAGTTCACATTGTCAAGCTTTTCTCCACAAAGGCTAGCAGCTTCCCTTGAAATATAGGCTGAGATTCTGATGTATTCTCATGATCTCAAAACAAAACTGGGACGTTAGGGTCAGGCCCTGGCCTTAATCTTGTCTTCATCTGGAGGGTGGAACTATACATTTGCCACAGCTGAGAATTATGATTTCTACTCATCCTATGAAACTTTGTCTTACTCAGAGTAATATATTTTCCTTTGGTTGAGTTTTCTGAACTGTCTTTCACTGTGTGCACTTCTCTCATTATCCATCTGTACAGACAGAGAAAGCACAGCTATATATCCTATGTAATAAGAACAAAGAAAATTCTAAATGCTGTAGTGCAGAAACTGAGTGGAGGATAAAGCAGCCATACTGAATCCTATCAACAGCAGCACAACTCACACAACTATAATATCTGAGCATTTTTTTTCTTTTGAAACAGATTAGTTGGGAAAATATGTACTTGATTCTATGCATTGTTACTTAATGTTTTAACCTCTTTCCCATAAGGGATCATCCTTTCACTGGAAGTATAATGGTTCATAGTCCTCTGCCATTGTATGTATGTAGATCAGAAGAAGGTACTGTAAAGGTGAATTCCAATGGATAAATCATCTCAAAAAAAAAAAAAGTTTACCATTGCTTCCTTTTTTTCCCCACAGCACACAAACAAGTAGATCTTCATTAGCAAGAACGAATTCAATCATTATTTTGTGCTGGAAATGTTTCATGCCAGATCTGGAGTTGCTGTATCAGTGAAATTCTCCAGTGAGTGATGTAAATAGGAGCTATGTTCTCTGTTTATCCCTGGGGGCCTAATTCCCATCTTACAAGAGAACTTATGGCAAGGATTGTTCTAAGGTACGTGGTAATGCAAGATAATGTGATTTATGCTCAACATCTATCATCTGGCAGACTTTGGACAGATGTCATTGTTTGTCAAAACCACCAAGTAAAACAAAGCACAACATTTTAATCAGACAAGGATATTTATACTTTATTTCATGGGATATACCATATACAGCTCTCTACCATAGCTTTTCATGGAGACAGAGCAACAAAGACAGACTTGCCACTACTCCAGAGAAATATCAGAAAAATTTGTGTCATACAATATTCCATGTGCTAGGACTAACAGGAACATAGGTAGCAAGGTAGGCCACTACCTCTTTCTACAAGACAGAAATCTGGGAGCATCCACTAGTTCTCCATGTACAGTGTGTAGAGAGAGATGTGTCCCTCCTTAGGTCTCATCCGGTGTTTCATATCTGCTGGCTGTGCTCTCTCTTTCTTACATACCAGGAACCTAGAAGGATCTAAAGCTACTTTAATTCCCAAATAGATTTCTTGAAGAAAAAATTAAAAAAAAAAAAAATCCACCCTTCTTGCACACTAATATTCTGGCATTATAGGGAACTTGGCATAGGAACTTTCCAGGGACAGAGAAAAGCCAAGATGGTATAAATTTCCACCACTTTACATTGACACTCTCCAGGAAACTTTAACATGTTCTGTTCATTGAAGAAAACCTGGGATGATCAATTCAAATGAAAAAAACTTTCCTTCATGTATGACTGATATATAGGGTTTTAATTCTTTTTTATTTTTTCAGCTACTGATTCTTACTATTTTTATTTGAGAAAGAAAATTGACTGCAATATCTTTATTTTATATTTTATACTTTTCATTAATTACACAACGGATTTGCAGATGTAAGAGCAGTATGAGTTCAGTGCTAAATCTTTAAAAAGATTTTGGTTTCTTTTAGTGCATTATTAGGATATCAGTTAGATACACTTGTTTTTATATGCATAACTGACAAATATTTAATCATCAGTGCAATTGCTGCTTGCACTTTTTACTTTAGCTTTAGGTCTTTTTCTTCAAAAATCTCTTAATTTCTGATCTGCAATGCTGCCTCTTTGATAGTACCTATTTCACAGAGGTATTCAGATTCTTAGGAATTTATTCTACTTATTTTGTGAGTGGTTCTATGTTGTCCTGAAAACCAAAACCAAAACCCAACAAAGGCTTTCCTCTATTTCTGAGTTCCACTGAGGTGAAGCATGGAAAACTTTTCAGATGGTTCTGGGAATAAAAACCTTTATATTAGATAACAGAAAACAAATTGAGTGATATTAAATTAAACTTTTTTTTTTTTTTTTTTTTTTTTGCAAATGGGTATTTCATTGCTATATAAATTCTCAGGATCAAAGCATTTTATTCTTTGCTTATTATAATTAGAATACTTTTGATTTTCATAAGTGTGGAATGCTTAAAATCTCACTGACTTCTAGAGAAATAAGAAGAGTATTGGTGCTTGTGAAAAATTGGGATTCGCTTTTTAAAAGGACATTCTCTAGTGCTGACCTTCGAAAGCGATCTGTTTTTTTCTGAAGTAAAAAAAAAATCAAAATTTTGTGATGATGGTCTACTATATAAACAGCACATGCATTTTTGAACTCTGGTTGTGCATAAGTGCCTTGCAGTTTAACTAGACTTTATTATTCTAGGGAAAACTCAGAAGAGGATGAAAAAGCTATCACAAAACTAGATAGTTTCTTGAATGCGCAGTTTCATATTGCTATGAATCCAGAACTATACATATTTGTTTCCTTTAACTACTGCTATTTAGTGGTATGGAGGACATCATATATTTATTTTAACAATTGTCTGAATATCAGTTTAAGCAAACTTGGCAGCCTCAGTACACTTACACAAACTGGAAACGTTGTACTTGGAGGAGGAACACACAACTGAAAAAGAAGCAAGACTATAATGGTCTTACACCGAGGCAACAATTCTGTGCAGGGTATAGATCTGAACAAGCTTCCTGGGGACAGAGTGAGTCCTAATGTCTGGGCTTGAGAATTGGTTCTTTATTCAGCTTTAGGTGATTTTATTTCATTTGGGGCTGGACAGTTTTATAAAACTCAGGAAGTGTCTAACCCATTTCCAGAGCAAGCTCTTTCTTTCTTCATGGAAGGTGCTCCTTTCTTTTCTTGTATGTTTACAGTACAAGGTATTTGAATTGCATTTTCATCTCTTATAATTTTATTCTTTGTTGTGCAAAATTTTAAATAGTTATAATGAACCCTGTATAGTTTCTAACTACATACCAGGGTACGATGCAAAATAGTTAAGAGGGTTAATGTACCTCTCATCAGGATTCGAAACAGAAATGCTAGATGCTGCTGCTGTTGACTAATCTCAGCTTTTCTACCTGTCCACTAGCTCCATGCAGATGTGAATAACCAATGACCTATTTTAGAAGAAATGTGAGGTTAAAGACTTCTTTCTCTTCCCAGTCTTCTACTGATGAAGTTAAAACAATCTTGTCTTACTACAGCCTTGCTATTGGAGTTCCTCATGCTCTGCTCATCTCTTTGAAGCCTAGCTCTAGGCAGTAGCTGATCCTTTGGTAAGCAAGGTGGTTGAGAAGCATCTGTTATTACAGTCTGCTGTCCTGATAAGCAAAACACATGGCTTCTTTACTTATCTAAAGGGGGACCTGGGTTTACTGCAACCTATATATCTTTTTTCCTCCTCTTTGATGAGGATTCAATCATCCAGAAAATTCTGCTGAGGAACTGACTTACTGATATACAGAAAGCTGTTAACAGAAGCTGGGAGGCAGCCAACTGGTTGACACACAGCTATGAAAAAAAGTGAAAGCAACATGTAAGTCAAATACCAGAAAAGGGCAGAGAAATTTGTTCTATCAGTGGTGGTTGTTCTTCAAGGGGAACTTGTCATGAATGTTCTTCATCTTCTTGTCATGAACAATCTTCCTCTTGCACATCATTACAGTTAAAGTTTATAATGGTTTTCAGACATGTCAGTGTCTTAAAAAATGCTTTAGGCTGCTAAAAATTCATGCAACTAGAGAACTGAATGATTAATGGAAATGCTTAAGAGTAGGAAAAAAGTAGTGCTCATTTGTGATATCCTCTATCATCACCACAGTGGAAAAGAACTTTGGCAAGACCCAAATCCAAGCAGAATTAAATTTTCAAATGAGGCTGAGAAAACTCGGTATGGTTCTTTGGTTAGTATCTACTCAGAGTTAAAAATATATGCCCAGGAACATTCTAACAATCTTTTTAACAGGCTATTGTTTGCATTAGAAAATTGAAACTAAATTTTACTTTTTCTTCCTGTTCTATTAATAAAATGGCAATAGCATAGACATATGACAATATGGGAAGCAGTGGAAGTCAGTAGGTGTAATTTTCGCTAGGTAAATGGTCTCATTAAGAAGGAATTCACCTCCAGCATTGAGGTGTTTGAAACTGTGTGTTAACCATGGAGCTGTGACTACTCAGACGCAGGGTTTGGACATTTTGCTGGATCCTGGGCCACTAGATTTACACTCAAGTGGTGGAACCTGTGCACATGACCTGAATCCAAGGTCTAGATGTACCCCAAATGCCCGTCCTCTCCCTTCATTGATTGGGTTCCCCTCAAACAGTAACATAGAGGAACAGACCAGTAGGAAGCTATCCAAAAAGGAAGATATCCATGAAGCAAGGACGCCAGATTCTGTTCAACAGGCTACTGCTCACCTTTCTAATCTGAGTTTAATACGAGCAAGCAGGCGAGCTCTACATTTTATTGTCAGGACTGCCCAGTCCTTGCAGACTGAATGAAAGCACACATTACAATCCTCTCTAGTCTTTCTCCTAACAAGAGCTCTACTACAAACAGTGTACAGCTACCTATAATTCCCCAAAATACTGTATTTGGAAGTGGAACTGGGACTTACAACTTGGAGATAGTTAATGGCTGCTATTCTCTGATTACTTATGACTGGAGAAGCAGAATCCCCAAGTGCATTCAGTGCATTCTCCACCCTACCAGCCCAGATTGCTAGTCCAAATGGTGAGCAAGGTAGTCACATTAAACCAGCTCAGCTGTTTGTTCTCACCTGGTTATTCCAAATGTATAGAAGTGCAGATATAGTGAGGCACAGCACACTTGGGATTACAATAAAATGGTGTTAGATTGCAAGCAAAATAGTAGCAAAGATGGGAAAGTGAGAAAGATGGCTTTTTCGTTGCTATGTTTTTGTTAAGTGCTGGGTCTACATTTGTTTCCACACTTAGAAAATTATTTGAGTACAGGTTTTTTTAAACCAAAAAGTGCGATCAGTACAGGTAGCAGAGTGGATGCTGCTATATTACCATAACAGTTCTTCTACCACAATAATCAAAAGTGAATAAGCTATTCCAGTAGAAATCTTCTTATACCAGTTCACCTACATCCACTCTAGAACTTGTACCTTTTTTAACCTTACAAAGTTCAAGATGACATAGTTAAAGTGGTGCAAACATCACATGTAAACAAACCTCTTAAATTCCGTAGGTGAAATTATGACTCACCAACTTCAGTTTGACCAGGTATTCACCCAGCTGTGCTGTTTTCCCATTCATCAGATAGGATTAACAGTGTTTATTTACCTCATAGCAGTGCAGGAAAGATTAATTATTGTCTGTATGTTTTCAATCTTTTGAGGATGAAAAGTGCTACTCAGCTACTGACCACCCACCACAAAGGAAGTTGTAATGACCTACAGAACAAGGTACTGCTTAGATAGTAATGCTTTCAACTGGAACTGGCTGTTCACAGGCATTAATCCCTTCCTAAAATCTAGAAAATGAATACTTTTCAGGGTTTAGGGGATTTTTAGGTCTGAGTAAAAACAACTGCAATGCTCTGTGCACAATGGGCAAAAACAAATACTTGTAAAATAATTAATTTTGTCTCTTCCAAGCCAGCAGTAATTTTGTGAGTAGACAAGTTGCATCTGCTTGCCCTCTCCCAGAGAAACTCCAAGGGCTGCCCATGTTATATGCTAGTTACTGCACATTGGGCAGGACTTGTTTTTCCTACTGAGAAGCACCAAGTGCTCCTCCTGTGACTTAAAGCAATGATTATTAAGAGTACAACTATTGCTGTTGAAAAATTTGGTCCCCTATGTTGGTATACAACTTTGGGCAAATTTTTATTTTTTATCACTCTGCAGTGGACACATCTTTATTTCTCCTTTATCAGGATTTGCCTGTCACATGTATATTTACAAATATCTTTACGTGATAATGTGATTTACACATCTGTACCGCCAAAATAAATTAGAAATCATAGTACTGTAAATCATCTGCTTCATTTTCCCGGAATTTTTACAATAAAAAACATGTCTAAGAATGAAATTGAATATGCTCCAGATCTGGCCTTGAAAATGACATCTTATATGCATATATAACCCTTCATGCTAATAATCAACAAATTAGTGTCATAAGAAAAGCAAAGGTCTTATGATTCTATTTCTTTCCTAATTTTCTTCTTCCTTTAGTTTTGAAAATTGAAGGAAAAAGCAAGGGTGGCAGGATGTGAAGTTTCCCACAAAACTACTGCAGTCTTGACCACCAAAGTGCCTGTTACATAAAGGAAAAAAATGTTCCTGAAGAACAGACTACAGAAGGAACAGTTATGTACCATTTGAATCTGACTTTCTTCTGCTACTGAGCAGATTTCTGCTGATACTTAAAGTATACTGTTAATTATTTAAAATATAGTTGTTTGACTTCAAGAAGAGTCTATTGCTACTTGAATACTGCTCTGTTTGAAAGTAAAAACAATGTTTCAATGTATTGTTATTATTTTATTGCCTTACTAAACATGTGGGAAAATACACAGATATTTTTCTCCACATTCTTTTAATAATCATGGTAGGCAGCACTAATTTCCCTCCAGTTTTCATTTAAAACAGCTTTTATTAGTTAAGCTCTGCTGTCATTACTTTGCTTAGGGATTTTCGCCCTATTCTTTGTGTGCACACAATTTCTATTAATGCCAAATAATAAGCATAGATTGAAAAAAGAATCACAGAATTGTTTATCATCTTCATTTTTCACAGAAATTATTTCAACAAAGTATTTGATATTTTTATAGAGATAAAACTACATTTATGTTAAGAATATATTATTTATGTTAAGAATATATTATTTATGTTAAGAATATATTGACACCAGGTGATTTAGCTGTTTTTTTTTTCCCCTATTTCTTGCCATATTGTGTATATAAAGCTTATTAAGAATGGGAATGCACACAAAATCAATGAGTTTGGATTGACCATGGCTTTCACTGGCATCAGTTGAGGTATGAATTCTGTCTAAATTTGAACATATAATAAAACCTGTAACATTCATAGTTTTGGCATGAACTGATAGAAGCGAGACCAAAACCCTATTGAAATTTGAATTCTCCTGGATTCTGAGGCAAAATTCAACTAAGACAGGCCTGAATTTCACCACACTTCTTTGGAAGCCAACAGGCAAGAAGGATGCACTCTGCTCACACATGATACCACCCAAAAGTGAAAATCTGAGTCCTACAAAAAAGACTTCTAGAAACTGATAAAATATCCAGCTCTGGTATCTTATATTTGACATTTTCATAGACAGATATAATTGTAGAGAGTATGTGTTAGTTTATAAAGAACCTCCTCTACCGGTCTTCTGAACATGCTGTTAGACATATTTTTAAATAAATGCATTGAAAGGTTTTAAGAATTTCAGATGCTTCTAACAGTTGTTCCCTCATATTACTACAAAGTTTTGATTTTCTTCTGTCTCTGAAATCAGAATAGATCATAAGATATTCAGATTTTATCCAAAATAAACTATAGGTATATATATATACATATATATATATATACACATTTCATAAAACAGATGTTATATTTTACGAGTCCAGCAGGGGAACAAACTAAAGATCATGTGCAAGTTAATTTTAAAATTTTTCCTCCTTTAGGCATCATAAAACACTCCTGCTAAAATATTTTTTTTTCTTTAAAGACCTTACTGTGCTCTTTTAAACAAATGGAAACAATAATATATTTTGAATATGCATGTCTTACAATTCTATACTGATGTGCATGTATCTGACTGGACATATGTGTCCATATATTCTGGAGATATTCTGAATTTTTCTTCTTACAATTTTCTACCTTTTTACTGAAATTTTCATTAGAAAAAATAAAAAGGTTTCATGGAAGTTATATATTAGAAAAATCTTTTCCTCTAATATATAGGTTAGTTTAAAATATAATTTTTTTTTGGTAGAGGGCTTTTTGGACAAAAAATTCTTTAGGGCAAAGAACACTGGTTGAATTTACTCTGTTTGTCACAGAGAAATTAAAATGAAAGTGTAAGAACAGTATATTATTAAACCACAAGGTATGAAATGGCACCTTAGTGTCAATCTACATTTTCGGTGTTTTTCTCAGGTTTTCATTACTATTCTGTTTGAAATGGATGTATAGATGTTCTATATGATGCCATTCCAAAGATTTTTAATAACTGCACTTATAAAAAAGTAAAAAAACAAACAAAACCCAGAACATTTTGCTGTGTAAAATTATAAGATAATAAAATGTAACTTGGGTTATAAAGGGATGGTAGGTTGTTGTTAAAATTAAAAATTAATCCTTAAACCCCATCATATTTTCTATTATTTGTTACCTGTTCACTCTAAGATGTTATAGTTGTACTAAAATATAATCTTATTAAACAAAAATATGAATGAAGTTTATTTAGGCAGAGAAAGAACATAAGGATTCCTTAAAAATACAGCTGTCAGCTTTTATGTTACTGAAGTTTAGATTGAAGTAAGATTGCACAAAAATAAAGTATTTCAGAAAGGCATAGCAGGTAAAAAGTTTAATATGAGTTGGATTTCTATCAAGGAAAGTGAGTACAGTGTTCCACTGTCTGTTTCCTGTCTCCACTCCGAATATATTTACAACTGCACGGCTTTCTTCTTCCCATCTGGGTAAAACAAACCAGTGGAAATAAACTAAACCAATTGATCTATAACTGTTTGTATAATCCAAGAATTTGTCTCTAATAGGTATTCCTGAGCAGAAAATTGTAGTGTATGCATAAGCTTGAGGGGTTGTGTTTATTCATTTCCACCATAAGATTATAAAAGCATGTTTTCACTCTTTGTTTTTACCACAGTTTATGTATAATATATAGATTTTATTCTGAAGTATGTGTTTTGATTTCTTTCTGTCTTCTCTATGTTAAGCTTTATTTTGGAAAATTATATGTATATATATTTATAAAGGATATTGGGAAATCAAAACACCTTTTAAGAAAGATTTTAAAGGAAAAAGAAGGTTCCCAATTATTTTCCAGTTCATTTTGTGGAACTAAAAATTTTACTTTTTCAGATTAACAGATGCTGAAAGAAGATGTGGGTGAAATTGAGAATATGGTTTGTAATGAATCATAAAAAACAACCAAACAACAACAACAACAACAACAACAACAACAAACCACCACATCTTTTGACTTGAGCCTTGCTTCCTAACAACAGAATCATTTTTCTGTTCATGTTCTTGTCTATACATGTTCCCGATATTTACACAAATATCCTACATTTTTACTCAAAACACACCAAAATTTTCTGTTCTTAATTTAACCACTTTCAAAGAATGGTACTGTAAATATTTACACTATCCTGGTAACTGTTTCACTTGTATTTCAAGAGCCAAGCAACATGAATTTTAACATCTTCTAATGAACTGAAGAAGTTCAGTAATAACCATGTAAACTTTTTTTTCCTTCTTTTATTTCTCTCACAAGTGAAGTCATCTGGTAGCTATTCCTCTTTTTTTACTATTATTTTTAATTCGATATATGAAAGTTTTGAGTAATAATAAGAAGAATGACATGAGAAATAGTATACTGAGGATGAGATAATACCTAAAGTTATCCAAAATAAATATGTCAAAAAAGCTCTCAATTATTAACAAAATGTGACATATTCAGAAACCACCAATAGCGGATGACCAAGTACTTATATTCTCTAGATTGCATTTGTTCACGTATGTTAATAATTTGTTTCTTTGCCCCATAGCCATTGGCTGCTTATTTGAAAACCAATGTAAAAGAAAAGCCAAATAGATCCTTTCCAAGGCATCATCTTTCTGGATGAAGAAAATACAGAAGAGCACAAACAAGTGTATCTCTATTACCCGACCACCTGCACAGCTTAACTGGATGTTCAGTAAGGTTTCAAGTCTAGCAGAAGACCTGTTTATCCCCTAACTTTCTGTGAAAGCACTTCCTGACTTCACATTTCCACTTTTGTTTGTTTCGGTTGTTGTTGCTACATACTGTTTGTTTTAATTAAATATCCAAAGTTTTATTTTTGGAAGACTGAAACAGAGAAGAAGAAAGAAATCCTCTTAAAGTGGCTGATTACTTATCTAAGCAAGATGGGTAGGCTGGAAAAGAAGAGCAAATAATTAAGTGGTTTTCAAAGTAGCATAATTAAACTTTGCATCTAAGGTTAGCATATAAATTTGCAATACGAATAAAAAGGGCAGGTGTATCAGAAACCTTCCATTACAATTGTTTTTCAGAGGACATGAAAAATAATGGGATGTGCTCTATACACATATGGAGATGGACATTGCTTTCCGCAAACCCTTAAATACTCTCACCAATCTCTTGATATTTTTTGCAACACTTTGGCTGAGGTTTTGAGCTTTTTGCCAGCTTTCTGAATGCATTGGATATACCAGATGTAGGCTGGGCACATGGTGGAACTAAGCTGTGACAGTTTTATGAAGCTAGTCCCTAAATTAAGACCTCTGCTGTAGCAGAGAGTGAAGATGAAAATAGCCGAATCATGAGATGTCCAGACCTAAAAACCTCTAGCTGATTTCCTTTATCTGGTTGAAAACCACACCTGGACCTTGAAGAACAGAGTAGCAATGACCCCTGCAGCCCTCCAGGCCTCTGTGTACCAGTCAAACCCACTTTTGAAAGCCAGGGTAACATTATCTCATAAGCACTGGACTTCAATTTGAAGGATTCCCATATACTTGCAATTGCTAATAAAAGATAGAAATGACAAGGGCAAATGACTTCAGGGATGTAACTATTAAAATGGCTAAAGGTGTACATGCTTAAGACCGGAAAGGAAACTACCATCAGAGTTAAACAGAACTTGGAAACTCCTGGTTGTAGGTGAAATGGGAAATGCTTATGCCTCTTATTTTTTCATTTCCTTGCTGTTGCTCTGCAATGTCCTCCAGAGAGCCATGACAAAGGAGATTCCTTTCAGCTACACAGGATTTCAAACAGTTAAAAGAGGGAAACCCAAGAAAGAAGAAAAATGTATAGTTTTAAGAACAACATGAAGTATTTCAGCTCCAAACCTAAACTATACTTTTCCTTCTGTGCAATTATTGAAACTACCAACAACAAACACAAAAACCTTTAGTCATGCCCAGCTGAGGATATTAACTTTCAAACCTTTTTAAAGCTGTTATGCTGGCTTCATAGAAAAGTGCATGGCATGCACTGCATAGTCCTGGTCTAATCAAAAATAATTTCATTAAAAAATTGCTGCATAGGTGTTTTTTTCCACTAGACTACACACAGCATTTTAAGTTATCTCTCACTTTTTCCCTTTGGACTTTAAAGCTTACAAATGGAGTTTCATGCTTCATGAAACAAAGACTTGCAGGCTGCTTAGGCAACCACAAGGGGACAAGAAGATGCCACTCTGGGCTGGAATCTCAAATCCTAGGCAAAGCCACATCAGGCTGGCAAGCCTGTGTTTATGACATCTCCAGTGCCCATCCCACGGGGGTCAGGACTAGTAATTTTATGATTTCATTGTGGGATTCTTTATACTTGTTCCACTGGCCACTGGCTCTGTATATTTTGCAGGCCCAGCTCCTGGAGTCATGCTTCTACAGAAAAGATTTGTTCTTTCCCGCTCCCAGCTTTTGTGGTTGTGAAGCAATCTTAAAGCTCCACAACTGGTCCAAAGAAAGAGAGAGAGAAAGAATGTCAGATAAGACTTGAACCTTTTCACGTATCCTATTATTTTTAGAACAAGCTTGCTATTTCCTGTGTTTGGCAAAACTGTACTCATCCTGGATGCATAGTCCTATCCCCAGTGACCAAAACTTTAGCTCAGAGATGACTCCCTTTGAGAGGATAACAAAGAGGGCTCCTAAGAATAACATGAATGAAAAAAATTATTTCTGCCCTACCAAGCAGACCACTGCAGACCCTGAGGGCAGTGCACAATTGCTATGTTGACTCACCGAAAAGCAAGAGAATTCATACTGTCTTGAGGGAATGAACCTCTAGCCTCTCAACACACACAACACATGCTCACCCCTTTCCTATTCAATCCAGTTCACTGCCTCATTTTTTTCCTGGAATGAATACTGAGTAGCAACTTGATTTGCATGTTTTATTTCCCTCTTAAAAAAAAAAAAAATCCTCTGCACTCAATCAAACAGAGGAAAGAAAACCAACTCCCTCTCACAGCAACAAAAAGTCTTGAATCAAAATTATCCTTAAAATATGCAGCCGCGTTCTATAGTCAAACGCAGCCAGTGCTACTGAATTGCTTGATATGGCTTTACGTTAGAGCAACACTATTGAGATAGTTGAACCCTTGCACTTCTAAGCTCATGAGGGACCACCCGGGAGCACAGCTAACAGGATAAATCAGAAATTACTTCAAGACCAGGAGTAATTAAATTCACAGTGCTGGATAATGTAAGAGAAAGAACTGAGCAATTATGCAGCCAGAGGAAAAATAATTGCTTACATAGATGCAGAGTACAGCAAAGAATTAACCTGAAGATACACAAAAAAAGATTAAGTTCACACATAATATATAGATATAAGGTTGATGTAACACAGAGTTGTCGTATGCATTGCCTTGAGGGATTCTGTATGAACTATATAATATAGATTACACGCTTTACAAAAACCTGTCCATGAGTTCTTGGCAGTGGTAGTTCTCAGCTGAGCACTGCCTGAGTGCTGGCGTCTCTGGGAGCAGTTCCCAACGCAGCAGAGCTGAGGACACACCATGGACCGACCGGGCAGTGCTCAGGCTGTTCTCCACAGCATTCCTCCTGGCTGCACCCAATCAGCATAACCATAACCGTGTAACCATGCTCTCTTACACAGGCAGTTATTTTCTTTATAGTGACAGTAATGTGGCAGGAATCAGGCTAAACTGCTCTTTGTCGTAGTGACACCTCATGCCTGTCTTCCTGCAGGAGTTATTCCTGCCCTTAGAGGTCCCACACTGCTGGATTCACGACTGAAATTGCTCTCTCCGCGGAGGTCTCAGATAACCCTTTGTGTCAACATTGCTTCCAAGCTCTTACTTCTGTCAGAGTTCAGGAGTGGCCCAGACTGCCCTGAGGACAGCCTCCCCACGACCCCGTGCCCCGTGGCCTGCGGGCACCGCACCACTCATGGTCACAGTGTCTGCACCAACGGCACAGGACTCGCGGCACAGCTCACCATGGGTGACGTGGCTGAACCTCACCACAGATGCCACATCTGGGCACTCCACTGGTGCTAGAATTCCATAAATGCTTCCATTTAGGAAATAAACAAATGAATCAAACCACAATCACAGTCATCCTGCGTAACTATGCCATTGTGTATAGCAGTGCAGTACAAACCAGGGTTATTAGAAAGATCGCAATCTACTTCATCTCTGAGCAGACAGGGATTCTTTCCTATGTCCAACACCAAAAACCAATTAATCAGGCTTTTGCAAACTACAGTGCAAATCCTGCATTAAACATGACCGATTTTCTGTTTTACTTCAATGGTAGAGATTTTTGGAGATTTCAGTAGGAGTCCGCAGCAAACATCAAAACACACATATCTACTTGTTTGGATTCCCACAGCCTGGCTTAATTCCCATTGAGTCACTGGAAACATTCTGGTTGACTTAAAGAGCTTTTTGATCCATACCAGTCTCCTCTGGAACAGCCAAATTCTGTTGAATAACTAACCCCCTCAGAGTTTTCACTGCATGCATCTATTTCCTTGATTGATGGAACTTTTTTTTTTTTTTCTGCCAGCACCATTAAGTTTTTGAAACAGTAATAAGAACTATTTTACTAATCATAAACCATAATTTTAAATTCTTTCTATAGACATCCAACTCCAAAGAAAAATAGATTTTGATTAAAATGATGAGACACTTTTTACAGGATCCATTAGAGAGATACTACACATTCACAAATTCCATATTATCTTCTAGTTAACATTATTTTCTTAATATTTTTATTTTCACATTTATGCCTTTTTTAGCTATTGACTTTATTTACATAATATTCTTAAAACCAACAAACCATTAGATTAAGAGTAATGACCATCTGCCCATTGTTTCCAAGTGCAAATGCAGTATAAATTGACCCAAACCAGTCTGCACATTGTTCTGTGTCTATGAAATGAAAATCTACTTTATAAAAGTTAGACCTTTTCTATTCTAAAGAACTAAAAGGAATCATGGTTGCTACAAAGCATTACAATCAAGAAATAGAGAGGCAAGAAAATTAGTTCCTGTACTGAACACTGATCAACCTTTGCGCTTAGTTTAACCTTTCTCCAAACAGAAATTTGCCATGTTTCAGGGCACTTTGGAGTCTTTCATGATATGGCAAACAGCAGATAATTTTATTCCATCAGATGCTAGCAAAAGAAGTAGTTCTAAAATATTATCATTAATGTTGTAATCCTAAACCAGTCCTTCACTTTTCAGCCATTACAATAATCATACTCAATACTGTTAATATTTTAACATTAATTTTTTTTTTTCTATTCAGGATTATCACCCCTTCTAACAGCAAATTTTATAAGTCTATTACAATCTTTCTCTTCCTGAGGTCTTTGACACCAAAATCCTCTAAATAACAAGATTAATATATTTTAATTAAAAACCTTCAGAAAACTGCAGCATCCTATAATTGTTGATGATTTGCTCTGTCTAGGCCAAGGTGATGTCACACTTGTGTCATATTGGACGATATTGCTGTTTTTCATGCAGAATATTGCATCTGCTCCAAGGCTGGACCTTTAATGTAATGAAGACATGAACTGTTACCAGCTAAATTATGTTTTATGTATTTTTATATATTTTAATATATTTTTTCCTTTTGCAAATTCTCTGTGAACTGGTAGATTACTGCAAGGAATTAGACTTGTTTCTTTGTTAAACACATTTTCCTCTGATGCAATCATGGTTAAATTGTGTCATCCAGTACATGATCATAACTGCATTGCAGTTCTTTGTTCACTGAATAATTGCAAATGGGAAAGGGAGGGGTTTTCCACTCTCCTGCAAGTATTCAGATGAACTTGATGTTTCATATACACAGCAAGCAGCAGCTCCCACACAAGGAATCTCTGCTGGATTGTCTAGCAGATCCAGATAGTCAACCACATCCAGACTAGAGGCTTAAATGCAAATCTTTAATATGCAGTGAAGTTTTCCATGTAGAAAAGTTGTTTATGAAATTTTACATATTTCTATTTAAACCATTTGAAATGAACATTTCATTCTGAAATAATGCTTTTAGAATGTAAGAGAATTCTTTTCAATTTCAAATTAAAAAATCCCTCTAATTTGTATTGTTAAATTTTGGATTTACACTCTACCTTCTCTTTCTTCATTTGACTGGTGAAAATAAAAAGGGAGAACAATAACAGAGAGTGAAAAAACTAGCTCTGTCATACAGCCTTTATTTATTTGTTTGTTTGTCTATTTAAAACTGTTTTCCAGGTTTTCTTAGTTGGATACCAGTGAGCATGGAAAGGAGCTTTTCATCTTTTTCCTTTTGCCTTGCTCCCTTCGATACTCTTCATTGATGGCAGCTGACTTTTCCAAAAACTTAAAGCAGGAGGGTGATATCCACAGTATGAATAGTCATAATGTAGCCTGGAATCCCTTATGACAACATTTTAAAGAGGAAAAGATTGGGAAACGTGGCAATACACAGTGTTCATTGCCATTCCTGGACAGAATGTCTGCCTGAAAACTAAAGCATGTGTGGCAAATAACAGCTGTTAGAAGTTGTCATAAGCCTCTTTGAAGTCATATATAGTCAAGCATATGACTGTGATATTCTGCTAAATTATACTTATGTGTACTAAACTATATAAAAAACAACACTGTTATGAGTACACAAGGCAGCCACAGGTAAAAGTAGTGTTGCATTATTTTGTACACGCAAGAATATAATGGACACTTTATGAAAATTTGGTCCACCAATTGAGAAAGCTTAAAGTCAGGTCCTGCTGCCACATCACAATTGTAAAAAGTGTGATGTTAAATGCCAGATTTTATTTGTATAGGTTATAAAACGTTAGGCAAGAATAAGGCAAGGCAAACAATAGGCTAGTTATAGAGCTGTGTAATGTTTTTCCACACATAAAATTGTTGCTTATTTGCATACATATTGTGTACAGCAGAGCACAGTTGCTTCTAGCGAATATCAAATATGTGTCTCAGTGTGCCAAAGTATGATGAGCCATGCTTTCAGATTAAAATATGTAATTACAAACAATAGCAACCTGTGGTACACAGATCAATGCATCACAGCTGAGCTATCTCCTGCACCTACCAGCAAATGTGTATCAGTCCTCTGTGCTCTTCCTGAGCACAGAAGAGAAAGCCAAAACCCTGTAGTCCATTAGCAATACAAATTCAATACATTTCTTCTAATTACTTTTTAATTTCCATCTCATGTATATATAGAGCTGGAGAAGGAAAAAGAGTTCTATTCCTTATCCTGCCAGTGTCCTGCCTATTTGACCTTAGTCATATTGCAGTTTCTCTGTTGCTTAATTGATTCTTCTGCATCATATTCATAATTAAAACTATTTGCCTTTTAGGTCTTAGGTGGACCTGAGCTTACCTTTTGCACTCTGGGAGAAAGTTTCTAAAGAAGAAGTGCAACTGTTGTGGTTTAACTTGGCAGGCAGCTAAGCACCACACAGCCATTCGCTCACTCCCCCACCCTGCAGTGAGATGGGGGAAGAGAATCAGAAAAAAAAAAAAAAAAAAAAAGAAAAAACTGGGGATTGNTTTAATAAGACATAAAAGGAAGGGAAATAATACTAATAATGATGGTAATATAATGTACAAAACAAGTGATGCACAATGCAATTGCTCACCAGCCACTGACCGATGCCCATCCCATCCCCAAGCAGCGGCTTCGTCTCCCCAGCCAGCCCACCCAGTTGTATTATTCCGCATGACGCCACATGTTATGGGACATCCGTTTGGCCAGTTTGGGTCAGCTGTCTTGGTTCTGTCCCCTCCCAGCTCCTTGTGTACCCTCAGCCTCCTCGCTGGCAGGGCAGCACAAGAAGCTNTAGGAAGGAAGGAAAGGTAGGAGGAAAACTACTAGGAGGAAAATTAACTCTATCTCAGCTGAAACCAGGACAATATCTACCCCTTATTCCATATGATCTGCATCATGCTCGGGCCCCACACTTTCCAATACATCCCAAGTAATCACAACCTTTCCTGTCCTTTGATATATATATACACACAGATATCATTCTCTTAGTCTATGGGCCATCCCTCTAAAATGTCTGTTGAGTTTGTTTAGTCCATGACTTTGGTCTCCACCTGTTATAACAGTCCTTCAGGGCAGGAGAGATGGTGTGTGGTGTTGGATTGTTGCATGCTGAAGCCAGTTCTGGTTCCATCACCACTGTGCTTTGTTCAGTTCCATGAAAATTTATTCATCATTAATCTGGGTGATTCTTACTTTAGTATCGTTGATGTAGCATATACCAACCACAGTAGTGATGACATACAATATTATACAGCAATTAACATCATACAATTCAAATAATGGGCTATTCTCACCCAACATCAAATCCCCTTGAGGTACACATCGCACTTCCCCATCCTTCTGCATTGCCCACCAAGTGCACCCAGGTCCTTGAGCAAAAGCAATCTCACAGATGGGATTGCCTTTGCCTGAGGCAGGAATAACCCAGACTGTCTTCCCCAGCATGTTTTCTATGTACACTACCAGGACTTTATCCCCTTCTACAGGACATAAAAGTTTTGATTAGGCAGGTCTGGCTTGGTTGGCAGATCCCCTATTGTTGACTAACCAGGTGGCTTTGCTAAATGTGTATTTCAATGTTTGAATGTCCCAGCACCCATTGCTTTCAGTGTAGTCTTTAACAGTCCATTGTATCACTCAATTTCCTGGAGGCTGGTGCATGATAGGGGATGTGATATACCCACTCAATGCCATCCTCTTTGGCCCAGGTGTCTACGACGTTGTTCTGGAAATGAGTGCCATTGTCTGACTCAGTTCTTTCCGGGGTGCCATGTCTCCATAAGACTTGCTTTTCAAGGCCCAGGATAGTGTTTTGGGCAGTGGCATGGGATATTTTTCCAGCCATCCAGTGGTTGCTTCCACCATTGTAAGCACATGGCGCTTGCCGCTGTAGGTTTGAGGGAGTGTGATATACCAGAGAGGTTTTAACTGCTTGGCTGGCTTGATTGCAGCACATGTTTCACAGTCATGGATAACCTGTGCAATAGTGTCCATGGTCAGGTCCACCCCTCGATCACGAGCCCATCTCTATGTTGCATCTCTTCCTTGATGGACTGAGGGGTCATGGGCCCGATCCACCTGCTGGTTGTTTTGATGTTCTTCAGTGACCTGACTCTTGGGTACATGAGCATCTGCCTGACATACTTCTAGAACAAGGTTATTTTGCCAGGCAGCAATATCTTGATACTATTTTTTAAATTTCATATTGATACTTTACCAAATTGGTAAAGTACTTGGGCTCAAAATTAATTCATTAGATTATGTAGTTTTATCCAGTAGCTACAAATTACTTTACAATTTTAAATTATGAAGTACTTTAGCTTAAACTTTCTTTTTAATACCAGAAATATTTTTCCCTTTTGTTCAGCTAATGACAAGAAGGACCCCACAGTCTAAGAAAGATTTTTTTTTTTCTTTCTTAATACTAATCTGTAGGACCTTGCTTTGACTATTGAAAAAAGGGGCTCATTCAGAAGTTTTATACAAGATAAGCAGAATCACAGAATACAGATCAATGTGTACAGAATCTGCCTGGAAATTAAGACAATGGAAATCAATGACCATTATAGGTGTAATTTATTTAGAGAAATAATCTTTTTTTTTTTTTTTTTTTTTCTCACAGATTTCTCATAGATACTTTCCTAAATGGACCTATCAACTTCTGTGTGATCACCTGTAGACTAAGGAACTAACCAATGCAATGGTGATTGTAGTCCCCACTGCACCTTATAGTGCAGTCTCACCTGAAAAACATACAGACAAAATATCTGTCCAAAACTACCTCTGATCTTAAAAAAAACAGGCAAGTACAAAGGGCAAAGATACAAGACATAATATGTAGAGACTAGATATTAAGTATAGAATATATAAATCTAGGTAGATTGTGTGTGCTATACTGCGTGGTAAGACAGATGAGTGGCTAGCATAGTTATTGTTACTTACACTTAACTCTTGCACTAAATTTCACTTTGAAATGCTGAGCCTGGCATTTCTCTTGTGGATAAATTATACCTCATTGTCAGTTCTGTGCTGGTGGCAGTGTAGAAGCAGCCTTCAAAGGAAAATATAATTTCAGACGCACTGTATGTACAACAAAAACTAAATCAAATCTTCTGTCTTGATTCTCTTATGTTGTTTTTCCTCCTTATGGTCCTCTGCAAAGCAGCAGCATCTCTTGTCAAGATAAGTCACCTCTGTCACTCAGCCTTCATCTTTGTGAAAGCAGTCAAAGAATATCCAAGAGTGAACTCCTGAAGACTACTCTGCAGACAGGAATACAATATTGGTTCTGTCTGTTTGTGTGCTTACTTATCAGCTGACGGAACATTTACTAAATAAAGACAGAGTACGCTGTGTAATAAATATGAAGTCATGCGCAAAAATAGTGCATGTCAACTGGTCAAAAAGGAAAATGAACCCAAGCTGTAGCTGTGATTCCACAAATGTTTGCTCCAACTTATAATCACCAAGCAACCTGAGATTATAAGAAAATATATTCATAAATAATAGGATATATATTTCCAACAGTTGTTGAGAAGTCTGTGACAAGATATTGCTGAAAACTGTCCTGTGAAGAATGGACACTGCTTATATGATTTAAAGCTATTCTACAAGCTGTACTGGGATGCCCATCAGGAATCAGAGGCAATACACAACAAAGGGAACGCATCCTGCAAATAATCTACAAACTGAAAATATCAATTTGACTATATTCCAAGAGTTTATTATCAAAAAATCTTCCAACAGATAAATTTGCACAAGTTTGAACTGCTTTTTAAGTAGTTATCCTCACCATTGAAAGAACTACTTAACCTACTTATAATGTATGTCAGTTATCAAAGCAAATCAATATTTTTCAGGGAACAGTACTAGTTATACTTGTCATAATGATGTATATTGTGTCTCCTTTAAGCTACAGGGCACTGTATAGAGCAGAACCTCATGTGACAACCTTGTTGGATCTCCCAAACTGCTGAAGTAAAAAGGATTTATTCTAGCTATTGACACAGAGATTATAGTTACAGTTCAGTAGCTCTGATTCTATCTTGTAGAAGTGAATGGAGCATATCAGTACAAAACAGGGTGGTTTCATTGCTATGCCACAGACAGATTACTTACAGCAAACAATGAGGTGGCATAAGAGTTGTGGAGGTTTAATTTAAACATCAATTACTTAGTATTATGTCCCTTAAACTTATTTTGCTCAGGCGTTTATAATAAAACTCGTGCTCAGTCTGATTTGGGATACTTGAACACGTTGAAAGTGATACAGTTGATCTTGCTTGCAAGTGAAATTATTGATAGTGGTACATTAGTGCAACTGTAGTCTTGATCCATATCAAGTGCTGAAACCTTGTAAATTCATTTGGGGCTAGCAGTCAATCCCTAAGTAAAACTTTTTGGTAACTTCAACTTGTATAGTCACTCAAAACACAATTAAGCAGTGCTGCTTGAAGGCGTGGGTTCTATTGCCAACGTTCCTTCTAAATCTACCAGATAAGTCACTTAACCTCTGTGTGTATCATTTCCTTACTCTTTACAAAAAGGATAACATCATCTTCCACTTTGCTGTAAGGCTTTCAAATTTGGGAATGAACGATTCTATGTCGACAAAAGGCATTTGTTAGTCATGGCTATTAATTTAAGAGTTTAATTCAACATAAGTGAAATATCACCATGTCTGTGTTCCATTGTATCAATGCATGCCTATTAAGACTGTTATATGATCTGTTTTTGTGATAATTTGAGACAAAAGTAGCACAAATTGGAAACATGAAGGAACTCAAGTTACGATGTGTACAGTGGAATTCATTTTCTCATTGCCTTTATCTGAAATAGCTCGTTAAAATAGCCTGTACCTAAAAGAGCCTATACCTTCATGTATATATTCAAGCCAGGTTATAGACTAATCTGTTTATTAAATTTCCACTGGTGTCCCCATTTGCACAAAGCAAGAGGATGTTCTAGCAAGACAGAGAACAGGATATCAAAAACCACATTATTCTTGAGTGGTCCATTCTTCGCATGTTTCACTGCTTGCTGAAGACCTGTCTGTGCAATGCCTCTGGTGGCCCCTTAAGGATATGAGATAAACTTTCTAAATCTTATTACTCTCTCTATCTACAAAGAAGACAGAAACCTAAGACCAGTGTTTTATATGAACACTTACAAGTTGTTTGAAAATTCAGCAGGGAGCATAGCTTGCAAATACAATAGTTCAGTTTCGGTACACTGCAATGGCTGGTGCACCTGTATGGACATTTGAGCCATGCCAAATGGCTTGTATACCATTCCTGACTCACACTAAATGCAGTGAGATGCCTTTCCCAGACAACTACCCCCTGGAACATTCAGATATTCCTTGTCTCCAGCACACCTAAATGACATGATCTAGCAGAAGATTGTGTCCCCAGCACAGTATGACTGAGATGCTTTCAGATACATCAGTAGTTGCCTTCTAGACAATGATGATCCACAATAACAGCAATAGTATAACTGCCCTTGTCAAAAGATTGTCACTGATTGATACCAGGCAAATGTGGCCAGCTAATGCACCCGATTTTTTTTGTATTAGGATGGATGTTCTGTTAGATACATGTTACTGATACACTTTAGAGACAGCATCAGCTGGCCATAAATCGTCATGCATGTTCATTCTTTTCTTCTGAAGCTAAGTGCCCACAGCTCTTTTATCTTTCTTCTAAAGGCCCACATGATCCCACAGTTAAGAGCTTTGGATTCTTGCCCTTAACAGACAGGAAGCTGTTTTACTTTAGCGGAGAGGCTGCTTTCAGCCATACCAAACAGTAACAACTGTGTCATGCTGTCAGTGTAATAGTGATTAGGAGAATTAGCTCGACTGTGTCAGTCATGGTGCCATGGTCCTAGTGGTGAACTTCCTGATGCCTTTTGGGTCTGTTGAAATCACAGAGTCACAGAATCATTTAGGTTGGAAAAGACCTCCAAGATCATCCAGTCCAACCTATAACCTAACACTACCAAGTCCACCGTTAAACCATGTCACTAAGCTCTACATCTACACGTTTTTTGAAGACCTCCAGGGATGGTGACTCAACCACTTCCCTGGGCAGCCTGTTCCAATGCCTCACAACCCTTTCAGTGAAGAAATTTTTCCTAATATCTTACCTAAACCTCCCCTGGCACAACTCAAGCCCATTTCCCCTCATCTTATAGTGGTGGTCCCATCAACTGTGGTTCCCAAACTGAGGAATCTGTCAAATTCCTGGACCAGCCTCATGAACCTTGTTTTCTTGTGTCTTTTTTCTCCCCTTGTGTCAAAAAATGTGAGCTAGCAGAATGAGGTATCAGCAGGGATGCTGAAAGGTTGAGCCACGCTATTGACACAAGCTGCTAGGGGAGGTCAGAGGGTTACTGGGTTGTGGCATGAATGTGAAAAAGGACTGCTTTGGCACACAGCAGCGAAAGGTGGAATCCTGGCTCTCCATAGCATGGCCTTAGCTCGTGTGCAGTGTGGATGCAACAGGTTTTATCAGTGAAATACAGCATTGTGGCATGGCAACGTATGGGTCAGGCTAGCTTGGATTGCTGTCATGGAGACTACTCTCAAGGGTAGCTTGTAGCTGTTGCTGTATGCATAGCCATAGAAGGCTTGCTGGCACATCAGAAATCTAAATAATTAATTTCCTCTTTACTTTTTGTACCAAAGGAAAGTTGTGTCATACTGTCAAACTGTTTGGCACGTGTCACAAAAAAGCTTGTGAAAAGTAACTTTTATGCTTACCTGAATTCCTCTTCTTCCTGTATCTGTTGTTAGCAGGTTCCACTGGGGCCTCAGAAATGGACCTTAGGCCTGGAGGTAGTAGAAACATCCGCAGAAGATAATGAGAAGGTCTGCACCCTTGCTGCTGCTTTGTGTGTACAATGTACTACAGCTGCTCTTGTAACAGCTGGAAGGAAACAATTAGCATACCAAAGAGACATGTTATAGTGTCACACTGCAAAGTCTTGAGCAACTGAGACCTTAGGCTTCAAACATCCAGACAACTAAATATATTTAAAGAGATGCTGTCAACTTGAAATCTAGTCAGTTAAAAAAAAAAGGACCTAAATGTAATTTCAGGTACTCTGTATGCCCCTAAGTCCTCCAGTGATTTTGTTTTTCGTGCAAGTCATCAGCTCACTTATCCTTTGGCCAGCAGAGACTCAGAACAACAGAAGGAACAGGACAAAACAGAGGACATGAAGGAGATGCAATTTACTGTTTCCCTGATTTAGCTGATAATATTCTATGTTTTCTGATCATTTTGAGGGACAAGGGAAGCAGCAAGACAAAAATCAGGTATGTGACATTTACTGAGTAAACAAATTGTTTTTCTTTCAGTTTATTGGACTTTGGATTAGATCTTTTGCACTCAACATTTTTAAGTATCTGTCTTTACTGTTAGCACACATCTTCCATATAGGATTCTCCTGTTTACTTATTTATAAAAGCCAGAAAGAACTAGAGACCGTTTTTTCCCTTTTGCCTTACCATAATTGTGAATGTCTCAAAGGTATCTAGAAACTGTAACCTCAGCAAGACAGTGCTAAAAACCACATTTTCATTTGATAAGCATCATGTTTGATGTCCTCTTTGTATTCATGTCAAAGAAAGTTGTTTGAGGCTTAACATTTATTTATTCACTAAGCCACACTTACGACTTACATGATTAATGATATCTTTAATTGTACTAGAGCGTGAAAAAGCTCCCACAAATATGAAAACAAATAGATAGAGGTAGTAAAGAGGATCCTTCTTACATTCACTGTATTGGCACTTGATTTCTGTTTTGAAGTTAACTCTGAATTCAACCAGTATCACCAAAATCACCTTTCAAAACCTCAGCTTGAAAGTTCTATATGCAAAAACAGCCTACTCTCACCAGGAAGACTGCAAAAATGTCACAGACCCTTTATTATTTAAGGGGAGCAGGTACTTTGGGATGTCTGTTTCAGGCAAGTAAGCTATCTTGTGTACCAAGTACCAAGTGGAGAAACATTTTATTCTTATTTTTTCCTTTCTCAAAGGTGGAGCGATCATGTCATCCAGACTGGAGCCCAGGACTTTTGGACAGGATGAGCAGGAGATGACACAATGTGGCTGACACAAGTTGCCCTCACAGCCATGCCACGCGGCCATGCTGACAAGGATGGCCCCTCGGCATCTCTCGGCATCAGTGGAGGGGGCAGGATACAGCACCTCTCTGTTCCTGCGGAATGACCTCCAGCACACATGGAGCAGCCAAACTGAGCACATGGAGCAGGATGGGAGTGCTGTGGCCACGCTGGGGTTTCTGCACCTGCCACCCAGTGCCTGCTCACCAGCACCCCCAAATGAGTGGGCAGCTGTGGCTGGGCTGATAGAATAATATCTTCCCCCTGCCTGCCACTTCCCCTTTTGGCATCCTTGAGCCCTTTCCTAAGGGTCAAATAACTGCCTCCAGGACAATCAATTGAACTTACTGCTTGCTATCTGTGCAATCCCAAGCTGGATCCTTTCCACAGGATAGAAGGCATCCCACACGCTGCCACCATCACTGAAGGGACTGACACTAATGATCCCAGGAACCTTTGCAAGGGACAGATTATAAAAAGTATCTACTGTCATGCCTTTTCTTCTCCCTGCTTTAACCAAAGTTTACAGGATTATCAAAAGCTCTTGCCTCAGGCTAAGGCTAAAGGAAGAGTAATAGGTTGTCCCATGTATACCTTTTTTTTTTCTCAACTTCAATAATTACTTTCAAAGTACAGAATCCTACCCTTTTGCTCTGAAATTAACAATAACCCTGAACAAAGACCATACATATTATTGATGGATCGTCATGTAATTCACTGACCATGATTTAAAGTTCATCGGAAAAAAATCCCCAAAGCCACCAAAGCTGAAAAAGAAAAGGCTTCTGAAAAAGATCACAAATCAAAACAGCATATGAGATAAGCAGATAGATGAGGAAAAAAAAAAAAAAAAAAAAAAAAAGAAGAAGGACAAACTGGCAGACAGACAGGTATTCCACACAAAGGAAAAGCTAGTTTTCGTCTTTTGGCAAATCTGATTTTATTTCCATCCCAAAGATATCATTGCTCTGGAGAATATGTAAGAGAAAGCAGCCAAGAAAGGGTTTGAGTTTTCAGAATATTTGTTCTTATAAGGAAAAAAGAAGAGGTTAAATTTATTCTCTTTGGAAAAGGGAACTTTTGAGGTGACCTACTTAGCTTCAGTGGTCTTAGTTACTTGGCAACATATGAAATAAGATGGCAAACAGAATAAATGTGTTTAAGAGCCAGCAAAGACATTTTTATAGACAAAGGGGTTAAATGATATAGTTACAAAGCAGAGAGGTGAGGTTAAAATAAATCTAAAGGACACCGTCTTACTGAGGCATGTGGCCTTTTCCTGACCAGCAATCTTTTATGTCCTTATGATAGGTTTATTAATTGAAATAAAAGAGAAAGTTTTACATGTGCTGGCTCCAGTAGAAGTGTGCAGTAAATGAAATGATATGTTTAAGAAAGAAAAATATGAATTTTACAAAGCATTTTTTTCATGAATTCCTATGTATTGTTTTCAGAAATAGCTGTGTGGTTTCCCTGATTAGAGGTAGGGTGGGAGGCACCTTTAAATGTAGTAGGGCTGACAAGTCCTTGACTATTTTGATCCTGTCTGCTTCCCATCCCAGTTCTCTGCTGCCCATGCATGCCATTAGTCTAATCAAAGGCAGATAGGTACTTCAGTAACTGCTAATGGTGTCTAGACACAGAACCATTCTTTGGACTTTTAAAAAATCTCAGAAATATGTCAGAAGTTTTTACATTCTGTGAGAAAAAATAAGGAAGATTAAAATGTTTAAACAACAACAACAACAAAGAACTCTTAAGGTGGGAGAGCTGAGTGGACTGCTCAAATCCTGCTTGACATCTTTATTCTAAATTTTGGTGTGTTTCACAGTATTTAATTCTACTAATTGTTATCTGGGATTACTCTGTAAAGCATCACTTCAGAAGACCAAGTGAAGATCAACCTCAGTGCATTTTATGAAAAATGAAAAACTGTTTTAAAATATTTCCCACGGGAGGGCCAAGGTGAGAAAAAAGGAGGCAATTCTGGAAGCAGGACCTGGTAGAGACCATGGACAATGTGATAAAAGTCTGTCCCTGCCTACAGGAGCTAGGATGATGCTGCCCTCACCAAGGTCAGGAGGGCCTTGGGGCACTTCCTCTGGGAATTTACAGCAGAAGGCACCATTGAAGAGCAGATGGTGCCACCCAGAAAGTCATGGTTGCTGCCTGTGATTTAGGTACCCCTGACAAGCATTTGGCTGCTGGCCAATCCTCCTCATTTCCTCATATATAGTTACCGTGTGGTAACTATTTTCTGTGTGGAATGTTGAGGCCACGGTCCACATAGATGAGAGTGGTTCCTCATGAGTTTGGAAGGATAAAACTCAAAAGTGAAAACTATCTAGATAAAATCATTCCCTAAATGTACATAAATGTACATATATATATATACTTAGAGTTGAGACAGCAGTAGGTTTATCATTTCTCAGAACTAGTGAAAATTATTTGTTTTTATCTGCAAGAAAACACCTGTTTGCAATCCTAAACAAATGTGACTAGCTTTCAACCACATGTATATTGTAACGTCCTAGCAGAGGGAGATTTAAAATTAAAACTACAATTCCGTGAGTGTACAAACACTCAGGTTTTTAGATGAAATTTGATCATATTAAGCAAATTAAAAGCCATAGCAACATTTATATTTAGCAGAAAAATACATTAAAATTACAGCTATACAAATGTTTTAAAATTATTAGGTTCTAATGTTTTTATTAAACTGTTTTAGTAATAACAGTTGAGGAGAACAGCTGCCTTGGAAAAACTATTACCAAAGTATAATATGAAACAACAAGGAGAGATGCTATATCACTGAAATAAAAAATACCAGCAGAAAAAAATAAATCTTCAAATTCTGTTCAAATCCTTCAGTCCCTTTTACCTCCAAATCATACCAGATTGGCCTGTGATTTTTTTGACTGCTTAAAGCAGATTGCCAATGAAGGAAATGTAGTGAAGAGGATGCAATACTCTGTTGTCCTGTCACAAAGGAACAGAGAACTGGCAAATCATCACTGCTGTCTTATTGATCAACAGTCCAAAAGATGAGAGAAATAATGCAGTGTAACACTTTTTAAAAGCAAACAAACAAGCAAACAGACCAAACACAACTAGGAGATAACATGCTAATCTCAAATATTTTTGCTTTGATTATCCAAAAGTCAGATTGCTTGAAATGTGGACATATTGTTCCTCTCCCATTTTGAAACTCAGATAGAAACATATTTTGCTTACAATGAACTGTAATTGCCTGAATTTTTCAAAGGACCCTTGAGTCAGCTAGAAAACGGGGGATAAGCTCTATTCAGCAAATATAAGCAGAAAATACACATCCAGAGAAGCATAATGCAGCTGTCAATGGCTCAGAAAACAGCAATGCTTCTTTGCTAGATGTCCAAGCTGTTGTTCCATGAGGGTCTTGCTTTAAATCTCTCCATGGTAATAAGGAGAGATTAAATACTCAGCTGGAGGAGATCATCGTAGCTTCACGGATTTTAATGAAGGTCATATACACTAGTTAAGAATCTGTGCCACTTATGTTAGCAGTAGCCCATGGTCCAAGGAAACCTCCTTTCTCTGTCAAAGTCCATTTTAATGGTTGACTACTAGTTTAAAATATTTACCTATGTTTTGTAAACTGTAGAGTGAATGGATTTGTTTCACTGCTATTGTTTTTTTAGCACACCTTTTGTGATAAATATCTTAACTTTTAACTGTTGAATAAGAGATTGTGTTTGATCCGTGAGCATGATGGTATTTATGATAAAAATGTAAAAAAAGACAAAATGCTAAGATGGATCTTAAGTCCCCTGAAGGGTGAATTTCTAGATCAGTAGCAGAAAGCTATGGCAAGGATTGATACAGCTAAGCTGAGAAATCTGTCAGATATGACCCATTCTGTCTACCTACTAGCACATCCAAATTTAAATGTCAAGAGCATTTACTAATGTTTGGTTGATATGTTTTCATCTTAAAACACTAGACATGTATCTTCTAGCTCACCGTACTTACGATGACAGTGAGCATATATTATGCCCCTCCTCCCATGAGTTTACTGGTTACTAGGAAAGACGTCTTGCATTGCATTGTAAGTCTGTATATGTATATGTATGTGTATGTGTACATAAATATTACAAACAAACAAACAAAAAACTACTTTATAGAAATATTTTACCTATGCCTAACCTCGCCTTGGAGAAAGGACAGATAAAATATCAGTGCTAAGATTCTCAACCTTAGCCAAAAAAAGTTTCACACTATTTTCTTCACTTTCTCTTTTTCCTCCCAACACCTGCTACTGCTTCTTCACATCTTTTCATTACTAAGAATTCCTCCTCACTGCTACACTGCTCAGTCCTCCAGAGCTGTATCAGCCTCTACTCCTTATTTTATTTTTTTTTTTTTAGAAAGGGGAAAGGACAGAAACAGTTGCCTTGGTATTGTCAACCAAGAAGTCTTAGAGGGTAAATAGGCCTCTTTCTGGATTCATGAATATGTATTAGTGATACCTGCAGGCAACTGTGGGTCATTTTGCTGTTAGAAATGTACAGTTAAAGATATACAGATATGTACAGAAAGATTCTATCATGGCCTAAGAAAACAGCAAGTATTTTGGGGAAAGATCTTTTTAATGGAAAGAAACCTAACAACCTCACTGATTTATATGTACTAGAGACACAGAATGTAAGCTTTTCAGTACTACGTTTCTTTCTAATAAGGAAAAAATGTGTTATTCAATAGAAAGTATCTTGTGAAAAAACACATTCCCCACAGAACAGAAAAACTTAATGCTCAAGAACTGTAATAGCTGTGAATATTAAAACCTCCCACAATCACATGCAGGAAAACAGAATCCAATGATTTTTAATGGGAAATGAAAAGTGAATTGTCATCTGAAAGGATTAAGTTAAATCTTTAATCACCCCATTTCTCCATATGGAAAATACCACCCAAACAATTTCTCTCAAAAAATGATGAAAAACCTCGCAATATTTTTCATAGAGGTTACTCTTTTTTTTTTTTTTTTTTTATCAGTGGATTTTGTATGGTTTCATCATCTTTAATCCTACATTCATTGCTTCTTTAGCTATGTTGGTGCATGGCTGGGGAGTGGATGAGGTCTACTTTTTAAAAAAAGGGTTTCAAAAGTCTTGGTGTTTTAGTACATCCTTAGCTCTTACTATACTCTCACAGTACCGACAGTAAATAAATCACAAATGACCAGGGCCCTGCACCCCCATCCCCCAGAAGGAACTTGGAGCTGTACCCATTAATCATACGATTCCGATTCTGCTGCAGGTAGTGTCTGGCAGGTGCATGCCAGCAAAGTAAAAACATTTGGCCAAGAAGCTACACTTCAAAATTAGATGACTTTTGGACCCATGTTTCTCTAGACTGTTTAGGCCTCTGATGATAAAAATAAATAAAAGTTTGTTACAAGTTAACAGGAAAAAGAAGGATGTTGTTCCTGACAGAAATTACTTCCATGAGCACTCATTGCTCCCCATCTATTCTCTAGTGCAAGAAAAAGTAAAAGTCAGGCCCACAAGACAGAGAGCCAGAGAAAAATGTTCTTGGTAAAATCATTTCTATCACACAGAGTAGCTCCCAGCAACTGCTCCACACTGTGTGTTAGAAAGGCTGCATGAAGGCAAAGCTATAACCATAGCCCAAGATCTGTGTAGAGTACAGGGCTGGATGGAAATTGGCGTAATCACCTATTTTAGCTGTTTGTCTCTACGTACCCACAACAATTCCTGATAACTCTTGTCTGGTCTCAAAAACAACTACCAACAGAGATTTCCTAACATCCATGTACCTCAGCACTCCAAGGTTCTTTTGTTAGGAAACCACGCCTACAACACACTGGCTGGAATTAAAGCCCAGCATTTTTTGTTCTTCGTGCTGACCAGTCACGAGAGATATTTCTTCCATCTTTGTACCATCACTTGCACATTGAAGATTACTATGCCATCATCTCTCCTTTGTCAAATTTCTGAAGTACTCACTGCTTTGTTTTTGTTTTTTTCCAGGTTTGTGACATCTCTACTTTGTTCGTAAACAAAGTTTACTTTGTTTCTTCCACAGCTGCATTAAGATCCATAGTCATAATTAAAATTATTAATAGACAATTAATGCACATATTAAGTTAATGCATACAGACAGCAAACAAGCTCAAGAACTCTACTTTGCTATGCTTTGCACAAATGCTTAGTAACAGTTTATCAGTACTTCCAACAACTCGATATTCAGTAGGTTAGGTGAGACAGCACATCCAGATTATTAAACTAAAACCCACCTATTTCTACCAATAGTTTTCCAGTAGACACATTCTTTCACAGAACTGTACTTTCAGAAAAATATATCTAGATATTTTCTACTCTCTTTTTTTAAAAAATTGGTTTTAGAGCTATAGCAGAAAATACATCATTTTTCTGTCCAAATGACAAGGGCATCTTATGTACATCGTTGTTATTATACAGAAGCTATGTGATTACTTGGTCCACTGAGACTGTGATTGTATATCATCCTTGGTAGCTTTACTGGACTTCAGGCTTCAGTTCCCAGAGCCAAGTGCTCCAGGCATTTGTATCTACAGTGCTTATAGGGCATATTTAAGTTGTGAGGCTGTCCTCTTCTGAGCAGAGCACTTGCTTGCTTCAGGTAGAGTATAGGTATATATTCACTGTAACATGTTATATGAATAATCAATGAGCACAAACTGATTACCCATGGTAAAATGTATTTATGACATTTGGACAACTAAGCCTGTGCAGAATGGTGCTGACTTAGATTATCATTCTCATCAAATCAGTAAAGCTTGAGGCAGTCGATCCTTTTTAAAAATATTGATTATTTTTCATTATTTATATATTTTTTTTCTGTGAAGTAATTTATTCAGCAGACCTTGGCAGGTCAAACACCGTGTGAATGAAGGAAAAAGGGAAGGACCCTTTTCAACAAAACTGCTTCATGTAGTCCAGGTATCATGTAAATCTCATTTAATGATAATAGGAAAGATAAAACATTGCTTCTTTTCATATGTGGACAGCCAGGAGGAACTGCAAATCTTCCTGCACTTGCCTTACTGAGGAATTCCTGGTACTTTCATTGCAACTGAATCCTTCATCTCAGTTTCCCTCCCACCACTGAGGTGCATTTGAGCACTTCAATAACCTCAGTATCCCATAAACCTATGAGAATTCCAGCCTAATTTCCAGGCAAGACCGGCTCTTATCAGTATAGATAAAGCTCCAGTTAGACATCTGACTTTTCAAAACATAGCTGAGGTCTTCAAACGTGCTGAAGTACTTAAGCTTCATGTGTGTTAACGGTAGGAGTAACATCAGGAGTAACCATTAGGAGTAACTGTTACAGAAAATACTACTGCCAAGGATTTGTGATTTTCCTCCGATCATATAACACTGATAAATGTAACATTCACCTCCCAAACTATGAAAGACGAAACATATGAATTATTCTCAAATAAACTTTACTATTTGTACTTGACACAATTTGCAGAATGATGAAGCTGGAGAGGAAAAAGGCTGAAAAAAACCAAACCAAACACCAAGCTCCAAGTTCTGAAGTGAGTTTCAGGTAAGCCCACAGTATTTTTGTTTATTTCTATCATATCCCTGTAAATGTGGAGTGATCTGTTAGGGGAAATCAAAACAAAAAAGGTCATCTCATTTTACATTGGAAATGTTTCTTCTGCAGTAAACCGTCATTGCAGTTAATTGTGAGCGCTAAATGGAAGACGGGACTGAGTCTGTTTTGCAATTTTGACTATTGTATTAGCATTTATATCTGATTCAATGTAAATGATTATTCATTTTGAATATATGCTCTTTACTCTGAAGCTTTATCCACATACCTGTTGCCAATGAATCAAGTTGTAAAGTAAGCAGCGATGGTAAGCTACAATAGCTCAACAGGTAATATCAGATCATCATCTCAAAGTAGTTGCTGAAGCTTGTTCACAAAATGAAGTTTTGTTTCATTCTTATTCAGAAAATCCTGACTTACCTAGTTAACTCTTTTTTTTTTTTTTNTTCAGGCTTATATCTCCACTTTAAAGAAAGCAAGCTGAGAACTGAAATCTTGCTCCACCAGTGCAGGAGCACAATAGCTTTGTCAGTTGTCTGAGCTACTAAGCAAGTCTTCTACTTCATCTCTCCTGTGAGAGCTATTTAACTTTGTATATGCAATTAATCATTGGAGGAGAGAAGCAGAAGTAACTAGCAGCTCTTATGAGCAGAATCTTTTCTTCCTCATCTCCAGCTACATCACTTGTTTGTTTCAGACCTCTGACCTCTCTGATGTTATATATGACCAGTCTCCATGTGCATAGATATGGAGATAATTAAATCTCAGGACTCTTGCATAGTGGGAGTGCATCACAGTAGCTATAGTGAGACTGGATGTCTTCTGATGTATATTTATAATGCCGACATTAGTAGTGTCTTTTCTCATCTCAACACAACATAAATGACGCAGGGAAGGAAAATATATTTTTATAATCATTTACAGATAGCCCTCACCCAAAACTCAGGGTCTGAATTCCCCTGATGTTTGGAATATGCAGAATCTGACCTTAGATCTTCATTTTGCTCAGTGGTTTATAAGCATCACAGATTTTAAATTTCAGGATTGGGTTCTGAATAAATGTTTTTAACTGTAAAGCCATCATTTCTCCCTTCAGCGTACGTATCAGTTCTTAGCATAGCCTGCAGGTCTCAGTTAAAAGCAACCGTGCCTTATTTGTAAAAGTCGTCTTTGGTTTTAAAGAATACTAGATAAAGAGGGCACATAAGCTTCCATTCCTCTCAGGTGTTGCTGAATCTAGATATCCTTGGTAATAGCTATGTCTAATTACATGTTACTGCCTAATCCAACAAGCTGCCCTCACGAGCGCTTCTGGCAGTAGCTTTGTTATTAATTTATATGTTAATTTTCCAGTGATGTTGAAATTTGTAGCCAAAATTTTCTTACAATATATTTCCTTCAGCAATCTTCTAATTTTAGATTCTGTGACTTCATTAAACTTGCAATTTACTGTAATCCTGTGCAAGGCTTGATCAAAAACCGTCAGTCAATGCATACCTTCATTTTGATATACACAAGCACACACATATATACATGCAAGAATTTTAATATTGGTACTTACTTACTGAAAGAGAGAGAAATAGGATAGAAAGGAAGTTTTTGCAAATGGTAGCACTTTATCTTTCACTGACATTTGCCCCCAAATTGAGATTCCTACCCACAATTTTTTCTGGTTCCTAACAAGTCAAATCCATTTAAAAAATATATTTGATAAGAACCAATCAGAAAAAAAAGCCATTTCTACAATTTCTAATACTGCCAGCCTTACTATTCCATATTTTATACTACAGTCTAAATTTTGAATCTTCAGCTATGACTCAACTTTGCATTCTCACTTTGACCTCTTTTCTTAATTAAAATCTAAAGGCTTTTCTGGGAGTTTGGAAATAATATGAGCAAATATAAAGACATTAATTATAAGGATGCTGTCATATATAAAAATTGTGTCTGAGCAGACAGTTCCAGTGCTAATTTAGACTGACTTTGGACTACTTTCTACTCATGGAATATTGAACAAGGACTAATTTTTTAGTCTCAGGTGTTTGCTAAAGGAAGTGCAATGATATTAAAGGACAGGCATTGATAGGTCCTCCCACTCTTATTCTGCATGTGCCTAGTACAGCATTTTCATTATTTCACTTCAGATGTCATTTCTCTATGTTAGCTGTCAGCATTCTATGATGAACCCCGCCTTTTGAAGGTTTATAAGTCATTTTTAAATCTATATTAAATGTAGGGTTGGAATATAGTGTATGGAATTTAATTACAGAAATATTTTCTTTTGAAATTCAAAACATCTCTCCAGCCATTGCACTTAACAGCCCAAATAGTGATATCAAGCATGTGAAAAAAAAAGCTCCAAGTCTCAAGTACAATGAAAAAATTTATGAGCAGGTATATATTAGTGAAAAAAGACTTTCCCTGTGAACATAACCAATGTCTTTTTCATACAATACAAACTTGTTTTCAGCATGGTGTCAGAAAATATAGTGCCAACATCAAACTTTCAACTGGAAGCTCTGGCTTTTGAGTCCAGAGGTCCTTCCTTCAACCACTGCAGAAGACACAACCAGCAGCACTTTAAGAAAACATGATGGTGATCCAGATCTACCCTGTTCAGATTCAACCCAACAAAAAGCTGACAGTTTAGGGAGCTTTAAAACCACTTGTGCTTTCACCTCCTCTGCGAACCCTTCTCTGACCTACCTGGTAAGAGGTGCCATAGTGTGGTGTCCTGACCACTGCATGGCCTTCCCCACAGACACTGCTCTTCTGCTCCATCTCCTATTCCAACTGTCAGTGCACCTACCTCTGCAGAAAGAGAAATAACAGACTTAAGCAATCTTTTATTCTAAACTCCAGGGAGGTCAGTTTTAAATGTTTAGAGGACTTTCCTGTAATTAGAGAATTATGAAATACTTACCAGAAAAGAGTAAGTGGCTGTGCCTCACAGGACTCACCTTAAATTTCAGCCTGTATTCTTCCACAACAACAACAACAATAATAATAATAATAAAGTACATATTTGAAATAGCTTGACACTTTGCAACTTAATATGTGAGCCTGCCTCCATCATTTTGTCTGCCTGTCACATTTCAGGGTTGTTTTGTTTTTGTTTTTTCTTTTTTTTTTTTAGCACTTTTTCTTTCCCTACATTTGATTGTAAGTAAGTGTTTAGCAGTAAAGTGCATAGTCAACCATGGATCAATGTCACCAGGCAAAAGCTTATTATATTAAATATTACAAACTGTGCAGAAGAGACAGTTGATAAGCAATATCTTGCATATGATCATTGCAAAACAGGCATATGAAGGAACAATACTATACCAAAAGTAGTCAGAGACAAATAGCCATTTTTCTGTAAACAAAGTAGTTTCTCCTTTCATGTGGCACCCTCTTCTGCCACTTAGTACAGCCTACTGCTCAGTACTGACAACAGGTTTCCATTAAAAAACCGGTATCTGCTGTCATAGCTGTAGTCACTGAAGTCCCTTCCAACCTCCAGAGAGCCTCCTGCTACAGATTTCTGACAGCAGGAGAGACAAAGGGAGAAAACAGTAATGTCTACAAAGCCAAAGTGGTGAGCGGGAAACAGGAACAGAAGGCTAAGTGGAAACCTGAAGCTTCCTCAGACTCCTGTTGCTGTGGCTCCCCAAAACAGTACTTTGAATGTAACATTGACCCAAGACCAGAAGATGAACTGCCCTTATAAATTACATTGGTTGTTCAACCCTGGCCTCCTAAAACGCACCTAGGCCTTAGCTGGGAAAAAGAAATACCAGGAAAAATTTCTCTAATGTCAGGAGTGTAGTTTAGATCAAGACTCCTTGCTTTCTGAGCAATCTTCAGCCTTTTCAGCTTGTTCCTATATTGTGCAACGTTTTCTTTTCTATTGGTATAGACACTGTGCTGACAGTAACTGGATCCCCTGTTTGAGTTTGAAAAATCAGGAGCTTAACACATTTTTTTTTTTTAACTTCATTAAGCATTTGTATTTAATACTCTGCCATTGTGGGTGACCAAAAGGCTAGGCTGAGTAAGGGTTAGAGGGATACCACTTTAGACAACAGCTATTTGCATTTTATATGTCTGGTAGTTGGTCTCACCTCTTGTCTGCTGGCATCAACAGGAGAGGAGACTTGTGCTTACAAAAAAGAATAAATAAGAAATACACCGAATATCAGGGCTTTTTAAATCAGCCATCTCAGTATTCTTTTAGGATGCAGCGAGTAGTGAATGAGCTGTGCAATGGTTTAGCTCGCTGCTTTTTTCTTGTGAATATTCACCAGTTTCTGTCACTGTACCGCTGCAGCAGTTGTTAGGCTCCTGGATGGCAGGCAGCAAGAAAACTGACAAAGCTTTGAGAATACTCTCTGCTGTTTACTGTGAGGATGTCTGCAGAAACAGAAAAATGAGGGTTTTGACCTTACCATCTGACTTGCTTGCTCTAAGCAGGTTGCAATTACAGGCCACCTATCATTTCTCTATATACAAAAATACAGAGCACAAGTGCAAATGCAGTTAATGAGAGCTTAGAAGCAGATGTTGTCTTTTCCCAGCTACCACAGTGCTAGAGTAATACCAAGAGCTCTTTATTTTCATGATAGGGCTGCACAGCACATTCATTACTATCTATCTTGTGTGTTATGTTGGAGGCAGACATGCCAGGAAAATTAAAGTATGATAAAGGTTAATTTCTAATAAGAAGCAGAGATGTCTTGCTTCCCAGACAGTGCCCACAAAGAGTATATTCTGATTCAGACTATGGCGACTTAGGTTGGCCCAAGTTTTCACCCTAGATCTTACTACAGGGGCTAGAGGAGTCCTTCTTGGATATGAGTGTCTTGGATGGTACCACCTCTGAACAGATGAAATCAAGCTTGAGATTCTGTATTATTAATAAAGACAGGAACAAGAAGTATCTGGATTGTATTTTGCATGTCCTGCTGCAGTGGTATATCCAGACTAAAATATATGTAGTTTTAACCAAAATATTTCAACTATTTTTTTCTGAATAAAAAGGGAAATAGATTCTTTTTTTTTTTTTTTTTTTTTCATCAAAAGTTACATTCAAAGACACAGGCTCATGATAGAGGGTTGTCTTATTCAATTGGCCTTTAAAGACATGAGAGAAGACCATTCCATGATTCAATGATCCCATGTCTGTCTTCAGACAGATATTCTAGGACTTCCACTGAATCAATTTTCCTAATTTGTCTGGGTTTTCTTTTATATTTTTTTCCCTTTTTATCAGGAAAAAAAAAAGTATTAAAAGTCTACTTTAAAAGTAGTGAAGTAAGAAAGTCCTCAAATTGCAGGAAATGACAACAGTGAACTGATCCATGCAGTTAGACATTTTCTGTACACACAGAAATCTCTAATTACATGTTATTATTTCCACAGGAAGTAATGCCTCTGTGAGGGAACTGAACAAATGGAGACAAATTGCATAATTACAGAATTCTGAATTTAAAATAAATTTTGAAGAACACAGTCTATATCTCATCAATACAAGGAAACAACAGAATTAGGGACCAGGCAGTTTCAGGAACCTCCCTATTTGATATTTGATAGGGAACACACTTGATCCTTACATGTAATCCTTTCTCAAACCAGAGCACATTTGGCATCTCTTGAGAACAAAACTGGTGCTTATATTAATGGTGTAGATATGCATACCAGACTAGATCACCAACAGAGTAAATATACACACAAGTAAAATCCTGTCAGACTGTGGTCCTGGATACTGTTGACAGACTGGGGTGGGGGGAAGATAAAGGAAATGCCACTAACAATTACATTCTTCTTAATGAGCTGCAGTACATAATCATCTTTGCCTATTTTCTACAACACAGAAATGATAAGTCCAATATCTCTTTATGTATTTGTGTGAATAATAAATATGCTACTAATTTATCTACTTCAAAATGTTCTCCAAAACACAATTCTATGAACGTAATATTGACTTAAGTCAATAGAAGAGTATTTGTTGCACTTTTCTGCAAGAGGAATTTTAGCTAACTGGAATCTTCCCACGCATCCCAGCTCTGCTATGACCATTTATCAGTGTTTAGAGTTTGATTTCAAGAAAAGAATTTAAAGCAGAAGAACGATCACTGGTCTTCTGGTCCTCTTAGAAGGAGCTCCATGTCCTGAAGGGGGAATAAACTGTGAGCAGCAAATAACACCCTCCTAACATGCCACTGCTGAGGACACCAAGGTATGCTACCGAAGATGCCCTCTCCAAGAATACCTCTAGGGAAGAAACTACTGCAGGCACACCTGGCATCAACTGCAAGCATCAGCCCTAGGCTAGTTGGGATGCAGGAGTGAACTTCACAGAACCTGTTGAGCACAGGTCTCTGCACGGTGCACAGTGCAAGGCTGCACACAGGGGCTCCGCTATGGCTGGCTCCCTCTCAAGAGCGTGTGAGACCCTGGTACCTACGTGTGCCACAGTGCAGGCCAGATGAGTCCAGATGTGAGCTGCAAGGCAGTTTCTGGATGCAGAAATCCACCAGAGGAGGCAGAGCAGGCTGTGCCAACGCTCTGGGGATGGCTGCCTCAGAACCGCATAAACACAGCCCTGATAGACCTTGCAGCATGTCACTACGCTAATATTTTTCCTTTCTTTCTCCCTATCCACAAGCCCTTAATCCTCCTCCCTCATTTCTCCGTCTCCCTTCTTCTGTTTGTTCAGAAACCATCTTCCTCTCCCTAAGTTTCCCTTTCTTAATATGTAAATGCAATAAAAGTGTGCACAAGTAAGTCAGCAAAACAGCAAAGGAAGCAAATACTATTGTCATTATTTCATGTTTCCAATTAATTCAAATGGCAATTTTATTGGAAATCAATGCATTGTATTGAAAATAAATCATTCAAGCCACATGGCAAGCTTGGGAAAATAGCCCTCTTGATAATTGAAAAGCTAACTGAGCAGGGTGTACTGTAATTGATCACGTAGGTAGCCTAAAGAACAGATTTATCTTATTTGGCTATATGTAGGGTACTTTTTCAAGTCCAGGGGTCACAAAGAACACTGGAAATGCATTGCAATGTGTATCTTAAATTTCAGTCAACAAAGTATTGAAAAAAAAAGTTCAATTATCAAACATTATGCACAGAGTTTTTTTCCATCTTCCTTCTTTAGTCTCTTTTTCTTTATACAATAGTTCACATGCACTGCATGTAACTTCTTTATTACTATGGCCCGTCTTATCTACCCTCATCTAGGCTGTCAAAGCTTACATAGGTCTACTCAGCAAATGCAAATAAAAATAAAACTGCCAAATAAAAATTGCTGTGGTACACCCTGCTGGCCGTGGACATGAAGATCTCTATTTTCTGTAACCTTTTCTATTCACTCTGGACAGATTTACATTTTTGCCTTCAGTAATGCTTCAGTGGATTGCAGCCTTGTTCCTCCTTCTGACCAGCCTTCTCCTACAATCCCTTCTTGCTTTGAAACTGTATCCATGGGTCACCCCTTGTGCCAGATAGGAGGATTAGCATTTCTTTAATCCTATTAACTTTAATATCAATAGGTTATTTTCACAGAGGCATCTTTTGCTAAATCCCTTTCTGTGCAGTATTTGAAGTTATTCCTTGGCTGTTTGTTTACTGTATAGCCTGGTGGGTGGGCACTCTCCTCAGAGGTAGAAGGCCGATCAGATACACTTTCAGCCTCATTTGGAACAGTCATGGGCACCAAAATTTCTGACCTTCCAGAAAGGTACTTTCTCCATCAGACTGCAGAAGCCAGTCTCTTTTAAGGAATTAATTCGACTTTTAGATAGTCCAAACCAAATGTAGGTACATCAACTGGACTTTGACCAGCCCCTGCTCAGCTTATTAGTAGTCTGGCAATTCAGGCAGGAGGAGAGTGGAAAGATTAAAGAGGGGTGTGGTGAGTTTGTGTCCTCTGGGGCAGAGGAGAAAATAGCTTGTAGTACCTATAGACAAGTACAACCTCTCCACTAGCACCTTTAGTATGGACCTATGTACTTGTTGCAGATCTGTATATGATTTACACCTGGAGCAGGTGGGATTCATGCAATAACTCTCTTTCCTCTTTCAATAATTATTTCTTTTGGTTTCATTCCAGATGAAATGTAACCAATTTCTTTCCTAAACCTGAAAACAACCTGCAGCCATTACGTCTTTCTCTTTGGCATCCAGTCTAATCTGAATAATGACTGAGATGTTCAGACCAAAGACTTTTGCTTGGCCTGTATTACATCTAATATATCCAATACTCCAGAGTTTTGCTTGTTTCTGGATACCATTTTAACAGTCAGAAAGCACATTGTTTTTAAAACAAGCCAGATTTCAGCCAAACTGAACTTTTTTTTGTATTTCTCTATCAGTGCAGACAACAAAATTATAAGTCCCTTTATTTTCCCATACCCATGCTAATATGTGACAAGGTATCATGATAAGATGCATTCTAAAATTAGAATTTTAATTTAGAAATAAAATGCTTCAATTCTAACTCTAATTTATCACACTAAAGGATTCTCTGGTAGCTGGCAATCTGTTACGTGTGTAAGGCAGAGAGTGAAGAAAAATACAGAGAGCACAGAAAAAGTCTTTCAACCACAAATATATGAGATTATATGAGATACTGAGGGAAGAATTTTCCATTGATGGGAAAATGAAGTACTATCAGTTTCTAAAGTTTAAAGAAACGGAGGAAGAATATGAAACAACATCAAACTGTGAAAAGACTCTTTCAGCAGATTTGGGACTCGGATAGTGTTCAATTTTATGTGTCCCATTTGTTTCTGAGTTTTCTGCTCTCTCTTTCTGGCTCAGGTCTCCTCTCTTTCTGGCTCAAGACATTAATCATTATAGTTCTAAAACAAAGATTTTAGCTACATCTGCACAAAACTTTTGTAATGAAACTAAAGAAATTCAGAATAACCTGTTTTGGGGTTTTACTCCTGCAAGCTGGAAAGAGAAATTCAAAACTGAGAGAAAAAGACTGGGGGAAAAAAATAAGTGTACTATGTGTTTCATTTCTGATGTTAAAAAAAAAAAAAAAACAATTTCTAAGGGTTCAGATATGTGTTCATTTAGCAAATGGCTATAATGAGTTCTGATGCTACTTTCTCATACCATTTGTTACCACTTTCTATTGGAAATTGCTGCCCTTACAGAATGGAGAGCAAAGCCCAGAACGCAGCAGAGTGTTCCCTCCTGGCCAGTGCACAGCCAACCGATTCACTCTGAAAAGTCCCCATATGAACCAGCTAAAATGGACTTGTCTTAGCTTCCCATTCTTAGGCAGTGTAATTTTAACTCTCCAGAAAAAGGCGTTTTCTCATGTCCTCATTCACAGCAACTTCATGACAGCTAATGTGGAAAGGCATGATCCTGTGCAAGGCCTGCTGACTTGCAGATATTGCATAGAGCTATCAGGCTGCAAGAAACCAAATTTCAGAAAAGAAAGCCCTAAACAATCATAATATGAGGAACAACCCTGTTGCAAACAGTGACCAAATAAAAAGTGGCAGGTTTTGGCAGTGTTCTGGCTTTCTGCAGCTGGTAGCATTGTTCCGAGTCAGAACCATGTTCTTGGAAATCATCCAACGCTACAATTACAATGAAGTTTTCATGGACAACATCGTAAAACATAATTGAAGCATAAGCTTCATCACTCCACATTCGCTTTGTAGATGAACATTACAAAAGCAAAGGTTCATTCCAATTCGGACTATTCTGATAATTATTTAATGGGGCATATAAACTCACAGGTAAGAAAACTATTAGTCTGCATTTTTTAAGTTTACATCTCTTCTTATAGCACAAATACCATTGGTAGTAAACTTCAGAAAAAAATACTAAGAAATTCAAGTAAAATAAAGTTTTTTTCTCGCTCAGCTGTTTTAAGAACAGGCCCACCTTTTCTGGTTAATCCATTCTGGGCATATATTACTTTGAGTTTATTTTAGCTAGTTACTGTATTTTTCACTGACGTCATTGTGCTCTCTCTTGTTTTCTTTCATGGCCTATTGGCTGTTCATTTTCTATAAAAACCTGCGATGACTACCCTGAGGAGAAAAGGGTGGGAGCATTGCACTCATATTCCTCCCAATATCCTACCCAGACATGGGAAGAAAGGATTCAGAAGAAGAGACACTTCTGACCTCATGTCAGAGGTCTAGAGCACTGACATTAAAACCTCAGTTGCTTGTCCAGATTTTTTTTTTTTTTTTTTATTGTCCAGTTGTGGTGAGTTGACCTTGGCTGGCTGCCAGACCCCAACACAGCCGCTATTTCACCGCTCCTCCTCAACAGGACAGGAGAAAATAGCAAGGACAACCCTGAGGGTCAAGATAAAGACAGGGAGCTCACTCACTGGTTACCATCATGGGCAAAACAGACTCAACTTGGGGAAATTTAATTTACTGCCAACAAAAATAGATTTGGATGGTGAGAAAGAAGGACAAATATTACAACACCCCTCCCCCCCTTGCCCCTTCTTCTCAGCCCCAACCTCACCCCTCCATCCCTGACCCCTCCACCTTCCACCCCCGAGCAGTGCAGGGGCTGCGGCACGGGGCTGGGGCCAGTCCCTAACAGCCCCTCTCTGCCGCCCCTTCCTCCTCACACCCTGCCCTGCTCCAGCGCGGGGCCTTCCCAGGGGCTGAGGGAGATCCCTGCTCCAGCGCGGTCTCCTGCCCAGGGGCCGCAGGGGGATCCCTGCTCCGGCACCTGGAGCCCCTCCTGCCCTCCTCCTCCTCTGCCCCGGGTGCCGGCAGGGCTGTTTCTGCCCCTTGTTCCTGGCTGCCGGGCAGCATTTTGCCCTCTCTTGCCCAGGCTGTCCCCGAGGCGCCCACCCGTGGCTGCTGGGCCCGGCCGTGCCCTGCAGTGGGTACATTGTGGAGCCAGCTGGCTGCCCATGGTTGCTTGTCAGAGAGGCCATCCCTGAAGCCCATCACCTCCCCTCCTGCAAAAACCTAGACGCTACACCAATACAAGTCAATAGAGAGAAACAGATAGGTTTTAAGGTGAAGTTTATTTAACATGTTCTTTAACAAGTCTGTATTATGAATTGCACTGAAGAGGAACATATTCCTTTTCCCTGTCTTTACAGGGAGACTGGACAATTTGATCAAATGTAGATTTTCATGTAGTGTTTTTCTGAAACTAGGTGAGAAGAATGCCATCAAGTAAGATCAAAATAAATTAAACATCTCCATGCAAACATTCTAGAAGATGAAAATCAATCAAAATCACGTTCCTGGTAGCTGATGATAATGCTTCCAAACATTATTTGGAAAAGAAACTCAAAATAATTGATACTGACAGTTGACTTATGTTCCAAGAAAAAGACTAAAGTGGGGTTTTTTTTGGTGACAGTATATTTCATTCAGATGTTAATTTTGTATGTTAAAGGATATGGTGTATTTTAATATTTTAATATTTTATTTCTTGTAGCATTCTGACAAATGAAAACACTCTGTGTTATTAAGACATAACATTTGGTTGCTTCAACAAATGTATTGGTGGAAATTCCCACTTCAATGGAAATTTCAGAAAAGTTGGTCTTCTGTTCTGATAACAGTTGCTCCCCTGACACCCCTACAAAAGCAGGCATATCCAGCCAGCTTAACTCAAGATACACAGTATAACATATAAAAAGAAGAAGCCTGAAGCAACAACAACAAAAAATTTTGACAGATCTGAAAACTCATTTACTGTTTTTCCCAAGCATACTTAGGCACATTCTGTATTAATTTGTAGACGTGATATCATATTTAAATGTATATAAAAATGCATTTCATCATAGTTAATATTTTATCATAATTAAATAAACTATGCAATGCCATTTTTCAAGAAATATTTAAAGTGTTGTTGCATACAGATTTCTTCTGCTCTATCATTTCACATTCCTCTATATATATTACTATTTTTTAATCTCTGTTAATAGAACCAACATTCCTACCTGGAATAGTTTGATTGAACCCTCAGCTGATATCAGCCAAATTGAGCTACACAGTGGAAAAATCTTAAATAAACAAATGCTTTACTATGTTAAAAAATAATGAATTTAATGATTACTCTAATAAAGCTATGTACAGAAAATTGACTTAATTTTGTCTGAATTCTAAACCAATTCCAAAGTTTGAGGAAACTAATATGCATAAGGAAAAAAACAAAAGAAACAACAGTGGTGGATAACCCATTTGAACAATCTATGATCAGAAATACTTTAGGTTCTATCTTTGTGTAATTCCAGTGTTTAAAAGCTCCCTTGTTGACATTGTGACATTAGCACTCTGTAACAAGTGCCCTGGGAATAGGATAATATTCCTCAGCAGTCACACACGCACTTTCTTTCTCAGACATACCAGCCTTTGTACACTTTCCAGACTGATCTAGCATTAAGTAAATTTGATGTCAACTATGTCAAAGTGCTCTGTTTTAACTGCAAGTGACATTGTCACTTATGCCCAAAGGT